>JAHSQG010000034.1:0-60066 GCA_020631755.1 Colletotrichum sublineola | reverse complement strand
ATGCCGAACTTCCTTATCGACTGGCTCTGACACCGGCTGACAGCATTATGCTAGATGAATTTGTAAACATGTTTAAAAAGACGTTGAAATTCTAACAAGACAACAGAAGAAAATGGCGGGCTGGAATGGATGAGACGGTCAATCAGGTGACAAACGGAGTAGCGGGATGTGTTCGTACGGTACAGAACAAAGGTAGGTCGCATCTTCCATTATAGTTATTGCCTTGCGATGTTCAACATACGATCCTTCTATTCTCTCAGCACCGAAAACTTCTCGTCGTACGCGAGACGGACAATGTTGGCACTGATCCCCCTCATCACGGTGTTCAGATCCACCACAGCCTGTGTGTGTGTGTCCTGTACCCTCTCTGGGCCTCAGAAAGTTGCTCTGTGAGGCGCGCTACCTACCAGCGAGATTCCGCCCTTGACTTGTTGCGCGGGGAATGTTGTTGGCGGTGGTGGCGGTGACGAACTGTGGTGGAAGTTTGTGGAACCCAAGTCGCTGCATGGGACATGACTAAGACATAGGCCACTGGAGCAGTGCCAGCAGCAGCAGCGAGTCGAGGACACCCGCTGTGAGTTCGTCCTGGTGAAACGGCGGCGTCTTGCTGCCGCCGTTATGGACCGACTCTTGGTTGCTGTCGTCGTCGTCGTCGCTTCCACTACGCGAGGACGGTAAATGATTGTAGTAGAAGCCGATACCATCATCGACAAAGAGGGACGCCTCTATATCACTCCAGGTGGCAGTAAGGAGGGCCTTGGCTCGAGTCTTATGCTCTCCGCTAAAGTAGGCCTGGTACTGGCTATTCTCAGCCTGGGCCCAGACGAATCGAAGCATGGCCTCCAGAGTCTTTCAGGTGCCGGTAAGGAGGTTCTCCGGGCCCCAGGGTCGGCCATGTCTGAGACATCGGAGGCGTTGGCGTGGCAGTCAGGTGTAGGCTCGGGCGGCTCGGGCGGCGTTATCTTCAGCTTGTGTTCGAGACCACCCACGGGTCCCACGTTGCGTCTTGCGACTCATGGTATCTTCTGTGCGGAATTCTCCCGGGTAGATGTTCACGACCTTGCTTGATTGGCTTTGGAGCTGATTCTCGCGTCAGTCCAGGTTCATGTTGGTGTGCGTTGTGGACGGCGTGTAGGGTGGCGGCTGTAGAGCTTGTGGTTGAATTGGCTAAGAAACTGGCTCTCTTGGAGGAGGAAGGAAATGGTCCTTGCCGCCTGCCTCTATGAGGGTTGTGACGTACACATCTTGATTGATAAATGAGTTGGGGTAGGGAGAAAAGAGGGTTAGTAGGTGAATTTAAGCATTATAATAAACAGAAGAAAAGAATATGAGCCTGCTGTCTTTTAGTTAGTGCGCTGGCAAATTGACTAAATAGTTGTGGATTGAAGAGTAGAGTAAGGCGAGAACGTCTAGCATGGAAGACTTAGAAACTAGAGCCCCCTCGGTGGCGGCGTTGTAGAGGCTGGTTAAGGCTTCTCGCATATGCAAAAAGAAGACAGTGATAGACATGCGGCGGCTTAGGTCTGAACCCGTGGTGGGGATTGTGGTATTAGTTAACGACAGACACCCTGGGCACTGACGATCAGGGACAGAGAGGCATTGGCACGACCAGAGATAAGGGATGCCAAGTCTCCAAACAGTGGCAAGGGCGTGGCGCTTGTAAAGTTTGTAGAAGGGAGGCGGCCTTGGCTCCATCTCATGGCGGGATGTTGGGCGAGGAATCAGTGGCATAACTGAATGCAGGAGAGCGGCAGCGAGAATGATTGCAAGGGCACCTTGCAGGAAAATTGTGATGGTGGCCCTAGAGGTTCGAAGGGGCGGTTCGGGTTCAGTTCAGCCTCGCCAAGGTAGAGTCGGCACTGGAATTTGTGAACACGGCCGGTGTGCACGACGTGATGGATGTTGTAGAGGTTGTATTCAACGGCCTAGGGTAGGCGGTTGACGTCGCCGTAGACGAACTGGACGGGCTTCCAACGGTAGAAGCGCTAGTTGAGAGGGACTGGCATGAACTCGTGGTCAAAGGTCATGCTGACGACCTCCGTGTCTCCGTATCGTGACGACTGAGCAAAAATGTCTGTGGCACGGCGGCGGCAGCGGCAGCGGCATTGGAAGTGGCGGTAGCAGCGGGGGCTGGCGGAAGCAGACGCATATACGCAGTATAGTGGAGGTGCATGAGGCTGACGATGTTGACGATGATGTCGGTGACGAGGTTGTTTGCGAAGGCGATGGCGGCGAATGTGGGGCGCTGGCACTTGAACTCGAGGAAAGGTTTTCCTTTTTTTACGTATAAGATCAGGGAAGAGCAAAGCAAAGAAAGGAAGATAGAGAACAAGGACGAGGATAAAGGAAATTGGAAGCAATGTGTAATGGGGCAAAGCAAGTGAAAGACAGGGCAAAACTTCAGAGCTGTGTGCATGGTTGGTGATAATACCTAGGTTAAATCCGTAGCGGCTTTTGGACAAGAACTGCCGAAGCGCACAGGCCACGCCATCGCTCTCTGTCCCTACTACTACCGCAGCCACCACACCGCTGTTGCCGTCGCCAGAAATTGAAGCCATTCCCACCTGGCTGCATGTTAAGCAAGCAGCAGATCGCTAGATAGGTCGCATGCCTTTTTTTCACCTAGAACTTTTCGGTTTTGGTGCAACGCACATGTTGGTCACAGTATCTATAGAGCTGCCGCGAATAATGCTGACGAAGTCGTTGAGGGCCAGCTGCGAATCAGGGCCTGGCGCGCGGATCTGTCTGTCTATTAGGGGGGGATTCGGCTCGTTCAATTCGTTTTCCTACTCCTCGTTTTCTCTTGCAATATTCGCATAGTCATAAAGAGATGCAGCACGTACACAAGCAAGCGCTGAAAAGGTCAAAGACCAGAATAATGGAGCCCATCAGCCATTTCAAATCGATGCCGTGAGAGTGTCCCAGTTCTATGCTGGCTGATATTCCATAACGTACTAAAGATTGCACAAAGGACATCTTCGTTGCCCGACCACCCTTCTACCCCCTAGCCCGCAACTTCTGCGGCTCAGTTCCCTTTTGAAGATTCCACTAGCTTGCAGGGCTCTTGCCTCCAGGAGCTCAAGTTGTCGCTGAGATGCGATGCAACATTAAGATCCGGACGGCATTGATGCCCCACAGCTAATCGCGCGGCAGATCATCCTGATGATTGTGATTCGTGAACCCCCCCCTCGCTCCTGATGTAATGCGTAATTCCGAGGGCATCCGGGCGATACGCGACGTCGTAGCCAGCTGGTGCCTCGTTGTTTGACGCAAACCTGGCTGAGCATGCTCCTATGATGAGATGCCCGCTCGGCTGCCACTGCATGGCGACCTCTGTTCGATCGCTAAGACCCTCCGATAGAGCGGCCGTGGCTTGCGCTTCTTCCCCGGAAAATGTCACTAAGTGACGCCTTTTGTCCAGCAGAACCGATGTCAAAGGCATATCGGGAATCGGATGGTTTGAAGTTGCAGCAGCATGTCTCGCGTTGAGATGGTTTGTCAGTGCTCCTGTTGAGGCGGGCTGTGAGATTTTGCTATGGGGGTAACCGAAAGCCCCAGTTTGGCATCATCGTTGTGTCGTTTCTGTCCACAAGTGGTGTATCGAAATATGAAGCGTCATGAAATGACGATCTGGAGGGACTGCGTGAGCGGGTGGAACGACCACAACTAGCGAGCAGCTCGTACTTGCTAAGATCGAGCCCACGATTGGGTCTGGACTTTGGTGTCTCGTGAATAGACGCCATGGGACCTCGGTCAGGTCGTAAGGCAGGTTGGCGACCATGACCATAGTCTTGGAGGCGATGCGATCGGCAGGGGGGCCACGCTCGCGGCGCTCGCGGGGAGCACGGGCCTGACCAGGCTTCTCGCCCTCGCTCTTGGTGTCCTTGTTGGTAGCATCAGTCAGAGGAAGGACCTCAAAGGTAGCAGGAGCGCCGGCGGGAGCCACGGCGGCAGCAGTCTCAGCGGGGGGCATTATCCCCCTATATAATGAGTATTGGTAGCGGCCGCAGGAGTCGGAAACAGCGAGGCGGAATGGTCTCGTGAAGACCCTGTGGGGACCGAGCCTCGTCTTGGTCTTGATGGCCAGATGTCTTACTAAGTGATGCCCAGAGGCCGCCGTCAGCAAAATGCGGACCAAGTGAAAAGGAGTAAGGAGGAGCTCAAACGAAATGAACTTACCCCGCTGACGTAGAGTGTCCCGATGGATGGCAAGTTCGGAACGGGAAGTTCCTTGATGGGCGGCGTGGAGTCGGGCCTCAAGCTCAATTAGTGTGGGTTGTCGAGACAGCTTCGAGAGACGACCGGGAGCGTCGACAAAAACGCGGCTTGCGATGCCGTCGCCAAAGGGAAAGGCTTTTGCAACGCGATCAATGCGATGTTCAACGTCGGAGGAGAGACGGCTGTCTCGGAGTTAAGAGTCGTATTTGAGCTCGCAGGCGGTAGCAAGAACGCGCGAGCTGACTTTTTCGAGGGCCAAGCAGGGCAAATGTAGCTGCGTCTCGTGGTGTTGTTGGTCTGGATTTGGCGTTGCGAGTCATCCCTCAGTATCGCACACCCATGTGTGTCAACCGCCCGACTGGCCACGCTTACAAGGCCCCAATCCGGTTGCCGCCAGTCGCACAAAATACTTTGACAATTGCTAGGCCTAACACTAATACGACAGTAGTGCCTTTTAACAGTTTCCGGAAACTGCTTCGCGTGATAGGGACACTATCAATGTAAGTTGCTCGATGGTACGTCGACGGTGGTGGGGATCGGCCAGGTTGAACCATTGGGTAGCAGAGACCTTGATAAATTCGTTGAATTTGGCGTCATGACGTCTGGCACGGTTAATAAGCTCCATCTTGTAATCATCTGAAATGTCGACTTGCAAAAACATCATGTACTGACGCGCCGCAGCGATGATGAAGATACTGTAAGGGTGGAATTAGTCAGCTCAAGAAAATAATAATGGCAAAATAAAGAAGAAGCAGAAGAAGAAGGACGCCACCTACGAGTCCTTGCGTCCATACCAGGCCTTTTCAGCCAGCCCAGCTGCCAGTGCCTCGCCGACAATCTGGCTGAGCCTCGCATCCGGGAGTGAGGGCTGTCCTTCAATAGGGCCGTTTGCCATTGACCGCTTGGCTTCAACTAAAGTAACACGACCGGCGAGTTTCTTGCGCCAGTGGATACTCAGACCTCCGTCATCTTGAGAGACAAACTTGATGTTGCCATTGAGAGAGACTCTATTCTCGGCCGAGGCATCATCAAAGGTAACAACTGGGTTAGCGTCCTTACTGTCTTGCCCAGGCAGCCAAAGAAGTGCTTCTTGAATGAAGGCGCTGAGAAAACGGACATTCAACGTCTCTGGTGCAAGATTTAGGTCCTTCGACGAGCCTGTGGACATCCATTCAGAGTTTGTAGAGGAAGTGGGCAAGCGTGAAAGGGGGCAATGGGGCTGAATCGCATGCTGGCTGTTTTGTAGAGGAGACGAAGCCAGGTCTCGGAGGCGCCCTGTATGCGCGGCCACTTCTCGTACACTTCGGCAATAGCTCTGGTAACTCCAGTGAGGAAGGCGGCGGAAGACTCTGTGCTCTGGTGATGGTCGTCTGAGGGTTATGGGGCGTCAGAGAGGCTTCAGGCGTGCCTGGTGCTGGAGGGGTGCTGTGTTCGTCGCCACCGCCCACCTAGCCATCGCCCTCCTCGTCATCGCCCTCCTCGTCATTGCTCTCCTCGTCAGGATCTGTGGCCGTCGGCGCATCGAATGTGGGCGTGGGATCGCTGAGTCGGTACAGGGCATTCTATACCCCGCCCTGTGACCCGTATTTCCAACGCCACTGATGGGCGGTCAAGGACTTGGAGACGTCGTCGAGATCGGGACCTTTCAAAAGACGGCGCAGTTGCTTGGCGGCGTGGGAGGTGGCATCAGGTTTGTCTAACAAGCATCTGACTTCCTGAATCAGTTGGTCAGCGCCGCTGGGCATGGGTGTTACGGGAAAATCTCGCAAATTTCTTGCCACAACCAGCACTCGGGCTGCCTTCAGCTGCTCTGTGCCCCAATGGCTGGTGCTCTTGCTAAGCGAGTCAAGTGATGGGGGAAGGGCTTGTATGCGCTTCTTGTAGGCGGCCGGAGATGCAACGGAATTGAACTAGTAGCTCATCGTGACTGCTCAGGCGGAAAGTTAGGAAGAGGGTAAGAGGTAGGACAGAGCAGAATGACGGAATAAAAAAACATATATAGCCCAAGAAGTCCTTCGAAATAATTTTGCCAGCCTCGGAGAGGCCTTGCATCTCTCTCTTTCTTGTCTCTTTGTGTCCGCAACATGTTTTGCCTTGGGAGCAACACGAGGTTGCCAAGAGATAATTGGGGCTTGCTGGCGAGCAGCTGCATCGGGAACTATTCTCCTTATTATTTGCGGCTGAGTTTGGTGCTGGTTGGCAAGCTACCCTGCATGTCTAGCAAAGACCTGATTAATGTTCCGAGTGAAGTCGTTCCTCCTGAACAGTTTCCTTTGTGAAGTGGTGAATGGAACAGCGTGCAGAGGCTTCTTAACCTTGGCACAGCTGCCTGTATTCATGTAGGTACATACCTACACTACTGATTTGTAGCATACCTAGGTAGGTAAGTGAGCAAGGTGACTTCTACTGTGTTTCTTGTCAAGGGAGTGAATAACAGGAAGACCCTCCTCTTTGTCCCTAACCCCCAAGACAGTTTCTCATTGGTCTATCCCTTTGACCATCAAACTGCCTAGGTACCCACTCACCACTTTAGGTAGGCAATGTTACACAGAGCATAACAAGAACTTCACCAAACGCCAATTTTTCAGCCGTTTCTAGCACTTGCAGTAATGTGCTCCTCCCAGCCGTCATCCGCTCTGTTGACGCCCAAATTACACGAGGCAGCCGATGTTGACACCTCTGCTCTCTCCATCCGCGACATTTTTCGACAGAATCCTCGCCAACGCTTGTTTGTCAAGCCGCTGCAATGGACTGCTTGTCACCCTGAACTCTTGGGCTGCAAATTCTTTTACCAATCCTGCTCCCAGTAACCCTCTTCTCCGCCCCTCTCCCCGGGCAGCCCCTGTTCATTTCTTCATCAACTGCCCAAGAGTCAGACTACCCTCTCGAAATGGCCGTCCGCGTCCTTGGTCGAGGCTCTTCCTACCCTTTCAAACAGATTGTTTTGGCCGAGATGCTTAAGCAGAGTCCAATGGCAATCAGAAAAACACGGTAAGTGTTCCCCAAGTCAACCGCCATCCAAATCGGAATCTAATTATACTTGTCTGTTATTACCAACAGTGAAGCGCTCTTGTTTTGCTACGAGAAAAAACAATACATCCGCATGCCCTGCACTGTCTTTTCTGGTCGACCTCCTCCCATCCCAACTTTGTTGACATTCCCATGATCGCCTACTTAGATCACGAATACCTGCGCGGGGACCGCAGAGCCTGCTGGCGCCCAGTCACCATTTCCGATCCCACTCGCGATCCCTACCTCGTTGCCCTCCTCATCGCCCTCGCCCAATCTCAGCGCCGCAACCTCCAACGCGCTCGCAAAGGCACTCGCGGCCCTGCTGCTACAAACTTCCAGGTGTGTATGAGGCAGAAGTCAGGTCGTCCATGTCTACCTTACAGACTTCATTAACAGGTACATATCTTCCTCGGAGATGCGTTGGACAAGACGCGACTTTTGGTCTACACAGCCGAAATCCCTGTTGCTGCCTTCGATAGACTTGCCGATTTCCGATGGACACCCCAAAACCCCACTGGCTTCGTCGTTCACACCACTGAAGTTCCCTTCGAACCATACCTAACATTTCTGAAACGGCTGCTGCAGGCTACTTTTCCCAATGTCGCTCAGGTCTCCCCCGCCCTGCCACCCAGGAAACGTCGCCGGTCATCAGAAGCCAGCCCTGTTGAAAGCTTCAAGGTTGCACGGGTCAAGTGAGCAGATGTAGAGAACTTCTCCCTGAAAACAAACAAAAGAAAGAAGACAGTGCTTCTGTAAGCGTGGCCTCATTATGCTGCAACAGTTGGTCGCTGCACACTCTTCGCCCTTGGATCAGCGCACGATGGAGATAATGGGATTACCAATCGTCGGCTTGCCAACTTGTCTCGGCTTCAAAATACAACGCAAGAACGTCAACAACCTTCATGTGATTTGCTCATCTACCTGCCGCCTTGCGCGCACGCCAAAGATATGTTTGCTCTGTAGCTAAGTATGTATGTATGCCAGGCAAACACACCCTCTCCCCTCCCTCCCTGTTTTATTTTTACAACCACTAAAGAAACCAGCATGTCAAAGGCTAACGCAAACACCACACAGACAAACATCCCGAGATTGTAATCGTGGAACGCAGCCATGGCGCCTAGGAGGCCAGATCCGTCGCGCGAGCCCAATACCGACTCTGATGCAAAGTTCGCTTCATTATTTGTCACAAGGTCGCAGAAAGCACCGAGAACTTTTTTGCCTGCATGCGGCTGTCAATAGTGACGTGATAGTGATGGGAAGGAATACATTTTCAGCGACGATCAACGCTGTCCTCAACCACGCAATACACAAAGCACTTGCCATGTAGTATCGGATAAGGATCGGATGCCCTATCAAGGCGTAGAAGGTCCAAAATCAACGCTCATGTTCTCTCATTAAATTGTGTTTGCGTGCTTTGAGCGGCTGTCTCCGTACTGCTTACATATCAAGACCGTGATTTCAGCTGGCTGCCGCCGTCGTTGCTTAGATCTGGTTAGATGATTGCATCACTTTACTGCTCCAACCAGACCGTTTCAAATGACCAAGGTTCTGACTCAAACATGTACCAACAAAAACAATACGACTGCCTTGCAAGAATAAAAAAAAAACCACCATCGTCAGGGAGTAGCGCAACTTGGATAACTCGTTTCTCATTTACCCATGGATATCGAGATGTCTTGTGCTCGTTTAGTCTCGCCCTTGACCCTCATCCCACCAAAAATTGCCAAAAACTCCATTGCTCTTATCCCCATTTTGTTTTCTCATGGTCCTGTGTCGTGACGTTATCAGAGTGCAAATACAGTGTCAAAGCCCGATCACTGCCTGCGAGAAATCATTTGATCCTGTCGGTGGCGGTCTCCCTCTTGGTCTCGCCGTCGTCCTCGCCCTCCGTGTTCTGCTCGGGTTTCTTGGCCATGACGTCCTCAAAGTTGGACCACAACCCCTCTACATCGACAAAGCCCTCTCCAACCGTGATGACAGTCTCGAGCGATCGGTTCAGCGCATTAATATTGGCGTTGACCTGGTTAAGACTGGCTGCTATCTCGGCAATGAGCTCCGCTCGTCGCTTCTCAAAAGTTTTGGTCGCCGCGCCCGACTCGGCATGCCGGTAAGAGAAGGTTTGCTGCTGATGCTGCTGCTGGGAAGTCATCTTGGTGATTTATGATGGGTTTGATTTGTAGTCTGGCAGGTATAAAAATGCCAGTGGTTTCATTTGCTTTCTCCTTTTTTTTTGGAAAGCAGTCAAGGACTCAGATCTAAAGTGAAAACTTAGCGATTTTCGTACCCAATGATGCGAATCGAGAATTTGAAGAGTTCTGCGTTGTAGAACGAGGAAGGTAGTGCAAAACGCAATTCACAGTATTAATTCTTACCTAACCACACCTGAAGATGGTATAGAGGTTTTCTCACCCTTCTCAGAGCCATCTGCCCCTCCTGGTCTTTGTAGAATCTTTATCTCATCTCCATCATACATCTTGTGAATGGAATTTATTGCTACCGCCTAAATGCGACTACCAGCAGAAATAAGTCGGTAGCTGTTGTGCTTTGGGGAGGCGCTACCTGCGTTTCTGGTCTCCTGCTCTCACCGATTCTTCCACGCCGAAGAGCGCCATCAAACTCCGACCCCTCTCCCCCAACATCCAAGGCCTGGACACAACTACTTCAAAACCAATCGGGTCTGCCGGTCCCTGTCTCAGCCGAACTACATCGTTCCATTTTCCGTCGAGCGATGGCGCCATCGCGTTACAGCCGGCAAAAAAGAAATACTCCCCTGCGCCGCCCTCCTCCTGCATTGCTTTTTTACGAATAGTTACACCGCGCATTTTGCGTTCGCAGGCCTAGTCGGAAGCTTCACAGAGAGCTACACGATCCGGCTTACAGTGCTGCCTCCCTAGTTCGGCCTCAGCCAGGCACAGGTCCAGCTTTGAAGCGCCAACAAAACGGTGTCGTTGTTCTGCTCAACCAATGTCACTGTGTCAAGGAGTTGGAGCTCGTGCAGCTTGAAGTCGCTCGTTTGAGATGGTTCCAGTGGTCAGAGCGGAGGTATCGGACGAGGTATTGACACATGAGACCTGCTCTGAAGTCGAAGCGGACGCCCTTGGAGACTTTGAATTGAGCGGAGGAGGGACTTGCGCAGACGGCGTGCGTTGTTTGTTTCTTAGCCAGGGAGATGAAAGATTGAGTTCAGGTAACCAAAGCAAGTGTCTTGTCTTGCTGGTGACTGCTTGTGCTAAGCACAGGAGCAGCAGTCGTTTAACAAGTGGCCAAGAAGGAGCCCAAGGCAGGAGGTCGGAACCCGAGCCACATTGTTCGAAATGCAGACCCGATAGTTGGGCGGATGGACGAACAGACGGGACTTTGAAGAGTTCAGCGTGGGATGGCGATGCGATTGAATGGATGTGTCGCTGCGTGTAATAGACAGCTAGCGACAATGTTTCTCACAGACCAAAAATGAATGAAATACCTAGGTCTTGATGATTGCGCACACTTCAAGAATGATTCATGAGAAGGGAGGGAGGCTGAGAACGACCTCGGCGGTGAAAACGGCGACAGTTGTGCCCGTCTTCTCCAAGTTCAACTGTTTAAGTGTGGTTCATATGTCCGATCATGATAGGTAGACGCTCCTCTCTTTGAGTGGCTTCCTTGACATGTAGAACGCAGCAAATCCATTAGCCCAAGGTAGGATAAAGAAGCAAGCGGCTTTTAGACTACTGCATTTGCGTCAGGAGGACACCATCCTGTTCTTGGCTAATAGAAGTCACTGCCTCTGCATACAGAGAACAGCCTTGCGTGTTGCTGATTGCGTGGCCGGGGGATGGTGGTAGTGTCTGTCTATCTGCCTGCCTCTCCTATTCTGTAGGAGCAGCACCCTGTCACGGTGATTGTGCGCAGAATTCTTGAAGGAACGGTGCCGGACGACGCGGGGAGGTCGTGTTTGAAGAGACGAGCTTGATAAGTTGCTCCAGGAATTAAATGCCTACCATGTACGGACTGGGCTGTAAGATGTATGGAGCATCAATCGATGCGCACGAAGGAAACTATCAGCAAGCGACATGTGCCTTTTCTTCATGTATTCACACCTCCAGCCCGTATATTCCACCTACATTACATCATCGTAACCGCCTTTCTCCTTGTCTGGAGGCATACGACATCTCAGCCATCCTGTCCACGGCAGCCTGCAACACGCGAGCCATTGAATGGTTCGTACGAAATGCCGCGAATTTCACTGGCTCCATCTGAACAAAATCGAACCGTTCCATATTACTCTCATCCCAAAACGCAAGATGGTACGGCCAGTGCGGTTCATCGCCCTTCTACACCCACAACGCTGGCCGACTGTGCGCGTCCCATAGACGCTGCCGCTTTCTCCCCAGCCTGTAAGCCGCTTCTTGTCGGTTTTTCGTGTCCAGGATAGCCTCTAGATCGAGTAGCCCTGATACAAGAAGGCCCGCCTGCGCATCTTGGTGTCGGACCGTGATTTCATCCTCGTCTTCGCCCTTGGCTTGGCCCCCGTCGCGACCGCCGCCACCGCTGCCGATTTCCGCCAGACATGCTTAGTGCAAGCTTGAGAAGCCATACTCGTCGGGCCAATTGTGTATCGCTGCGTCCTAGGACAGGACGCGGCAAGGCCGCCTGCTGATCCATTCTATTAGCTCTGTAGCGCCTGTGGTTGCCATGATGTGTAAGCCCGTGACACCTAACGAAAACGAAAAGCATCTGTCCCAGACGGCGCCGTGTAGCATCAGTATATTGGCCGTCGACTGGTGACCATGGATGAGTGCTAGGTCGCAGATACTTCCACTGACGCGTCTCGATCGCGATTATCCATATGCCGCGATGGGCAATGGCAGACTAGCTAGGCTTCCCCGTCGATGTCGAAATCCTATGAGGATCCCTGGTAGTGCGCTGTGCTTTTTGGCTCGATTGAGAATTCATTCAACGACATTATCCTGGCCAGAGCGGGCAGCCAACTGGAGGAGTGTTCCAAAGCTCGATTCTGACACGTCACTGACACCGAGACCATTCCCGTCCGGCCCTGGAGCGTCCTGTAGGTGCCGGAATGCGTGTTTGCCGGAAACACAGCGCCATGGCACTATCAGCCGAGCGCCAAGGACGAAACACACCAGCAATTCAGGACGTGTAGCAGCAAGTGCTGCAATAGGTCTAGGCGCCCAGTCAAGGCGCCCCAGAAGAGGAGCGGTTCGCGTTCGCAGACGGGTTGGCTAGACGAGCAATGGCGTTAGCTGACATGCTGAGTTTGTTTACTTTGGAAGGACGGCTGGTTGGGGAGGCGTCACGCAACCTTACTTGGTCGGCGAGACATGGTACCAGGGATCCTTGAATAGTTTAACGGCAGGCCGGATTTGAGTTAGTTCTGGGCGCCAGTTCGCGATAATGTCCTGCTGGTGCGGAAGAGCCTGCGAGGCCACGAGATACAGCGCAAGTACAGCAGTATGGAGCAGCGGGTTGGCGACCAAATGCCACGTGCGCGAAGTGGCGGCAAGTACAGCAACATCACACAAGCCGTTGCTGTTGACGCTAGCTTCTCGTGTGTCTGAAACACGGGGACAAACAAGGGAAACAGCGATGGCGTGTAAGATTTCCGTGGGTAGTGAGCATAACCCTGTCATCTTGTCCCGTTTGGACGGTGGGATGTGTTCTGGAGAGTCCTTCTAGACTTGGGGCGCTGAGGGTATACGATTGACGCTTGTGTTGACGGCGGATGGAACAGCCAGTGGTGGGTGTCGTTGCTTTGCTCGGGTACTGTCGCGCTTGTTCTGGCCACTTTGTTTGCAGCTTTTGTTGCTGTGCCTGTAGGGTTTGATACCGCTTGAATAGATGATGGAGGTAATGAGTGACGAGGATAGAAGGCGAGGATGAGCGTGAGAAATGAGAGTGAGGCTTTGCTGTCGGTCACGTGATTCCGTGATGCGAAAACGCTGCATCGTCTGTTCATTGTTAATTAGCATTTATTTCAAATCACACACAGGTAAAAGCGATGAAAAGAGTTGGTGGTGCCTTATTTGGCAATAGCTAATGAGATGGCCAGAACGATTGTCTGACTCTACGACTCCACGCCCTGACAAGCCCTCTAGGTAACGCCACTAGCTGTCTACCCTGCCAGAGGTCTGCGTGCTGCTATACAAGGAAATGTCTATCTCACGCGACAAGTCATGCAGGCTGCTTGTCACGACTACTTGGTCCCACAGCCCCCGCCTGCCGCCCCCCCACTCCCTCCCCATCTCGTCCTTCCTCCGACTCCACAACCAGCTCAGCTCTCTTTCACGCAACAGCTCGAGCAGCGGCTGCACTAGGTACGCCTATTCCTTGAGGAGGCCGAAGAAACCCGTCGCAACATGGAGGACGACGAAGAGAAGTCTGACCGCCTGTTCCAACCGGCGCCATCCCCGCCCGTCGTGTCCCCGCTCCCTCCTCGTCCCGTCCGTTCGCCAGCCCTACCACTATCCCAGCTTTCATTCGGGTCCCAGCTAGAGCAACGGCTGCTCTAAGTTCGGCTGGTGCTGGAACAGAATGCGGAGGAGGGGGAACAAGCTGACGGGCCCCTGTTCCCGCTACTGGATACCCCAGCACGGCCAAGCATCGCTCAGAACGGTTCGCGCCGGGCGTCAAGCGTCGGGGGCAACCCCAATCTTAACATGCAAGTTGACGGTCTTCAGCCATCTTCGGTGCCCCTATATTTTGACGACAATGGCTTCGATGACGACGATGACGGACTCCCTGTCGACGACGGCGGCGGCTTCTACTCTCCGGGCGGCAGAAACCAGGCGGGCAACGGAGAGGGGTGATGCAGCGCTTTGCCGAGCGCAACGCCGCCGACGTTAGCAGCAGCAGCGGGAGCGGGATCACAGCCTCTGATGAAGAGGCCCGTGGTCGTGGTCGCGGTTGAGGAACAGGATGAGTAGGACGTGGTCGCGGTGGACGTGGCTGATGATGACTTTGAACAAACAATCTTGCTTCTTACTTGCCCTGTTTATTTTTGCTTCTTCAGACTCCAAGTTACTTCATTTCAGAAATGGGATACTCAGTCACGCAAACTCAATATCCGTTAGCAACCCCGAGAAAAAGAAGTAGTAGAAGGCATACGAAAGCGACATATCATGCAAGCCCAACCGTTTTTTTTAGTATCATTGTGCTTTTTCCTACTGGAGCAGCTCTGTCTTATGAAGTAAAAGCGGCCAAATGCGTATATGTATTGAAAAAGGCTGCTTTCAGATGCAGACGTACCTCGGAATACCTAGATATTCTGTAGGCATGAAGAAGCACAAAACACCTGTTACAAGATACCTAGGCAGGTATTGCACTTTTCCCCACCTAACAATCATGTGGGGCAGGGACTCTGGGCGTCAATCTAAACGTTATCCATAGATAAGCTTAACACCACTTCACCAAAGCTGCCCGCCATCATGCAGGTTTTAGCTGCTCAGGACCCTTAAGTAGGTAATCTTGTGACGCGTATCCTTTTCCTTGAACCAGCAGTCGCGATGCCTTTTGAAGATACAAATGGCCTTGACTCTGGCCTCAGCCAGCCTGCCCGATTGTAACGACTGCGTACTCCAGCTATGCCATTTGCATTCTCCACTCCTTGAACCTCCTTTGCTCGGCAGATACTTCTTCACGACGATGGTACCATTGCCATTTACGCCAGCGACACAGCTTACTGTGACCAGGATCTGCACTTCCGCAACGTCATGTCGCACCACGTGAGACAAACCATCAGGGCACTCCTTTTGACATACATGTGGCAGTCCGATGCCCACTTAGTAGGTAGGTAGATAGGTGGTGGATAACGATGCCTCGAGCGGGTACTTTCTTCAGTCAGTGTGCTTGAGATAGGTATTTTGCCAGGTGGGTAGATATGGGCTCAAGGTACCTAACTACCTAAGTAGGTACCTAGGAGATAAGGAATAGACCTTCTGTCTGCCGTGACCTGGTAATCTCTACACCACATTCTCGACAATTCGATTCTTTTCGGGGTGAGCGAACCATGGGCCCGTCAATTCGTCCAGGCCTCCAAGAGGTGCTCCGCGGTTCAAGGATGCGCTGCGCTCATGGGTGTGAGCAGGTCGCATACTCAAGGTACTCGGCTTGCGGGGCTTTTTTTGGAGAATTTTCCGTCTTCTGCCATAATATCTCCCCCAAATCACTCATCATTCCATCTAATGACAGATTGGCGCGGCTCTGGACCGAGAAGGGTAGCAAGACGTGAAGGAATGGAATCACTCTACCGGTAGTATTGCTCACGCGCAGATGCTGGCATCCATCTCAGATGAATTCTCCACCATCGTTGTGGCGTCTCCTCTACTGGAAAACACTAGTTCACCCAACTCCCCGCCCCTTGACCCCAGCCTTTACGCCCCCCGCGATGACACTTCCAGGACTCGATATGACCTGAGCGAAGGCTGTCATCTTATTCCGTCGCAGACACTGGCGAGAGTTGGCCAATTCGTTCACGTCAATCCCGTCACAAAGTCCGGCCATGTCACAGTCTGTCATGAACTAAGAACTCATCAAGCAGTGCTAAGCTGCCTACAGGGCGCGAGAAACCGAGTCCATTGATACAAACCCACTTCATATCCCTAATAATCCTCTTCTTTACCCAAATCTACGAGACCTCAACCGCCTGTATCTCGCAGCCACCAACTAGGCCATATCCTCCACGTCATCCATTAAGGATCGCATCATCCAATATTGTTAACGCCATATCTCGCTCCCCTGTATGCTGAGCAGAATCATCGGCACCACTCGTTCCTGCCTCAAAGAGCACACAGACGGATGAAGCCCTAGTCCTATAGCTCCAGGCTCTACCTACATGCCTGCCTGCCAACACAACATAGAAGATTTCATCCCCACCAACAACATCGCCCCAAGGCATAGCTTCCGAACAGCTTCTCCTGCTCAGCAACACCGCCACGACCCCAATATAACTCGTTGGCGTAATAATGCTTCGTCAATGTCCTCGATCACGGAAACGGCTACTAGGGTGGTGGCGGTAACGGTGGTAGCGGCCTATAAGATGGTGACGTATAGGTGGCGAGGGTGGGATGATATTATGGTTTTCCCCCGTTGGAAAGCGGTGAATGACGGTAAGAGGGTGAGCCAGCAAGCATGTATCTACAGGGGCTGGCGTTCATCACGGTGGGCATGAAATGGCGGGCAAGCATGGCATCGGGGGCGTTTGCTCCATGGTGTCTTGGGTCTGGGTGACGTTAAATTTGGGTGGCTGGGGTGAAATCGAACTGTCTGGACATGAATGGGATGCTGGATTAGAAGGGTGCTTGCTCGGTCCTTCAAGGTCTGTATTGGCTGGGCTTGGCGCGAAGCGTCATTGGCGATGGTTGACGAGAATACTATACCTTCCGTTACGGACCTTGTTGGGCCAAGGGCTGACTGGTCGCTGCTATCTCGGTGTCTTGGGTGTCGTCCCCAGCATCATGGACCTGGTTTTCCTTGTCTCTGGCGTCGTCGTCTTCCTGCTTGACAACCCGCCACCGGCGTTTCTTGTTTCAGGTGGTGCATGGCCTTTGGGGCATTGATGAGCTTCCCTGAACTCTTCTTGTTGGCCCTCGTCCAATCTTCATAGAACACAACGTAAAGCAGGTCCCGGGTTTGATCGCCAGAGTAAACCTGTTGGAAGAACGAAAGCCAACCCAGAATATGAGCTCCCGGTGCCTGGTTTTCGCCTCCCTCGTGGATGGCGTATGGCTCAGCACGCCATTTGTCGTGTATCTAATGGCACAGTCTCCTGACTGACATTTTCCTTGCTACTTGCTATGTCTTTGGGGGCTTTAAGAAGGGCTTTAACTATGTCTGAAATCTCGTTATAACAATGGCATGATGTCGAATAGACATACAGGGGTTAAGCTTAGTAGAGTCAGTAGAGATATCGAGGCTATTAGCGTGCCCTAGCGATTGCGAAAGGGTTAGCAAGACATAAAGGTCGGCTGCGTGTGAAAGTTGTGTCTGTTTAAAAATGAATGACTTGACTTGGGTGATATAATTAGGGTATAATAGCGCTGGAGTACCTACCTAGGAGAGGGGAGTAAAGTGAGGTCCTAGCCACGACCGCGAGTCGTACTCGTGAGGCCACGCACCTAACCACGACGACAAACACCTCGGCCATGGGGCGCATTGCCTCCAGATAGCCGTCTCTGTCACCCCTCCTCTTCCTCCTCTCTCTTTTGACGAGCAGCCTCGCGCCGCCTCTCTTCTTCGGCGGCTCGTCACTCGAACAGCTGCTGCTTCTGGACTGCCTTCGCCTCGATTTCCATGAGGTCATTGCTTGCACCACGCCAGTTAGGGTTCAAAATGTGTCCGCTAGCTATACTCGGTTTGCGAGAAGATGTAAGTCTAGTGCATGGGCGACAGATGACGGCGTGCGCCGCATCGGACGGGATGGATAATGAGTGTGGCTGGAGTGGGTGCCATGGCAAGGCCTGCTGCGGGTTGCCTCCTGAGACAGAGCAGTAGTTGTGTTCTTGAAAGGTTATGATAATATAACGCAGGGACTTGAGGATGGTCGTCTGTTCATGCTCTTGGGAGTTTGCTCTGAGGAACAAGCCAGGGGGGAGCAAGATGGGTGCTTATCTCTTCATATGACTTGACGTGAACCTCGAAGATTCGCACTTGTCGACCACCGGTTTCTGTCATTTGTATCGCAGAACTGGTTGTACCGCTCTTTTCGAATTTTTTAAGTGTTGCATACATACACATGACTGGTTTGCTATCTTTGACTTATTCTTCTGAAGAAACTTTAACCCCCCTGTTTTCCCTTTTTTTTTTTTTCTTTTTCTTGCGCACTCGACATTCTAAACACAACATTTGCTTTTCCAGGTCACGGGACATACTTCATTAAGCTTCACAAGCGCTGTCTTTTACATACTCAAGGTTTGCTTTTAATCTGTAGGACGTTATTCTTCTGACGTAGAGCGCACGCGCGCTGTCTGAATTGAAATCCGCTGGTATGATTTGCTAACTGATGTGTTGCTTTTTCTCAGGTGCGCCGCGCAGCCGTTGCCGCGACGGTGTACAAATGACGTCGGCTCCTTCACACCCGTTGTCAGTCGTTGGCACCAACCCCGGGAAGCCTGGCAAAGATATGTCTTGGCCTGCAAGCAAGACTAGCACAGCAGTCCCAAGAGCGTCGCATCCAAAGGCAATCCCATGTCAGCATCCCTCCTGCCGCCGTCGGTCGGGTCGAGACCCTTTAAGCCCGTACGTCCAGGTTTTCTTTGCAAATTGCTGAACAAGCTGTGTCCTAATGTTGACTGTTGTCGCACAACTGAAGCCCTGGACCGATAACGAGACCAAGACGCTGTTGCAGCTACTCAAGGATCACATTGGTTCCTCAGCATGGACATCCTCGGCGAAGCCATGCAGCGCAGCAAGTTTGACATTGGGGGGTCACCATCCTCACCCTCGGTGCTGCTCCATTGCGTTGCGCTTTGCTTTGCTTTTTTCCTCTTGGTTTTTTTCTTCTTCTTTTCTTTTTCTTTTCGCGACTCGGTGGCAATCTCAGTAGTCGTTGCTAGCACAAATTAAAATTGTTGACATAGGGACAGACAAGTAGCAGGAAGAGAGTGGACAGGCAAAGGGGACAAGGTTTTGTTTTTTCAACTTGGATCTTGCCCGCCTTTCCGCTTGCCCTCCCCCGTTGTTTCGCTCTTGTACGCAGTGAAAACGCTCGAATGACAGGCAAAAGATTCGGGTTGGCGAGACACAGAAAAGATACGTTTTATAGATCAAAGGGGTCTTGGCTTGCAAGCTTCAAACGGAGCAGGCGTATGGTTAGGACGAGAAAGGGGGTCTGCTGCTAGCAGGCATTACAATCGAAATTTCGGAAGAGACGATTTTGGGCTGCAAGATGGCAATATGCAGGTATAAGGCAAATGGCGGTAAGCGGCGAGTGAAACAACTAGGCAGGGCCCTTACTTGGCAGCGTGGCCAACTCGAGCGGTAAAGAGACGACTGTCGCTGTGCTTGGCATAGGCGCGATGATGCCGAGGGCTGACAAGAAAGCGGGCGACGGCGCAACGCAACCATTGTTGTATGTACGGACGTAAGGAAACTGGGTTCGTCCGTGTTCGAGTGGACTCATCTGAGTGAGTCGTCCCGGAGCGGTGAGCAACGTGTGGTGGGGGGACTACTTTGGCCGGGTATGCGGGAGATGGCTTGCTACCTAGGATAAGGTGTATCGCCTGAGGCAGAGCTGCAACGCAATATGTTGGTGAGTTTGTACAAGAAGACGGCGGATGTAATTGTCATGCTGATGGGGGAAAGGACTTGGCTACCTACCTAGTGATTGATTGGGCAGAGCTGAGCTGGCGGCGGCATACCTCTCAGTCCATGAGAAAGAATCGAGGCCCTCCAACCGCGGCCGAGTTGCCAAGAAAATAGCGTGGTGTACAGCGGGCGTAATTGCAAGCGTCAGGTAATGATGGGTGGATGGACGAAGAGAAATTGCGTAAGTGGTGAAGAGGTGAAGTGAGAGAGACACTGCCGTGATTGACGGCGAGCATCCTCCCGGGGGAGGGTTCCGAGATGAATCTGGGGAAGGACTCGAAGGAGGCGGGATACAAGGGGACAACAGAAGGAAAGAGAGATAAGAGATAAGAGACAGAGACTACCCAAGGTAATACCTTCTTTTTCTTCTGTTTCCAGATACGCTATTGTCGTTCGCAAGGAACATGACTCGTTTGGATCTTTCCAGTCGTCTGAGCGGACTTTGACGCGCTGAAGGAAGTATTAGACGAGGTGCCGGTACATGGCGCGCTTGCAACTCGCCTCAAAGTCGAAGCGAATTCCATTGGCGCCTTTGAAGCGAAGAAGCGAGTGGCCGCAAACAATCTGACCATCATGTGGCAGTCTGTTGGCTGTGGGGGGTTAACTGAATTTTCTCTTCTGGTGGACAAACCTCGCCATTATTTTTTGGGGTATATTTGTAGTAGTTTTGTTCCATTTGGTTTCACTGAAAGAGGCACTAGAAGATGCCGCCGTCTGTCCCAAGCGACAACGCACAACAGGCACGGCCTTTAAGGAGGAGGGAAGGGGAGAGGAGGGGAGAGGAGGAAAGGTTGTGTCATGTGTCATATTGCTCGTAACCGTTTGCTGCTGAATAGATGGATGGGTAGATAATTAGGCCCTGTCATCCTTAGTGGCCGATGCAATTGTCTCGGTTCGGCCAGCATTGGCCTCCGTTTACACAACTGCTGCCACTGTCGTGGTGCACGTTGGGTTCCATAACCATCACGATGCCGAAATTCAGCCACTACCCGTCTTTGAACAAGGTAACCCGAAATGGGCTCTTCTGCTAGGAATCATATTTCACTCTGGCTAACTGATTCTCCACCGAACAGCCTCAACCTGCCTGCCCCTCTTACAGGCTGGCCAATTCTTTTAACGGCTAAGAGATCGACATAACTAGAGAACAAAGAGCACGTCGCTTCGAGCGCTGCAGCCAAAGGCCAGTCAGCCAACCACCCGATTTCCCTGGCCAAGTCTGCCACAGCCTCTGTCTGCGATGCTGATGTGTAGAAAGAGGGAAGCAGGCTATACGCAGTCGCCCGCGAAAGGACCGGATTCGTATCCTAGTTCACGAAGCTGCAGAGGACTCGGCGGCCAGCCCGGCCGAAGAAGGAGAAGGACAGCAGCCCAAGCACTCTCAGTTAGAGCACACTCTGTCTTATCTTTTCTTGTCTTGTCTTGTACAAGCGGCAAGGCCTCGACTCTATCCGTCATCTGTATCCATCCGCCAACGCTCCCACGCCACAATCACGTCTCATCCGCTAGCCCTTGTTCTTCTTCGGTCCATCGCTAACGTCGGACTGATCCTTTAGATCGGGCGTGATATTCCTATGTGACGTCGATAGTGCCCGCAAGCCCTGCAGTTACGATATGGTAAACGCCGTTATGGTGGCGGGTGTCTTGTAGTCTCTCTCCGTGAGGTCGCCCCTCTCCTGTCGGCAGGCGACTACACAATCAACAACAAGGGAAGCAAAGTCGGCATGAGGTTCGGTTGGTAAAGCTGTTGATTGGTAAGATGCGTTGCAAGACTTCGAGCACCTACACTGTATGCATCAGCCAGGGCGGCTTTGGTAGCGGTACTGACAGGTTTCACTGGCTGGTCGGGATATTCCATTTGGCTATTGGATACGCATCCATGGCCTTAACCTCATCACTTGTCCCGTCGTGTTGGGGTCCTTCTTCTCGGCATAGTTCTCGGAACCTGCCTCTGCTTTCAACAGTGACAGACATCAACCACACCGGTAATGATAGACTTGCCATCTTCACTTTGCTGCTTGCTGTTGTAGATCTCCCTGCCTTTGCTAAACCTCATGCTTGCTGAAGATGCTTTTGTGTCGCGCTTTTCATGTATTCCACCGGTCCCTTATAGACTTGTGGCAACCTAACCACCCCCCTAGCGGTCTTGCGGATTATACGCCCAGCGCTTCTCCTGCACGCCCATGATTTGGGGATGAAGGTCGAGAATTCGGCAGGGCCTATGGGTAGGGGGAAGTTGTTGGACGTTCCTGTTTGCTGATCCAGCCGGGTCAGGGGTCTCTGATGGTTTCAACTCAGGTCAGAATCTGCTGCCGTCGTTCTTGTTGTTCCCTGAGCTGACCTGCCTGCCTGGGCCGGCTTTGGGGGTGACAGGATAGAAGAGAAAAAGACTTACGACTGTCAGGAGCCATTGTAGACTGTGTGTCTGATAGATGCAGCAGAGTCTGTGTGGAAAGACAAGACAACGAAGAAAAAAAAGGCGAGCAAGCGAGAGAGCGAATGAATGGTGGCTTGTGTTGGCAGTAGATACAAACTGCTGTTCGGATGGTGAGTGTTATTGTCGTGTGCGTCTGTCTCTCTATGTGTGTGCGTGTGGAAAAAGAACTTACTGAGTAGGTAGCTAGGTAGGCGCCTAGGTACTTAGGTAGGTGGGGGTCGGTAGGTAGGTAGGTACGTTTCCAAGGCAGTTCCAGGTACATTAGGTACGGAGGACAGGCAGGCCCCCCCGCCTTTGCCACCTTGGGTATCTGACCTAGGTACCTACAGCCAGCGGCGCGGCTGAGGAGGCATCGCCGGGCGAGGCTCAGATGTCCTCGGTAAGGGAGTCGTCGGTATAATCGGTCATGATGGTGTGGACGGCGTCCGGGGTCCTGACCGACTGACTCACTGGGCGGAGCTCCTTGGTCCGGATGAAGGTGCGTTATGTCATTCAAGCTTAGGTCCTTGTCCCCTATCCAGCCACACAGCATCCACTCATTCCCACGTGGCTGAGGTGGGGCCGGGGATCGGACTAACGGCCCGGGCCGCAAATCTTGAAGAGGCTCACCCCAGGGAAGCCACCTGCATCAAGACAAGATAAGGTTCCTATGATGGCACCTACCTGCCTAAGAACTTAAGGTGCCTGTATGCAAGTCAGTGTCCAGGACGCCTGTCATTAACATATGGATCGCCAAGTTATGCCTAGGTAACTATAGATAGGTAGGTAGGTAATGACTGGGGTGGGGGCCATGCTGGTGCACTTGAAAGAAGATACCGAACAAAAGATGCGAGGCATCCATGTACTGCACAGCATTCTCGATCAAGATGCGGAGGGTGCTTGGGGACATGACGCATCGGAACTGGCAGCTGACTACGTACCTGAGGGGGACGGTGTTCATGGTTTGATCGAATCATGTTCCGACTCGAGTGACTCGGAGGCTGTCAAAAAGATTAGGCCGGCTAGGCGCACAGCAGGATGCTTGGGAATCGCGCCTCTGCGTTGCTGGGCACGATAAAAGTAAGCGATGGACATGTAGTCAAGAGGTCGCAACTGTGGTCGTGATGTTTATTTTGGGCACCATTCAGACGCAAACCCGAGAGGTGCTAGTTTGGGTCGTTCAAGCAAAACTAACAAGTGGCAAAGAGATGGCCTTTAGACTCTGATTGCAATGGAGTGGAAGCAAGGAGACGACCGGCCGCAATGTGATTGTTCGAGAACCAAGCCAAAGTAGGCAAGGTGTATATACAGACAGAATTATCTGCATAGTGTTAGACAAAAGCTTGCCGATAGTAGCAATAATTGACCTTGGATCGAGAGGGCCCCTTTGCGCTTCAATGTTGTCTGAATGTTTCTTAGTGGTGGGAGGACGACTGACCGGGAGCTTTGTCGTTTACTGAGATGGAGAGAATGGGAGAGTCACGTGTGCGCATTTGGGGGGGGGTTTCTTTCTGTTTTGTGACGTGCGTGCCTTACGGCGGATTGGGTACGTTTGAACAAGGCAATTTGCGGAATGCAGAACAAGGTAGTTGGGCGCTGTTGTCATTCGGGGTTGCAAAAGGATTACGAAAGGCGACGAAGCTAGCGGACTTGATGGTGCAGTATGGAGTCGACTGTTCTCAATACTTGATGTTGAGGACAATTGATTTCAATCGAAAACTTGAGAATGCCTAGCTTGGTTGAAATGCGGCGAGACGGCAAAAACTGGGAAGGCGGGCGGGGGGGGCCTTTTTGTCGTCCGAGGTCTGAGGGTTAGGTTGGTTTCGCCTTACAGAATCTTATCTCAAATCATCTACTTTTGCATTTCTAACCACCTACCTAGAAGAGGTGTAGAATGTTTGTCTCATTATGTGGTGGTTCCTGACACCGTAGGTTGCTACTTCCTTCCCCCTCTTCTTTCTTGGTCCTGCTGTTGCCAGCGCCAATTATTTCCCCACCAACCTCAAAAGTCTTTTCGTCATTCCGTTATTCAACATCTCCTTCCCTCTCGCTTGCTTACACCCCGCCTAGAACGACTTCACAGCCGAGGGATGCCTTCTTTTTAGCATCCTTTTGTCGGCCAGTAACAAATGTAGCCGTCGAGTTGTCTCTGCCCGTCCACAAACCATCGGCTCCCATGGCAAGATGCAGCAGCAGCACCACACGCAGTCCCAAGCCCCCCTAAAGCGTTCCCAAGCCTCATTCAACACCCTACAGCCGCGCGACAACCTCTCATACAGCGCTGAAGAGGATTTGGAACCATGCGACGCGAACACCGATTGGCCGTCCCCCCTCCGCCCTCAGACAAACGCTAATCGAGCCCCATCGCCGTCTTCTATATCCATCTCGCCTTTGCAATTCCAGCCGACAGTGGCGCTCATGGCCTTGCCGTCTCTCCAAGACGAAGACGATACTCCGTACGCACGCACACCGAGCCCATCCTTCCATTCGGTGTCGCCATCGTCGAGCCGTGCAGAAGCGCTCCAAGAAGCGCATATACGCCATACCGCATGGGGAACCCAGCCGTTTCTGCCGCCTCAGCTGCCCTTTGATCTCGCCAGCACATGGGAGTCTATTGACCTCCATTCCACCTTGAGTCCTCCTGCGACGCCGTATGCCAACCAGAGACGCGGAGCGGAATCGTTCTTGTTTGGTCATGCAGAAGAAGGTCCAAATCAACCCGACCAGCCCAACGTCCCTTAGGAAGAGGCGCTACTGCAATTGATTACAATCAGAGGGCTTTCGCTGCTAGGTGCTTTGTGGAATCTGATCGAATTGGTATTCCTTGGCGACCAACAGTTCCGCAGGAGCTTTGACAGAATGGAGGGCCCTAGATGGCAGGTAGAAGAGGATACTACGTGGGATGAAATAGAGGCAGATGAGGCCCAGCAGTTGTTGTCAGACTTCCTTGTGTAGATGCCGCGGTGGGCACGAGGTTTTGTCCCGCGAAGGAGGTCGATCGTCAATCTCAAGCGTTTAATTAGACACAAAGTTCGACTTCTTCATTAATTGAGGACTCATGCATAGGTACGGATGCGACGACGGAAGTATTATATGCTTCAACCTCATCTGCTCCTACCTAGGCGGCCTACTCTGTTTATTCGGTTGGTATTGCTTTTAGGAACATGGAAGGTTACGAGATACATAAAAGGGATGTTGTCGCTAGCGGTTAGCCGTAGTAGACTGGATCCCCAGCCAGTTTCTCGAATGCTAACAGACGAAGTTAGCTAGCCTAACAAGAGGTCTAGGGATCAAGTATGTGCATATTATGTCGCCCGCCTAGCCAGCCAGTCAGCCAGTCTTCAGTTGCCTCCATACATGGGGCTCCCTACCGCCGACTCCAGACCGGCGGGTCACCAGTGCGTTATGAGCTCTGCGATGCTGTATCTCGACATGTCACTGACCAACAAGTCCACAGCACTTCCAGCAATGCTGTGTTCCATAACAGGTTGCACTTTAACTGTTCTCGTGCTCGGCGGCAGCCTGTGGATGGCACGTTCGCTTTGCTTAGAGTGCAATACAGTGCAGTATACCTATATACGTGCAGCTCAAGTCAGTGCAGACTGCTACACAGCAGCGTAGACGAATTTCTGTTAAGGTGCGGCTCAAGTTACATACCCACGACGTGGGTACGGGGTTCGTCTTACTTTTGTGCAAGACTGACTGTATGCAGGTCTAACTCTTCTTGCAACGAAGCTTTCCCCGAGGAAGAGCCATAAGGCAAGCGGTTAAAGGTATTAGCGGCGTGGCTGTACTGCAAGACGAAAAAAGGTGTCTTGCAGTATTTATCTCTATTCCTCACAAGAGTCTTCTTCTTCACACCTAACTGCACTGCAGCTCGACGCAACACAAACACTAAGTTTACATCGATAACATTACTACTACGAGGTAATATAACAAGCCACAATTACAGTATGGCCAACACGGTTGCCATGGCCTTGACCTGCACCAAAATCCAAGAAAGCATCGCTAATAGAAAAAAAGTCAGCCAACCCGCTAACTCCTGAACCATTCAATCTCTAGGAGAAAGAAGAAAACTGGATTGCGCCACCCCTTCTTGCAGCGCAGTTAGCCAAGCAAAGAGGCAGACCACTGAGCATTGTGATGCTAGTATTGTTAGTAACTTTCAAAAAAACGTGAGTTGATAAGCGGCTGAGATCCCTCTGCCCTCAGTGCGTAACTGAGGGGAGTTCCGCGATAAGTACTGGGAGAAAAACCAGCAGGCTCACCCAGCTAAGGTCCAGAAGCTCTACGAATCCATCAAGCGCCGTCTCACCCACTCCGCCCTTGACGAAGCGCTTGCTGACGGGATTGCGAACTTGGCCAAAGATGTCATGAGGCGTTCCGTTCATGCCCCTCGAACAGACTATCTATCATCCGCAGCGCCGGCAGGGCATGGGACGAAAAGGAACGACGTGATGCGATGCAATAGGATGAAAGGCGCGACATCGAACGAAATGGGCTGATACAAGGCAAGAAATACTCATGCAGATGAGAAGAGCCTGAAGAAGACAAAAAGAAAAGCAACAGAAAGGCGGCGATGAACGGCAGACGCGACGTTGGCAGGCGGTGTCTGCCAAGCTTGACATAATAATAAGGAAGAAGGGAAGGAAAGCTACAAGAGGCGACTGCATTCTGTGACGGCCCCACCACATACATCTATATTGGGTATGTAAGAAGAAGAAGGAATAAATAGACTTGGTGATTCCGTGGTCCGGCCTGGGACAGAAACTGCACCGATGACATGCGCATCGTAATTATCTTTGTTAACTAATTCACCTCCCACACGCAGCTACTGCCAGAATCTGATCTGCGTGTGCGCAGACCGTCGACGTCACATAGAGTAAACAGGATTTCTGGCTAGCAGGGGCGGGAATAGGAAGGAATAATACCAAGCAGAAGAAAATGAATGACTTGGGCGGTGAGTTTGTCATGGGCGGAAAACTGGCGTCACTCAGTTGGCCGACTATGATTGATGCAATAACCAGAGGTTTCCAATTACAGTGCGTACCTACGATATAATACCTACAATACCTACATAGGTAGAAGGAGGTGCAATCAAGTCTTACTAGTTTAATCCAAAGTAATGGTTTTTAATGGAATTGGCGGCGTCAGAAGTCGCGCCCAGCCCAGCGCTTTAATTCCAACTGATATGCAAAGAGTTAGGTTGAGCTGAGTGAGTGAGTGAGTGCATGTGCTCACTCATCTCGGCAGAGCTTGTCTTGACCGAACGCATCTCGAGGGTCCAGCCGCCTTGTGCCAGCAGCTCTGTATTGAACACTGAGTAAGTCAAAGCACCCACATCTGGGCCACCCAAAAATGCCTCCCAGCCACCCCATACCCATGATAACATTCCCATGATAATCTCTGACTTCAAACTATCACATCTTTTTCTAACCTTCATTAAATCACTTCACTTTTTCAGCATATATTCTTTATTACTTCATGAGCTAGTATACTGAAAATGAGGTCAATTGGGCTATGTAAGATGTCCTAGATGGCGTACCAGCTCTCTAAGCCTCTAGACGATAGGGCGTACTATAATCTACATCTAGAACCGCATAAATTGGATATAGAGTAGAGATACTGCATTTATCGACCTCCAGCGCCTTTCTCAGACCCAAGAGTCCAAGCTGGCCAGCTAGGCCCTCAGCGTGGTCAAGCAGTAGCTTCTCAAAGGCCTCGGAGGCGGCGGGGGTGAGGTCTCGTATTGGACATGCTTCCGTACCGTGGCTGTCTGTCTGGGTGCCGGAACAGAGGAAGAAGTTTTTGCTATTTACTGCTCAATTTCATTGGAGAGCCATGGGAGACATGCCTCCCGCGTGATGGCTCACTAATTGCTTGATACTGCCTTGTCCACGGTTTCTAAACCTATGAAACACCGGCATGCATCGCCAAGTCGAAATTATGAACTGCCTTGTACGTACACTTGTGTCCTTCGACTGGGTTCGGGGTAATTTGATATTACAGCCATGTGTTCCTCTTTAATGCCAAATAAAAGGAAGGCAAAGTGCGCCCAGCCTCCAAACTTGTCACAGATAGTAGCAGTCAAGCCGCCCACACTCATCATTCCACCTTAAGGCGTCGATTACTACTTACTGGAGACGGACATAGCCTTCATGCAGACCGGGGTGCCAACTCAAATTTGCCAATCTCAGCCACGAGCCGTCATCGAGAACCCATGTGTTGGCAGGCACGGGCTTCGGAATCGAGATCGGAATCATCTCTTGCCCCTCGTACACTGCCATCGTTGTAGGAAGGCCAAGTCATCCAGCCTTTGTCGACCTGTCGCTGTGGAGTGTTTCGTTTGGTTGACATGCAGAAAGGACGGGTGGTTGGGAGAAAGCGAACTAAATACTTGAGCGGGTGAGCATGGTCGTCTTGGGTTGGGGGAGCACTGGCAAGATGAAATGGCTAGACAAAAAGCGCGACATTGCAAGACTGCTAGAAGAACGCCAAAACCAGCTCACCTGACGGTCTAGTGAAACAAAAAAAACCTGGCTCTTTGTAGGCGATTGTTGCGACTCAAGGAAGCGAGCTGGTGTAGATGTAAAGAATGGGAGTGTGGGAAACTGTCAAAGTCATGGATTGGCTGGTTCGAGAGCGAAGCAAAAACAAGTTGCTGCTTAGGTGCTAGCCAGGCAGCACATTTGACATTGATTCTGATGAATGATGCAGCTTGGGTTGCCAAGATGTATCATATTAATCCACAAGCGTGAGGAAGACTGCTGTCCTGATAGACAGGTGAGAGCTGGTGATATTTTTGTGTGCCGCCCACTGGATAAGAGATTCTGCGTCTGTGTCAGGGCTTACACCAGTCAAGTTGACCTGCCCTTCTGCAAAGACACAATTGTGGACCTGAACCGACTTTCAACCGTCGCTGTGAATCGCGAGTAAGTGGGAGTGGCGATGGGTAGGGCCCGAAAGAGGCGACCGTGGCAGACAGTGCTGGAAGGCGATTAAGGGGGTTTGTAAAGTAATGTTGTCTCAGGCTCTTAAGACACGTCAAGCCCACAGCCAAACGTGGGCATGTGAGAGTTTCGTGCGCTCGTATATGGGTAGGGCAAAGCTGGTCGGATGGGTACCGCGAGCTCGCACCTCGGTGGGTGTGTTCTCTGGGCAGCTCCCTTATTGTTGGCACCTTGGCGGGCGGTTTGGTGTTTTTCGACTTCAGCCGTCCCGAACGATGTACCAAACACCTCACCTGCCGATCCCGACGTCAGCAGTCCTACAGAGAGCATTATAATGAGCAGGACGTCACTATAGCACCATCCGAAACCGTCTTGAAAAAGGTTGCAGTGGCCCTGGCAAAGATCGCGGCCGTATTGGTACACGCCGAAATTGACTGAGCAACAGCGGTTGGGCTGGCTGTGATGGCTTTGCTTTCACTGGTGTGAGAGGCCGTGGTTGGCGGCTTGTTGGCTAGCAGTCGGGCTGTTGCTGAAGATGGTGAAAGAAGGGTATTCCGAGATGTCAAGTCTTGACGGCAGACGGCAGCGGCATTGCTGGCCACAGTTGTTGAAAAGGATGTGGCAAAACTCGAGCCGTCGCCATCGGTGGCCAAGTGGCTGTTGTTTCTCGAGAGCCTCGATTGATGGTAACTCTGGCGGTCTTTGGCAGAGTTGGATAGGCAGTGTCTTGAGAAGACATTGTCGACTCGGACACGAGGATTTCTATATTTCTGATTGTAAAGTTGTATAAGAAGCATTTGACAAGCAGCTAATTGGTAAGGGGAGTGTAAGTATGCAGCTGTAATCAGCAGGCAGTTAGGAGATGGGATGACTTAGCTGACCGGTATTGGTGATAGCGGCGGGCCAGCGGAAGAAGAGATAACAGCTTAGCCTACCGCTGAGTAAAGTCTCTGCTGCTGGGTATTTGTGCATTTCCGGAGTTTTGAGTGCCTTGGGGCCCTGATGCTTGGGGGATGCGGTTGGCGTCTTGTTGCAGGCCTGACTACACCTAGTCTAGGACGACTAGAGGAGGGTGAACTTGATAAGACTAGGGAAGAAGGCGATACAGCTTTTGGATTTTGTCGAGTTGAGCTGTAGATGGAGGCACAACACTGAGTAATTATGTCTTTTTGGAAACTGTATACATATGCAGTACTGCCGTTGGGGTAGGGATGCCCTAAAGCAGACGTGCGTTGGTCTGGGTGGATGGTGATGTATGTGCTTACCTATGGTTGCAAGAGGGTGATCCTGGCTATAGTAGTAGGGTAGGTACTGGGTAGTAGTTCTCTACTCCCCTGCTTGCCTACCTTGCCTGCATAATGTGGCTTGGTACTGTGATATGCTAATAATGTGATAATGACTGAGGCTGCTGAACGGGTGTAATTTCTTCGTGTGGCTAAACCTTTAACCCTGGACTGTACCTACCTACAGTGCTAGGTTAAAAGTCTGGCCACACCAAAAAGATGACCCAATCACAAGCTGATATAGTCTGAGCCAAGATCATCTTATTGGTCTATGAGAATGCTAAAAATGTTACTTTTGTAGGCAAATTTTGCAGAGTGTGGCCAGACTTTTGACCTGGTCTCGTACCTACCTGCACACGCACGCTAGGAAGCAAGGACAAAGGTAGCAAATGAAGGGTACTAATCCATCCCTGTTTTGAGCCCCGCGCCAATTGGTTGATTAATCGTCATCACTTCGTGTATTTAGATACCTGTATTAACGACTGGCTTCCTGCGTAGCCTATGAGATGACTGCTACGACCAGCCAGATGCGTCGTAACGGATAACGGATAACGAAGACAGCCTTGCTTAGCCTGGCAAGGCTGCTATTGCCAACGCATTAGTGGGGCCAGCGCTGAAAGTTCTGAATACCTATCACCTGCACGCGGCATTCTGCTGGCGCTAAAAGTAGCGTAGTGGGGCTGTGGAATCCCTTACAGTTTAACTGTCTCTTAGAGTCTAGGAATATGTATAAGGTAGGACGTATGGTGCGGTTCGGGCGATGGTGAGTGAGTCTCTAATGAAGCTGAGTTACGTGCAGTGAGCGGTGTGGGAGTGTCGATCAGCATTGCCTTAGAAGACGCGTCAGTTAACAAGCGTGCGGAAGGAAGGTGGGGTAGACAGTCGTTATATGACGTCTTGCTTGGTGCCTTTGCTTTGTCTGCTGGACACATATGGGGAACACACGTCAGTGAAGAAGGTGCAAAATAATTTCTTTTATTTTCTAAACTTATGGCTATTGAGGTCCTCCCTAACACGGATGTATACGTGTTAGAAAAAGGGAGAAAGCGGCCGTTGGAGAGGCAGAAACCTCCTACCTACCTGCCTAGGTACATCCCTAGTTAGGTAGCTAGGGCCTTTGCTTGCTTGCCTGTCTGCCTCCGAGTCGAGTCAGCAGATTGGCTGACTCACGTCACGCGGGATGGGCTGACTTGAATATGTTTTGCTTAAGAGGGAGCAGACATACCTAGGCAGACCTTGTGGCGAAACTCGGTGGTGTTCTCGCCGCCACCTCGGCATTGCTGCTGCCTGGCCCTCTATCATTCAATGCGTTAATGTAATGGCCCCTTAGGCATTACTTCGGTTCAGAAACTGCTGTCCTCTATCTGAAGTCCGCCAGGCCCGCTCAGGTGACATGTCATTCTCTCTCAGATGTGACGAAAGGAAAGACACTGATCCCCTCCTCGTCTCCTGGTATCAGATTGAAGGAAGAGACTGCAGTTCCGTTCCTCACACTGGATCCTTCAACAGCACGTCTTTCCCGCGTCCATGCGCAAAACCGCCTCAAATTTTGGGCGATTCTTGTCAGGTCCCCACGCGCCCACAGTACCAAGCCAGATATCTAATGCGGTCCCCAAGGCCGTTCCCCCGGTCTTCACCCCCGCCACGCAGATGAAGACATCAGACCAAAGCTTAGTGAACTGCATTCCTTCCAAGGTCAAGTACATTTAACATCCCAACCCAGGCAGACCTTGCGCCAACCTGTCCTTATAGCCAACAGTAAGGCATGTCAGGCTACCTTGGAATAAGAGTCATCACTACCAAGTTCTACAATGCTCAACTGCGCCCTCTCTCAGATGATACCTAACACCCGCGCCTGCATGGTCCGCCTCAACAGCCTCAGAGAGAGAAGGCTGGCTCCCCAAACGCGCCGTCAAATCTTTGCTATGACAAGAGGAGCTCATGCCCATCACACAGGGAGAAGCCAACCTCTCCAACGCCATGCAAACCAGATGTCTACTCCTCAGGATTGTACTCTTAACTGCTGCTGGAAACGTGATCCTTGACGCACTGATTGACGACGCCGAAACACATGTGTCAAAGCTCGTGGGTCAAGCAAGTGCAGACGCCTGTATCCATAGTCTGTCTGCATAGCAAGCCTGCACAACAGACCAGGAAGAAAGAGTGTCTCAGCCAGGGCCGGTTGACTTCAGCAATGACACAAGAGATGTGGCGGGCAGTGGCTCGGCGAAGGCGATCAGCGACGGCAACGAAAACATCGAGTTTGTGAAGGCGTTGGCTGTAACTGGGTCCGTAGCAATGGAGAGGTGTCGAAAACAGACGCGGCAGAGGAGAGAGAAATGGGCGAGGCGAGGCTGGTCGGCATGTTGATGATGAGCTTTGCGACCAGCTTAAAGTAGGTTAGCCAAACAGGTATTGCAGTTCCTAACAAACGGGGAATCGTCTAGGATAGACTAGGGCACCTCGACGGTGGAAAAAGGGGGCGGCAGCCATGGAGCGGAAGGCCAAGGAGGACTTTGTGATGACGGCCGCGGAATAAGTAGTACGACTCGGTCTGCGGATAGAGAGGGTTACTACCTGTAATGCCTGAAAGCTGGAGGGAAATGGGCCATGAAGTATGCTTTCTAATTATTGTCCTTACGAGTCTGGTTGTGGCGCGGAAGAGAGGGGCCCACGCGGGAGATAGGTCAAGCCGAATGAAGAGGCATCGTCATCCTCAAAGCGTTGTCGGACGCGCACACGCTTGACAGAAGCTGGAGGCTTGGGTCGAGAAGCAAACGGGGCGTTCTTGATGTTGCTAGAATCCGTGTCGGCTCTAGATCAGGGCTTAGAAGTACACTGCTGACCAGGCACGCTCAGGTTCGGGCATGGCACGCGTGTTGTTGCTTAATGGATACGGCGGGATATACCCAAGAGCTCACAGGAGAGTCCGTTGGAGCGTAAATGGGAGCCAAAGGCCTTCAGCCAGGCTCAAGTGACAAGCTCCCGAACTGTCAAGCTCAGGCCACGTTTGCTCACGCGCGAGATACTCTCACAGGCCCCTTTCGCTCATGATATCAGCTTCTGTTTAGACCTGGTCGTACCGTGAATAGTCGTACTAGGCCACAAGGCAGTAAATTAGGCGAGCATAACGAACAAGCCGGTTTTGGAACGGTAAAGCTCCTTGGGGTTCTCAGAATGGTTGTAGGAAATCTTGGTTGGGAAAGCGTTACAGGCGCGCACGCAATTGGTGGGGAGAAGCCGCTCTTCGTCGAGCAAGGCATTGGCGACGGAGGTCTTGCTGAAACCGGTATTGCCAACGATGCCGACAATGGTCTTGGTTGGCCGAGGTAGGGTCTGAATGTCGTTTATGGCCTTTGGCCACGTCGAGCCCTGGGTCTCTGGAAGAGAGGCTGAGAGGAAGCTTAAGGCTTTTGAACAGCTCCTTGCCAATCTTGACTCCTCCTTTGAGAATTTTGGTTGATGCATCTGTGGAGGGTCTGAAGAGACTTCTTGTCGCATACCAGGCTGGTTGTGATGAAATTCGCTCGCGGTGGTCGCTGTAATTCTCCAGTCTTGATAGACGTTGATTCTGATTGGCTTTGCGTATAACAAGAGAGCGGCTTCTTTGAGCATCAGCTGTCGGACGGCCTCATCGGTGGTGGCGGCGGACTTCAGGATAGGAATAACGGCAAAACCTACTGGGGGTTGCGTGTCTTGGACATTCTTCGGGCGGTTCAACAGATCAGACATTACAAGAGGATGCTGTGACGTGAACACTGGGTATAGAAGTTAATACTGCATCAAAATGAGCGGCGAAAGGGACACACGTACGTACTTTGCCTATGTTTAAGGATCACTAGGCATTTATGTCGTCTAATGAATCCATCGAGGGGGATAAACATTTACAAATTGGTGAGCATGCAATTGTTGTGTGATGTGTAGGGAAGGTGGATGGATTGGTGGGTTGCCACTCCGACCCAGTCTCTGCCCGATGCCGCCGCTCTCTCCACAAGTAACCGTCTGAGGCCTCCTCGAGAACCAACGCCACCGTGGATTGAGACCGAGTTCAACGCTGCGAATAGAGGTGTAATAAAAAACGGAACTGCAAATGGTCGAGGGTAGTCAACCATCTCTGCTGTGACTTGTTGTTTTGAACTCAATATATGGGTGATACTATCTTCTCTTACTGTCGGGATGCCACACATCCGCGAAATAACCACTTCACCCTTCCCTTCTTTAGGAACGAATAGATCACCCGAATACTATCGCTGCTCACCCTGTCCGATCGGATAATATCCCTTGTGATACTAACACCCACCTTTTGTTATACTTCTTTCCATCCCTTTTTCCATCTCTTTTTCCATCCGTCCAGGTCAGAGAAGAAGAGGAAGGAAGGACCTTCTACGCCTGCCATTGTTAAACCTCCCCTCCCCCCGCTTCTATGTTTCTCTTTTCCGCCTACGCCCACAACTCACCCTCCTCTTGATTCTACTAAGTAGGTTTGCCAACCACCGCAACAAAGCCACTCAATCAGTCTTCACCCCCGGCGACGAGACTTCAAAACCAATAAAACCTCTTTTGATTTGCTTCTTGAGTTCCAGCATGACGCTTCAAAACCCTGCCTTAAGCAGTCACTGATGTGGCATCCATGACGTGACTGTTAGTGACCTCTCCCACCTTGACTCATTCCAGGTCCAATACAACTCGGCGAGGAAGGTCGTGTCCCGTCTGCCACAACATCTTAGCCTAAACAAGGTCGGACAGCTTCTGCTCATCTTCGTGACATACATGACTCACCAGGCCTAGCAACACGCCGCTGCCCCTCACCCTCTCCAGAACATCGTCAAAACAGCCTCCACCACCACACAAGGCCAACCAAATTTGACCCCACTCAAGTAGGCCACCCCCAATCCGTTCCACTCATCACTATTAGTAACCTCCCCTTTAGTGCTTCCAACCAGCCCCCTACATCCCTCTCTACAAGGGTGACAAGACGAACCCAACGTCGATATGTGTAACAGAGTGTATGACAGTGTACACTATGCTCATAGATCAAGCAATACTCCTACCAACTGAGCCAAAAGATCCATCAATGTGTGCACTCGTGCACACACTGCTGTCAACATCACCTATCAACCCCTTATACACATTACCCTCTGACAATATGTCTGCCAAATGAGACAAAGATACGACCCCCTACGGCCCCTGTGTTGCCGTCCCCAAGCCGCCACGTGACGTAAACAAGACTTGCCGGGCTGCCGACGTGGCCTTACCGACTCCATGGCTGAGACCCTAGTGAGCCTTACGCGCAGAACTCTACTCAGGGCGCCCACCGTCATCTCCGCGTTCAGTTGCGTTGCCGCGCAAAGCCCACATCCAGGTGCCGGAATATTGATTGGATCCCCTTTCGCCACGGTAGGAGCTGTCGGGAATATTCCGCAAGGTTCAATCGGTAAGAAGGCCTCTGCGAGCTATGCGAAGCCGTGGGAAGGTCTGTTTGAAGCGAAAATTTGATGGATGTGAGACCATCAGGATCGAGATCAAGGACCTCAGAGAGAACGTTTTCGGGTACCCAACGATGTGGACTAAGCCGCTGCTCTGCGTTGTTTGCGAAGTGGAGACCAGCTGAGTGGCCCTATCGTCGACTTCTTTACTTGGCCTGCCAACCGACTCCGAGAGAACGTCACCAAAGGAGACAGTGTGTGGACTGGGCCTCTGCTCTGCGTTTCCACAAAGTGGAGATCAGTTGAGTGATTAGCCTTTGCGTGGCTGTTAAACTACAGAACCATGACGACCTGTCTTCTCGTATAAAGTGGGACAAGGGCGAATACCAACATGCGCTGTTCCACGCAAAAACGAGTGCCCGCATGCTTTACCAGGACTGGATCAAACTGGAAGCTCGCTGGTAAGAGACGCCAAAAGCAGAGCCCAAGCAGTCCTCCAGCCAAGACTCGCCCGATGCCGACAAAAGCATCGTCAGCTGGAAGGAGCCCATGTTCTTCCTTTCTTTCTCTCTTCTTTAGGCAACAAGTCGATACCAACGGGCTGTTACTTCTCCCTGCCTAAAGGCGTATCCCAAGTGATCCCACTGTCAGGGTTTACTTCTCGCTCTGCATGTAGTTCAGAAGGTATCGCGTTCGACACACACCCATGGACAGTGGGTTGACGCGCTGTTGTTTTGACAACGGCGAATTTCAGTATGACAAAGCAGTTTGCTGAGTCCTAACATCGAGTTTTGGGAAGGAGAGCTAATACGGCAGATAAGGGGTGAGAAGTAACTGCTGCGTAGTGCACGGTGAGATTAATGGACGTTGGGGAAACATCCAACATGTGGAGGATGGGCACCGGTACTGGCAGCTGAAACAGGAAGGGGGGGGGGTTGATGATATGACAATACGTTGCGGAGGAAGAACAGGACGAGGACAAGTACAAGGAGGAGGAGGAGAGATAGGAGGTTCTGGAGGTGAGTCGGTTCAGAAGGCGACGTGGGCAAGGCGGATACGTAGACGGCGGCGGTACTAATCAGGGGACGTTGATAGGTGCATGTTGTATCAACGGCCGGAGGGAAGCTCAGGGTAATAGCGGAAAAGGATTCTGAGATGAAATATGTTAGCATCTGAGCAGGAATAAGTATCGCATCATAGGAGCCATAAAACCGGTGGGCGTGACGGGAGCTATAAGAGCCACAGCAGACAGAACGGGATTTACGCTGTACTAGTTCTCACTCGTTCCCCTCTCCAGCGCCCAGAAAATTTCTCAGCCACCCAGCAGAACAAAGGCAACCTAATTGGAACACATAAGACAAGGAAGCACTCTGGGAACCATGAGACAAGGCTGCTTCCATGCAGCCCGAGGGAAAATACACAGTCAGACAGGCCACCGCAGTGGTAGATGGGCGATCCGAAGGCAATGCCTAGTTTTACGTATACAAGATGCTGGATTACAAGCTGTCTGAAGGCTATAGTAATGTGGATTGCCGACCAGTGCGACAGCGGGCCTCCGCAGATCGTCATCGCTAGAGCAGGAGGGCTTCTCCATGACTGGCCTAATGAGACGGGATGTTCCAGTTTGTATTATGCGTGTCTCGGTAAGACTTTTTCCAATCAGACATTGCACAACCTTCCCAAACCCAACTCCAAAGCCTAACCCTACCAGCCGCCTCCCTGACGACACCCAACGACCTTCGACCGGCTGCTCTCGCTCTCCGCTACGATGGCCCAGAACAACTGACCCACTACCAATATACTCTGTCTAATTATCCATCCAAACAACAAATCCAGCATCTACCCATTACAATAGATTCAGATTGTCCCGCTTGAACTGGCGGCTTAGGTTCAAATGCAAATATGACATATCTAAGGCTAAGATAGGATGCAGACAGATAATTCCCGACTAGTAGTTCAGCTTGATCACAGCAGAGGGGCAGACAAATGTATTACAAGAGCAAGCTGTGCTTTTCAAGAAGCATCTCTACTTTTTCAGAAGCATGGTGCTCAAACACTTGGCCATATTACTGTTGTTTATTGCGACTGATGTGGTTGGGATTGGCATTGCTGATGCTGCCGTTAACAGCACCCCTTGTAACAAACAGTAAAAAAGAATTATCTGTAGAGGGGGGTTCTAAAGGATGAACCTTACCGTAAGCAAGTAAAATACATAGAAATAGCATTTTCATATCATTCTTTAACTGTGGAAGAATGAGGTTAGTGCGTAATACTATTAGTCTGTTATTAAACCTGCTCTTTAGATACATCTTCCCTCTAGTAGGTAACACAACTAAGCCAGTAAGAGGTACTTAACGAACTGCAACATCCTTAGACCATCCTTCTAAGCGCACCGTCCTCCAGCCTCCACTATCTAATAGCTTATGCACCTCCAGATATGTTGAATCGTTTCCCTCACCTTTCACGATCGATCCCATCGTTAGATAAGGCAGTAAAAGATCCAGAGGAGTATCAGGATGTCTCAAGCCTGTCTAGTTGTCCGCTTAGCAAGTCGACCCAAACATCCGGACTGAGAAACACTAATGCCTCCTTTGCATTTCCGCCTTTGCAATTCTCCTCCAGACCGTCGCCATGTCTGATTTTGGTTGAAACGACAGACAAATTGTTCTCTGTCAGAGCCCTCGGTGGAAGAAAGGTCTTGCTTAGTTGAGAACTGTGTGCGAGATGCCGAGTAAAGACGCAGGGGTGAATCAGGCTCTGGTTGTTCTAAACACATAAAGTCTCCAGGAAGGATAGCAAGGATAACTCTTTGGCTTCTGTAGGTTGCTTGTTCCAACAAAAAACATGTGTACCAGTATTGAAGAAGCCGTTGTGAAGGTTGCTAAACGGGAATCTGGGGCTACCCTAATTATCTTTATTATTTTCCAAACAAACAAGGGTCCACGCGTACTCTCGTCTTTCTCAAGCCCAAATGATCAGGATTCGGCTCTGCTTTCTACAAACAGGACATTAGTGGCTAGAGTTGCCTTGATATCTGGCAGGCTTAGGGCCAATATCCTCTCGTTAAGGCATATGCTCCTTAGCTCTTCTTTGACAGGAAGACCATCCGAGCATTTTCTACTTAGCTAGCTCTTGAAAGCTTGTTGGCAATGAAATTAGTGGGTTCTCGTCAGCCATCACTACCCCCCCCTGAATTCGAAGATCGAACTGAAGCTCCGCCATCCGTGGGCTGAGATGCTTCAAATGTCTTCGTCGACCATTGATCGGGATCGCGGCTTCGTGCGTATCAGTGGTGACTCCATAGCTGTCTACCTTGGTAGACTTGCCTACAAAAAAAAGAAAACATTAAAATTAAAGGTTGCGTTATTTTGGGAACACCTGGTTTAGCAGTCTTGCATCACCAGCCATAGTTACAGACGAAAATGTTATGGACTTGCAACCTGTGTTTTCCAGTATGCTGAAAGCCTCTGGGGTGTACAAAATACTTAACTGGGCTGCCGAAGAATTCGGCCTCACGAGCTTTCAGTCATCAAAAACGCTTACCCCTACTCCAAGTTTCCAGTTAGGATGGATTTTAGTATTATCCGTAAGGCTGACGAGCTTACACGTCACAAAGCTACTTAACAAGATTTCTGGTAACGCTGAGTTGAGTAAAGTAAGAATTAGTCTGGGAAACGATAGTTGTTTCTTAGCTATAACCTACGCATTAGGACAGTATGCCTTGATGGAGCTGTAGTCCAGGTCGTCTTATGAGACCAAGAAATGGAATGGGACTCATTCGAGGATGTCGGTATCCATGACACGTTGACAGGCAAAACAGAGGTGACTTAGGCCTCCCATCTCTGTCGGTACGCCAAAAGGACAAGATGGCTTGGACTACTTTGTCTAGACGTTGCACCACGGTATCTACGAAGGCTGGACCCTTCGTGACATTATGGAAACCTTGCATAAGATGTACTACGGCAATGACTATTACGAAATAGTTCTATACTTGCGGTTTATTAAGTACACCTGCGAAGCTCATCCAGTGGCAGGCTGTTAGTATGTAAGACAACAGCTTTTGGGTACTGAATTAAAAGCTCCTTATGCTGCTGGCCGCCCAATATGGACTTCCCGCACGCGTATTACCAGCGCCACTATTGGCTCTCTGACCTTGGATGGCTCTGCTATAACCAAAGCTATGATCTTCTGCGCGGCTTGGGCCACACTACTAGCACGCTACTCCGATAATACAGAAGGCATATTATGCTTTCCGCTGCCGTATTGGGTAGACATAATCCGGTGCCAGGCTTGCAAGGCGTGGTCAGTGTCCAGTTATTACCACAGTCTCGTATAGAATCTGTCTTGACCAGGAGCAACCTGTATCGCAGATCTTTTGTGACGTCCAGGGCAACATATCCGAAATGACACGTACTATTCGAACAGTGCGGTCTGCAGGAGATAGAAAAGGTGAGCGGTGAGGCGAAAAGATTTCCGACCTCTCTAGCTTGTTTGTTTTATAGCTGGGCCAGGCTGAAAATGAACCTGCTATGGAAGCCCTGATTAAATCATGGTTACGGCCAGCGCAGAACAGTTTCACGCAAGCGAAAGCATCTAAGGCTAATTTAATTACCCTCTTGTCGCGCAAGCTTACGTTTTCGATAACTCTGTCGAGCTCAGTCATATCTATGACGCTATTATCCTACCTGATTGTAAGGAGATGGGGAACCAAGGGGGAATACTAGCATCCTGCGTATGGCAAAATGTGATGGTGGGATAGTGATGCTTGTTATAGTGCTAGGCGTATCTCCAACGTGAACTGGGGTGCAGCCTAGGTGAAAACATGCAATGCATGAGTATATAGATGACGCCCTGAGACGGACGGGTAGAACCATAGAACAAGTCACGCAAGTCGACCCAGAGATCTGCCCTGGCGACGCAAAGACGCTGCCATATAATGGCAAGCAGTGTATCATGACACACCGTGGCTGGAAGCGCCACAGCAGTTAGATCAGCGCCTACTGAACCTGGCCCGTCATTCATGATGCCAGATTTGTCGTTGTGCCTTGGGACATGTTTGCTTGAGCTGCGGTGAAGCCGTACTGTTGATATGTCTCTGTGTAGGCAGAGGGAGGAGTGCTTGTTTGTGGCCGTGGGCTATGGCTCTTGCGGCTCGAAACCAAAGTTTATAGTATGCTGCTGGAGGGTAGGCATCGAGTTGGAGTAGGACTGTCTATTACTGGCCTTGACGGCAGGGCTGGCGGAAAGGGGTAATGAGAGCTCCGGTTGTTGGGATGACTGCTGCTGCATCTTGGCCAGAGAGTCTCCCTGTTTTGACAGGTCGATCGAATTTGTCTTTTATCTACGCGTCTCTGTACCCATGGCCTCCTTGGGTGCCTGAGGAGCGCAGGAGGAGCGACGTGCGGGAGAATCTGTCGCTGTTGATGCTGCTGATGCTGCTGATGCTCCTGCTGGTCAGAATTGTTAGCAGACATGGTGATAGTTGGGGCAAGCAGGCCGGCCCGCATCAAGCAAGGTACGGTGTAGGTTTGACCGGGCAGGGCGAACCTTGTCTACCTAGGTACCTGTAGGTACTTCGTGCCTTATTTTGACGGCGAAACCGACCCGAGCCTGTTGACACCAGTCTCCAGCCTCTGGATCGTCTTGGCTCGCACCTACGCGTCCTGTCAGTACGCAAAGCCCCAGGCGGTTGGACTCGCCAGACAAAAAGCCAAGTGATGATGGACCCAGCTGTTAAATATCTGTTGGGTCCCTCCAAACCGGCATGCTAGCGGGCTGAAACCATTCCGTCACTGCTGCGGTATATGGTCAGTTGCATGACGTCGGAGCCTTAGATCACCGCTGTGCTCCCTGCTCCGGTCTGGTGTGTGATGGGCACGGTAATGTCGGCTTCGTTTGTCCTCTGTCACAGCCCTGGCCGACTACGCATTCGGATAACCTTGAGTCCTAGGTTTTAGAAATCCTGACAGCTGAGATGCTTAGTGATCATGCTGGTTGTGATGGGGCCGTATGTCTTGCTTAAGAAATCCTATAGTTACCTGAAGTCTTCAGCCAACCAGGTGGCAATAGCCTGCTTTACAGAAAGTTAGCTGTCCATATCTGACAAAACTGAGAGGGAAAACTGAATTGCTCTGGTAACTTACTTTTGTTAGAGGAGATGAAGGCTTCTAAAGAGATGTAGGAGGAGACGGCGACGGAGTGGGTGGAGGTGAGGAGAGAGGGGACAACGATGCGTTGATGGGTTGCTTGTTGGATGGACTTGATGCCATTGTTTGGCTGACGTCAAATAAGATTTAAGTGAGATAAAAGGATAATAGGTGCTTAGGTAGATAATACAATAGTGGACAGTATCCAAATACTACATAAGCAATAAAATAACATCAAGTGGGTGAGGTAACAGTAAACGCTTTACCAGTTAATGAACATCGCCGTCTTTAGGTAGGAGAAACGCTTTGCAAGTGAATGACAGTGACGAGAAAAGAATGAAGCATTCACTAAGTCAAACCCTTGGCCCAATCATCGAGGCATCAGTCTCAGTCTCTGTTGGGAGGGGGCTAGTCACGGGATCACAAAGGTCACAGGACTAACCTTCTGGTACACCTTCATCCATTTCATTCAAGTATGATTTAACCTTTGTTTCACATTTCACAGGGATAAGCAACTATTATCTGTCCTTCATGTCAAGATACAACTTTCGATCGCGCCAACCAACACAAGGCGATCAGTCCCCACCCGCCTCTAGGAAGCACGTAAAGAGGTCAAACACCATAGTTCGCGAGGGAAGTAACTATCTCTCATGAGAGTGAGTTTAGGCGCTTCAACTAATGTCACTTACGTTGCAGCACGTTCCATCTTAGCCAATGTCCTTCGCAAGGCCCCCCAGAAGAACCCCGACATTCCGTTCCTATCTAGCCCCGCATCTACCCCAGATTGCCATCCACAATATCCTACCTATCGTCTTACAGTTTAAAGTCCGTGCTAGTTCTAATATAATACGCAAGCCCAGATTAACGCTAAGGTCACTAAGTTCACCAAACAGACAATCTTCTTAACTATAAAAAAGTGGATGATGTCATGGTTCTAGGTTCTGATCCCCCCGTCTGAGATCAAGAACAGCAGCAAGCCCGCTGTTGAAAACTCGCTCGAGTGCTTTAACCCAGGCGCGTGGCTAGACGACGTGTCGACCTTCCGCACGTCTTGATCAAGCTTGTCGCGCGCAACGAGAACTTTAGTCTTAAAGACCCAGTTGTTCCGGAAGCTGTCGCCAAAAATGCCTGGTGTAATAACAGGCTCACCTAGAACATTAGAAATCTTCAACACAACATTTAACCGCTCCAAGAGTTCTACTAGTAACAAAGCCGCGTGGCATCTACTAAAGACTCTTCCTGTGGTAGATTAAGGACAGACAGCTCTTCCTGTACGACTCTCGGGCGTTTTATACGCTATCTATCTGCCATACCCTATTCCAAGCCTACTTGGCATTTGATTATACCGTAAGGGCCTTTGAAATATTAGGAATCTATCGACGTAGAGGCTGTACTCAGATGTCTAGTTCACAGTTTACTTCAATTACCGACTCAAGACATGTGTAAGAGTCTGGAGGGCTGTGTGAAAACCGACACACATTAATTCCTTTAATATAACTAACACGCGCTCGGAGAGGACTCGGACGGGCCGGCGCCATATTCCCCCAATGGCTGGCTTTATGTACCAATCACCCAGTTAAGACCTGAATATAGAGAACCTAAAATAGCCAAACGCCCCGTTATGCCCTTTCCTTCCAAATCTTTATTAGCTGTCTATACTGCCCCTAGACCAAAGCGTCAACACTACCACACACAACCCTTAGAAAGTAGAACAAGGGGGAAAACACCGGAGCTTAGCAGTGCTTTACTACCCTCTCCACCTCCCCGCGAGGTCAAGAAGGATTTGAGATGCCCTGGGTTTCAATAACCATTGACTTTAACATATTTTCCCTTTTAGAACAAATTGTTCCTGTCCTTCTCATTAGAGAGCAGTCGGCCTTCCCTTTATGTAGACACTACAGATATCCTGCGATTCGTTAAGGCCATAATTTACTACTATACCTAGATTAGGAAGACTTATCAGGAACATAAAGGTTCCAGGTTGGTCAGTTGTTCTTAATAGTCATAAAGGGTTTTTCGATTCAGTAAGAATAGGCATATTAGTGTTAGGACTTTAAGGTGGATCTTTAGTCACGGATACTCCTTCGGGTATCCCATTAGGAGGAAGTAGTATAAGGCAGGCCAAAAGGGATGTATGCAAGTCAAAACGGATCTGGTAATATCATGCAAGAAAACAAGTCCGTCCTGTCAAGTAAAGGAAGACTCAAGGGAAAGTAGGATGCCCATATCTATTGAAAAAAGTTGGTTTTAGGGCCAAACGTGCCGCAGAACTCAATGGCGCCATCGGCATTGCGGTACGTCACCATCTCCATGGCGTCAGCGCCGCTAGGGATGACGGTGGTGAGGCCGTCAGAGCCTGGATTCGCAATGGGGCGACAGATCCAGTCAGGCAGGTCATAGTCTCCGCCCATATCATTCCTAACGGCCTCGGCCGACTGCCTCAGACTAGCAATAGTGGCGGCAACATCAGTGGTCTCGCAGGCCATGTACTTGCTAATTATCTTGATCATGAGGGGCCGGTAGGCCTTTTTGAGGAACCAGATGAGCCTCTCAGTGTCCTCTATCGTCCACTTATTCGTCTGCATTACAGAATGCGGTAAGCTTATGGTTTTCCTCTTCCTAATATAATACTACTACTTCCGATCATCTCTAGTTCTTTATAGAGTCGGCTTTATACTTAGATCGTATAATATGTAACAACCCTATAGGACAGGCTGGTTCTTAACATGTAGGTGTACTGTGCCCACAATAACTAGTGTCGGTCTTTGACTCTAGTGAACCACGGCCAGAATTAGTTTTAACAGAGGGAGAAGGACGGGACAAGGCGGTAGCAGATATTGAGTTCTAAGCGGTCAAGGAAGCCTAGGCTCGGCAGAAGCGTCGAAAATTCAGCTGAGGTGTTAACTCTAAACTTGTCTCAGGCTGCTGCTTGTGCTTGTGCTTATGCTTATGTTCGGATGGCGACGGCGACGGCGTTGGCGACTCAGAGTCAGATAGATCTGGCAGAGGTGGCAGCAGCATGACGGCGATATGAAGAGGAGAGCCAGGACTAAGCGTAAGTCAGCGTCTTATCAAGAAACAGTTTTGAGTAGTGTGACGAGAAGGAGTGAGGTGTAATAGACAGGACCGGAATAGGATTAATATACATACCTATTAGAACAGCACACAACGTGTTACTACTAGTAACGTTACTTCTTAAGTTACTATCTTTTTGTTTATAAATCGTTCGCTAAGGTAAAGCGACTAAGTAAGCAAGGGAGTAGGTGAGAAACTAGCCGAGGAAGGAGAGCATCTCCTGGGCGGCTCCTGCCTTCTTCCTCAAGAAGCCTCTGCATATCTTCGCCAGGGCACATAACGAGGGCCACATAATTATTCTCTACCGTCTTTCACTTAGTACCTTTCTCTCCTCTCTTTTATCTTCTCTTTTTTTCATCGCTCGGCCGCTAGCTTTCCAACTCGTCGTCTGTCTCAGTTTTTCGTCTGTTCGTCTATTAGTCTGCCTTTTTGGTTGTTCAACTTTCTTATTTGTGTACTTTCTGTTCGGCCTCTCTCTCTCTCTCCAGCATGCCTCCAAAGTCAGCCAAGGGCCCCAGGGGCCGCCTGTCAAAACAACTCCCTTCAGAAAGGAGAATGAACGTAAGCATATTAATATATCACAATAGCTTCATCCATACATCCCAGCTAGTACCACCTTTGCTATATTCCTTTTCACGTAGCGCTTCACTTATTACTCACAATACTTGCCTAGATATAGGATCTCTCTTTTCACACTTCTACTTTCATAGACTTAGGCCTATATAGTCTATATTCCTATATGCCCTACTGTGCGCTCTAACTCGTGACTTAATATCCTCACCTTTCTTCCTGTTTACTCGACACACTCCCTTAATGCTTTATCATGGCGAGATCACACCTAGTATATACATATTTAGGACATGACCAACGAGTACGACTTTCACCAATTTCTGACTGACGCTAACCTCGCGAGCTGGACAGACGCCGCCCTCCCCTACGCCACCCTCCACCTAGCGGCCGCCTTGAAGCATCATGTGCAATAAACGGCCGTGGGGGTCGTTTCGGTCATAAAAGAGAGGGGTGTCCAACCGCGTCCGGCAGACAACCAACTTCAGAAGCTCCTACACAAACTCAGGAACGCCTAGCCGAATAGCACCTAGTATCCAGTCAACTTCGCGCCAACCAGTTCCCCCCAGGCAATCGGTCTCGTGAGAGCAATGGTCGATATAACAAAGCTTTGGCAGACTCACCGATCGGAGCTGCCCCTTGGCGGGCTGTAGAACCAGACGAAGGGCTCCAAGGGCATCGTCATCAGAGCCATTCTCAAGAGGCAGACCCAGCTCTTCACCCGGCCTGCTGCACAGGCAGCTTTGGCAATGCTCAAGGCCGAGTTAGGGCTCACCCAGACCAAGCCCAAGCCCAAGCCCATACCTACGTCTAAGTCTGCCGTTGAAATGTCTCGCGCAGTGCCCAAGACCGACCCCGCCATTAACCCGAACCCCGATACGGACGATCGGCGCTCTCCCACGCGGAGTTCGGTTCCCCCTTTTACCCTCCCCTCCCCCCACTCTCCAAGACCCCCTCGCCGCCGCCGCACCCGCCCCCGCGCCCCAGGCCCAAGGTCCCTAAGGACCTAGTCATCGCACACTTTTTCTCACGTGCAGGGATGCCTGTCCTCCCCACCACCGAAGCGACCGTCGCCGCCCGCCTCAAGGGGCTTTAAAAGGCGTTCGTGAAGCAGCTGCGCGCCAACACCCCCGCCAAGGCCAAGAAGCTCCGCGAGGACAGCCGCTGCCGCCGACAAGAAGCCCTCGCGGTGGCCGCCGAAGCCGCGTCCGGGGAGGAGATTGCTGACGACCTCATCGACGCCACAGTCCGGTTCCTCCCCAAGAGGGCCAAGGCCAAGTATGGCAAGAGGCTGTCGCCGGCGGCCCGTGGCAAGATTTCGAGGATGTTTCGCGCTGAGGGGAAAAGGATCATGTCGGCGCTGGAGCTGTAGTGCTGTTGCTGTGAGGAGTTTGTGTTACTGTGTTTGTTTGGTCGTCTGTTGTTTGCGCGTTGTTTGGGGGTGTTTGGTGGTGTTGCTGTTGTTGTGGGTTGTTGCTTCGTCGTCTGCTCGGGGATAATAAATATGTTTGACTGCAGCGGGTGGATGTTCGCTCGTGTCTTGAAATTTTGTGTCACGTGCTTCTGCCTGTCTTCATGGTGAACAGAAGTCATGGTGTTTGCGTGTGACTTCAGTCCTTAGGTTTTTTCCATCCTTAATTAAGCAGGCGTTGTCAAGCCAACAATTGATTCAGCCCGTGTCAAACACATTTTGCGCCTGGACTTGGATGCCAATCAAGCCCAGGGGCTTTCTTTTGCTCATTCACTGCTTCGCATTGCCGCGGCGTACAAACGTCAAATGTTAATTACGACAGTTGCTGTCGCGAGGTTGTTTTCAGTAAACAGAACATTCTATGTAACAGTTTCCTCCATCATGCCATGTAGGTTGTCTTGCGCATGCACTGGCCATTAAGTGTCTCCCGGGGTGCGGCGTTGTAAATATTCCACCTTAAGCAACCGTCAGATAAGCAAGACTGGAGTCCCAGGTAACCGTACCGCAATCATCTCGCAGCAATATTGCCCCGAATCCAACATCTTCTTTGCCATATCACGAAGCCCATTGCAACGCATGAAAAGAGCCTCGCCAGCATCTCTCATTTCTTCTCAGTGCTGTATTCAGATCAACCCATCAACCAACAAGTCAACCAACCAGTCAACTTTGCGAATAGCTTCACATCAAACAACCAACCTTAGGACCAACGTTGGGTTTGCTGATATGAATGCAGCGCTGCTTCTTCTTGTCTCAGGAGTCACCGGTCGCGATAGAACTGGCAGCGTCACTCGATGTAGCCATCATGCTTGTTACCTCTCTGAGAACCTCTGCGATCAAGGAACTTCCACGCTGCGCGGCAAAGTCGACGGGCTTCAGTTGTAACAACCACGGCTGATGTATGAACTGGTGGCTTCGTTCGACTCGGAATGCCCACTCTCTGTCCGATTCGTGCACGTGCTGCCACCATTCTGTGTCGAGTATGGCTTCCAGCTCAACCATACACCAATGGGAAATGTCAGAGATGGCGTGCGTGTCGTGAACCACGCCTATTCGGATCAGACGCGTGATCAAGGTCTTGGCCAGACGTCTCGCAGCGTCCTGGTCGCCCTCATGTCGATGAAGCTCGCGTAGTGTAGGGCAGACCTGCCCCAGTTGTCGGGCCAGTCATTGAGACGCTCGCCGGTATCGCCATCTGCAAGCCAGTCAATCAGATCAATCATGCCGCCAGCGGCCATCATATGCAGCGCAGTGGTTCCGGCCGAGAAGGAAAAGGGACGGTCCCAAATCGCGCCTGCCGTGAGAAGCATCTTGGCGATGGACTCAAGTCCGCAGGCCAAGGCCAACTGGAGCGGGGTGGTGGAGACAGTGCTGAGTTCGCGGACGGATTGGTATTGGAATACCTCTGCATATGATGAGGGGCAGAGAAGCAAAGAAAGCCTGGCCGTCGACTTGGATGCCCTGCTGCAGAAGCCAGTCGACGGTCTCTTCGTGGCCAGACCGAACAGCCGCGTGGGGCGGGGTAGCGCGCGAGAAGTCGCAATCTCTAGCAGCGGGGGCGGTTGTGATGCTTGCGACTTGCTGGGCAACTCCATGAAACTAGAAAGCTCGCTGCCAGGAGGTGTTTGGCTGTCATGCCGACTATGGGTAGGTGTGGTGAGTGATTCAAAAGGCACTGCAGAAAGCCAATGTTGCCTGATTGGGCTGCAGACATGATGAAGCTGTCCCTTTTCCGTAAGTACTGACTGCAAAACGGCAATTGAATTAGTGAGTTGGAGGGCGGTCGGTGTTGGGGAGAAGGGAATTGAGGGAAAGTACCTATCGCGGAGGGTGCGGGGCGAGACCTTAAAGGGCATATCCGGTCGGTAGGGAACTGCCAGACGTGCATCTGCCATGGCTGCCTGTGTGTAGAGTACTGGAGTGGCAATGGCATTCCAGGTGCGCGAGACAAGGCACAATCGTGCCGGATGAGACAGAATAGTGCGACGGCGGATGTTGCAAGTGTCAGGGGATTCGACAAGAGCGACAGCCACGGCAGTAAGAGTCTCAGAGGGGAGGCAGAGTAGGGTGGGTTCAAGTCTCAATTGAGATGCGTCGCAGTCGCCGCGGCCGTAATTTCCGGTCAGGGCTGCTGCATTGCAATGCGGGCGACGAGATTTGCGGGATGGTGCGGTGCCGTTTGCTTCGTTCTGGCCTTCCTTGCCCGGGGCATGATGTGTGATGGTCGAGGTTCTTGTTATGTGAATTGTCGGGAGGGAGTGTGTTCTCTGTTTCTTTGCTTGTATTAGTTTGATGCAAGGCAAGAAGCCAAGGTAAGAAGAGAACGGGGTGGTATGGGAGATAAAACGATAAGCTTGAAGTTCTCGGCGTGGCGTATCATGGAGTGGAGGGAGGTGAATCCAAGCCGAAACAGAGGAAGGAGTTTTTGAGAAGAGAAGATAATGAAGGGATTGAGATGATCCTGATCCGGGTGGTGGTGTACGAGCCGGGAAGTGAGGGAAGGTGAGTTAAGATAAGGTGAGGTGAGATCAAGATCAAGCCTTAACTGATTACCTAAGGAATGATCATGTAAGTACCTTACATAGGAAGGTAGGCAGGTACTCAACCACGGTTTCCTTCCTAGGCAGGTAGGTGGGCCACCGGTTCTGACGGAACTTCACCTTGTCCGGCGCGGTCAGCCTCTTGTCACTGTTGGAAGGAAGGTGTTGTTACTTGGAGCAGTGGGATAATGGCCTCACCTATACATACTATTGTAAGTCCCCGACGCACCGGACAGGGCGGACATGGCACCCGCGTTTTTTTTCACGCGCTCGTGTTGTTGGTCATTTATAATCTTTTCCCTTTTTGGAGCTTTCTTTTTTTTCTTCTACTTCTTCTTTTCCTGCCCTTTCGACTTTATGCCCGTCCTGCTTTCCGCCGCCCAATCTCACCCCGCGCCTTCGAGCTTTTCTTCAGTCTGTTTCCCGTGTCTGATTTTCTCCCCTTCGTCTCCAAGCACAGCAACAGCAGCAGTAACAGCAGTCATGGTCGGTTGTCGAAAGAACAAATGCGCCGCTAGCCGTCAGAGTAAGTTGGTATCTTGCAGCCCATGCGAGAAGGTGGACACCATGTCTAACCACTCAAATATGTAGGCTCGGACAAGAAAGAACAAGGGCTGCCCGCAAAAGCCGTGGTCCACGTTACTGCTAAGATTGCTTCGCCAACGCATGAGAGAGAGAAGCCCTTCGCCGCGCTGTCCCAGCCTGCCATAGTCTCCTCCAACCCCCTCTCCCATCAGTTCGATCCCGGGCCTCCGTCTGTTCGAGTAAATGCTTCTCCTTTCTTAAATAGTAACATGCTTATCGTTCCCTAACATTTTATCAACCTCTAGGACACCAGCTTCCCCAAATCCCCCGCCCCTCAAAGCAAGGCCGAGTCCCCTCTCCCTCCTCACCGTTGAGCTCCCTGTCTCCTCCCTCGATGCTGTAAGTACCATCATCCATCTTGCTTAGCATATGCCTCCTTTTCCAATGTACTAATTTTCGTTCTTCCAAGGTCGAACCCGCCCCCCTCAAGACCAGGGCCGATGCCTCGCAGGGAATCCGGATTAGCAGCGAAGGTCACATTGCCTCTCTTCGGCCCTCGAACCTCGGGAGTTTCTTGATGATGTTGTCATGATGACCGTTTCCAAGATACTTGCTAACCGAGATGACCGATTCGAAGTCGTTGATACGCTGATCATCAACTACGTCTCCCAAGGCGTCGAGATTCCTGACTGGTTCCGCCAGTACACGAGGTCCTCTGGGGACGGCCCAATGTTCTCATCCCGTGGTGTTACAGATCGCACTGGGTACTGTTCCGATACACCTCTGGCGGCCAGGTCACTTACTATGACTCCATGCCTGGCCATATCCCGTTAGCAATCGCAGAGTCCCGTCATTAACAGATATCTTGATGCGGCCCTTCGGCCAGAGACACCGCGATCCACCATGGTTGTCCGCAGATGTAAGTATCATTCCCACCACCTGACAACCAGATGTATGCGCGTGTGAATAAGGATGGTGCTGACAAGAGAATTAACAGGGTCCAGTGCAAAGCAACGCGTTTGAATGCGGACTGTTTGTCTTGAGATACGCTCGACATGTTGACGAATTCTCGTGTCGATTCACCGGTGCTGCCGTCGCTCCAGGAGAGCGAGCTGCGAGGCCACTATCCTGCAGTGTTCTTGAGTGCAAGCAGGAATTGATCATACGTGTCTACATTCATTCCTCTTTTGTTGTTTGCAAACCATTATTACTAGTTTTCAATCTGCAGTTTAGCTTCAGTAAGAATATAAAGAAGGTTGCGTGTAGACAAAGTACAAGTAGCGTTATGTGAGAATAATGAACCCAGCAAGCATCTAACAGTATCAAGTATTACATAGACTTGGTGTAACATGTTGAAGGCCATCAACACCACCACAGCTCCCTTATCAGCCGCAAACAAGGAAGTTGGGCCGAACAGTGCTTCTTCTTTCTCACTTAAGAAAGCTCAGACTTTTTTTCAGTGTCGCTTAGGTAAGGGAAGCTCAGACTTTTATGTGGCTTGACTTACGTGGCTGTAGGTCATGTCCTGACCCACCCTGGGAAAATGATCTGGGCAAAAAGCTGTTCCCAGAGTGGGTTCGGCCTGACGCACCGCCACGCAGAGTCGCGTTATTAAGCACCTCAGCAAGTGAAGTCAATCGCTCACTGACACATACAGAGCAGGAAGACAGGCTGGCAACAAACACCAGCTGCTGCCATAACAGAGACTCTCATACGCAACTTCACTGTAATAAAACATTGAAGACGGGCTGTCAGTGGATGTATAGTGCACTTGTCTCCACATCCTGGTATCCATCCTGGTTTGCCGGCCTGTGGTCCTTGTTACGGTTGCAGACGTTATCTGTGCAGCTGCCATGATTTTCCGTCTGCGTGAGGCAATTTGTAATTGAATCGACAAGACAATGTCGCATCATAGAGACTGTGGAAGGTGCAATTGATGGCTCCATGACCTGCCGGACTCGGTCCGCTCCTTTGTTTCTTTCCATCCATTCCTAGTGTAGGTACTGTGCACTCTTTCTGCCTGCAGCCTTCGTCCGGGTCAATTCATACACGCGTTCCATTGCTGTGGAGAGTGACCGCGCGCAAGTACAAAGCGACTTGAACGCATCAGTACCTACCTACCTACCTACCTAGCCAACCATGCCGAGACAACGTTAAAACCAAGACAGACTGCACCAAGAGCACGTGGCCAGCCTACACATCTTTTGGCGCTGGTCTGCATTTTCTGGGGCCGAGGAGCTAGAGATCAGATGCAAGAGATTGATTTTTGCCGTATTCGTAGATGCAGGGTCCAGAGATAAGATCAGGTTTTCTGCGAATGCAACTTTGGCATTTACCCGTACGTTGGAGTGGGGGCCACACAATACGGCAGCCTGCAGGACTCACTGGTTCAAAAATCAGAAACTTCCTCTTTAGGATGGAATATAGATATAACTACGGTATGGTGTAGCTAGAGACCCACTAATAGTTAGAATCTAGAGGCTCTAATTGGATATCTGTATATGATTATGTAATTTTCCTACACCCTATTGGCCCATAATAATTAGAGCCCTGGCCCTAGTCCCTCTACACCTTCCGGCTTATTTCCGTAAGAAAAAAAGTGATGCCTATAATTATAGCACCTGCCTACTATTGCCAGCACCTAACTACTGTTTCTAGCACCTGCCCACTATCGCCAGCAACCAACTACTATTTCCAGCACCTGCCCACTATCGCCAGCGCCCGCCAGCACCTGCCCACTATTGCCAGCGACCAACCACTATTTCCAGCACCTGCTACTATCGCCAGCGCCCGCCAGCACCTGCCTACTATTGCCAGCGCCCGACCACTATTTCCAGCACCTGCCTACTATTGCCAGCGCCCGACCACTATTTTCAGCACCTGCCCACTATTACCAGCGCCCGACCACTATTTCCAGCACCTGCCTACTATTGCCAGCACCTAACCACTGTTTCCAGCACCTGCCTACTATCACTAGCGCCCGCCAGCACCTACCCCACTATTACCAGCACCCACCAGCACCTACCTACTTTTACTAGCATACACTACTTTTACTAGTATATACATACTACTTTTATTAAGGTAATATATATCTAATTAATTTTCTTAAGAAATAAAGATATTTAGAAGTAGATATATATTTCTAGTAAAAACTCTTAGAAACTAGTATTCTAAGTTAAAAAATAGAGTAGTAGCACTAGCCCGTGTACTATAAGCGAGCCAATTAAAATACACACTTATAAAATATCCATAGGTGTAAACATAGTAAAGGCAGTTGATTTTTGAACAGTGAGTCCTGCAGGCTGCCGTAACACAACACGAGTGCGGTTATTTGGACCGTATACTCTTATTATCCGGACCGTAATCCACCTTCGGAGAGCCCGGGAGGCAATAATCCGCCCGGATGAACCGACCTGCCGGCGCCGGATTGCAACAATTGATTCAATCGAAAAGTCCTCGGATTCGAGCGATTCGAGCGAAGGCGGCAAAGTGGCAAAAGTGGCAGCAAAGTTGTATATGATTTACCAGGGCCACTGTTTCGGCTGCTGCTGCCGCTACTGGCCAGCTCTGCGACGGTATTGTGCCATCTGACATTGCCGCTGCCAGCGTTTCCCTCGGGCGTATCCCATCGTGCACTAATTATTGTGGGCGGCAAAGGGGTATCCATCGTCGCAGCTTTAAAACAGCGTCAGATTGCTGGCAACATTAAAATTAATTGATTTAGGTGGACGCACTCACCAAAGCAAATGGTGGTCGTAATTCGGATGTGGTTGTGGCGGTGGCAAGGTAGTGGCTGTGGCGGGTAACGGTCCGGATAATCAAAGAGATGCCCCTGCTCCAGACAGCTCTATCTAGTTCTTTTATTCCCTCGTACGAAGCAAAGTGCTCAACACTGCTGGATGATTGAACCGATTGTGAAAACATCACCGATACATTCTCCGTTTACCCCGATGCAACGATGCCTGCTAGCGAATCTCGATTCACTCCCGTATCCATTGACGGCTCCGATCTCGAACCCGATTGCGCGCCCACGGCGATGTTTTACTTACGCTTCCTTGTAGCTCAGCAATGCCGCTTGCCACCAAGACCCCACGGTCTTGCATTCCGTGACATCGCTGCCCCCGCGTCATGACTTTTTGATACCAGGATGCATATCGCAAGGTAGGTTAATTCTCTCCGCCCGAATCCCGGCCAGCGAAACATGCTTACAAGAAGGTGCACTCGATCAAGTACATACACCAGGACGCTGCACAAGGCGGCCCAGGTCCTAAGGTCTAATTCAATCGTTACCTGCCCCATAATCGCTGTTGTCTTCATTGCCGCCGCCCGATTCCCACTGTCTGACGCGCAAGGAGAGCTGTTCGGCAGTTATGCTGAGGACCTTGATCTCGTTGGCGAATCCGACAATAACTCGTCCCGTGATGGAAATCCGTCCCTCCGTGTGCCCCGACTCGTAGCGCAGCACTTCTACAATCTCTGCAACATACCGTGACCCAGAGCTGTGACATGGCCCTCGGTCCCCATAAACGATCCCTGGAGAAGTAGACATCGGACCTAACTGGTTCTCCGTGGAGAGCGCAATCGCAGAGCAGCCCTTGGAGCCTCGACTTGAAGCAGCCTGTCTACGCGGCCCTCGCCCATCCTGATGGCGTAGGCTAGCATCTCGTGGACCTTAGAAAGGCGGTCTTCCAGCTTGGACCGAGCTTGAGCACGCTAGACAGATCGATTTGGTTCTCTGCCACGACGGCAAGCATCTCGCCTAAAGCAACGACGCGAAGCCTGGCGAGCTGCCAAGTCGGGTTAAGCCTGCCCCCCCACCTGCCCACCACCTGCATACACGGCGCCAAAGGTCGCTCTTAATTATGTCAATGAGCCCTCTCAAGGCGAACGAAACCCACAATTCCTCGCTGCAGGCAACACGATGTTGCCGGCGAAGGCGGATGGCGGGAGTATGCCTTGGCCGCGCCACGGCAGAAGTAGGGAGAGAGTGGTGTGTCGCCGTGCTATCTACTAATCGTGGGTCAAGCTTACACGACGTCAACTATCAATTGCCTGGGAACTGGCCTCGAATTGCAGGAAGCTAGTAGAAACAAACAAAAACAGAGCTTTGAGCATGTCCTCCGCCAACACCAATAAACTGAACTGGTCGTTTGAGGCCGTTATCGCGGTATCCCCCCCGCCCCTTTCGCGTAGATCAGACCAACGACGTACTAGCGGATCGCTAAACTGTGGTTCATTCTAGGTCAGAAATGGGTTCTTCTCTGACTAGGCACTGTGGCCACAGTTCAACAACATCACAGCCCGAGCAAAACATCAAGAGCGAGCACGGGCAGCAGCCAGGTGTGGACAAAGTTAACAAATGTACTCATCGCGACCTCCAGCAAATGCAGCCTCGCCTTGACACGAAAACTTAACACCTCACCAGTTAGGCAAGCAAGCCTGAGGCGGCGCCCAACTGAGCTCGTCCATATGCTTCCCATCATCACACCATAATCATGAGCCCACACCCGGCCGTTTCCATTGCCATCGCCAGGCATGGCACTTTATGATTGTTAAGCCAAAGTGTGTCCTCCATGGTCACATCTACCGACCGTGACGGTAACGGGAATCCTTTTGTCGCTCCTCATGACCGTCCTCCCCACAAGTGCCCTAATTAATGACTGTGTTGAGACGTTGCGCAAGCTTCGCAAGGCATTTACCAATGTGCCAATCGCCGAATTTCTTTAAACAATGCGATTCTCTCGACGCTAACACTGCACCCAAGCAACCAGGGGTCGCTAGCACTCCTCCGCTCCTCCGCAAACCTTCGGGCAGGCGATGGATTCTTGGAATTGAGACCGATAGTCGTGATGACGCGGAGATGGCGAGAACCTCTGGCCGAGCCGCGAAGACGGCGCCAAAGTCTCTCTTCTCCCTCTCCGTCTATTGTCTTTGGTTGTGGCGTGGTGTTTCTCTCCTCTCCTTGGGCAAATTGGAGGGGTGGAGGGAGGCAGGAAAAGATGCAGGGGGTAGGGGACTTGTAGATGGAGGGGTTTCTGATACACATCAAGTCGCGGATGCGGGTGGCGTGAATGTAAAGACAAAGAGGTGCAAGGAGGAGAGAAATACAGCACGTCAGCCAAGTTGCCTTCGTGGCTCTCCGGTCCTGAGTCTTCCGACCGGTCTTCAATCTGTGCCTCCTCATCACCCCACCACTGGTTTGTGAGTCCAAGCGCTGACATGGTTGGGCTAGGCCGTAGTGTGCATCGGTCGGCTGGCTGGTTCTGTGCCGGCTGCAACGGTGTGCGTTGCTGGGGAGAGGTTGTAGATGGAAGGATCAAAGTCCCTCAGTGAGGAAAACAAACTATTAGAAAAAGAACTAAACAGAGGAAAGGCAAGACAAACAAAGCGTACATCCCAGACCTGATCACATTGTCAGTTCTGCCTGACTCACTCTATGTTTTTCCAGATATGGTCCCTCGGCCAACAACAGCCAGCCTTCTGCCAGTCAAGAAGACGAGATAGGAGTATCCGCCCAGGTGCAAATATATTTTTCATCAAAAAGACGCCCAAGAGGGAGGTTATTTACAGGCTGTATTAGTAATACAAAACATGACATGACATGATGTTAATATAAGCTTCACTGATCCGCCCATCTTTCCCTAAACGCTGTGGCGCATAGCTCATTTGCTAAGCTTCCTTGACGTGCTGACAATGCATCATTCAATTCAAGCTTTGCGTACAAGCCTCTGAGGGACGTGCAACACCGCTCATGGTAAGCCTCCAACAAGCCTATCATATTTTCCCAACCTACTTCTTTATTTCTTGATAAGAAGCAAACCACTGCGTGCAATTTTGCACTTGACACTTTGCTGGCATTGTCGTCATGGTGAGCACGACCCTTCCAACACTCCCCCTCGCCCATGGACCGACCAGTGCTAACATGATGAAGCATATCCGCACAGGAAAACTACAAAAAAAACCACTACCACTATCACTACTACCACTACTTCGCTTCGCGCCGTCGACTGTTTCTGAACAGAAGCCACTGCGTACATCTTGATCGAGCCTGGTCTCTCGTTCCTCTGTTCCGCTTGCCGGACTGAGCTTAACACTTCGGTGGCATTAGTATTGTAAGGAATTATCCTGCCAACGCTTTGACTCAGGCTGCGACCAGTGCCTAACATGATTTGTAGTGCAGGGAGCCCCAGAAGCCAAACCAAACACAAACAAACACAAACAAACCACCACTACCTCGTCGAAAGAGTCGCCTGAATCTCATTTATTCAGACCCGGGCCGCACCGATGGATCCCACAATCCGAAGAGCAGCATATTCGCCCTTTACCACCAGCGTTTCTCCCATCAACGAGGTTTCACCATGGCTGGGTAGCTCTCTTCCACCTGCCCATACACACTCCACTGGACACCTCGCATCGTCCTTGAAACTTTGCGTCTTGGCTCGCTTCGCTTCGCTTTGCACCGCAAAACTGAGCATCGCTGCTCGGTTTTGCCTGTGGGATTTCTACCAGGTCTGGCCAGACTGGTTGATGTTCTGTCCTCCCACGTGTTCCCGGGGCTTGCGACAGTGACAGTACTCGGCTGGAGATTGGTCCATCAGACACATGGACGCGGGGAACTAGGGGATTGAAAGACGAGGGACCTGGTGGCAGGTTAGAGCATAGGTTTAGGTAGTAAATCAAGCAACCGTTTATCAGACCGGACTGTTTCTTGTCACTTGTGGGATTTAGCACGGACACGTTTCGCGTCAACGGGTAGCTGCATAGATACCTAGGTACCTAGGCAGCTAGTTGCATGTTGACGTTGTACCCGGTCAAGTAAAAGTCTTAAGACGAGGCTGGACCGACGAAATTGGCATTACATTCATTCATTGCTTTTGTGAGGTGCCCCGCCCCCACCATTTATTTATTCTTCAATTGAAGGGGGGGCTCATTACCTCGCCAATTATGCGTCTGCAGAATTATTGACGTCCTCACCGCCGCAACACAAACTTGAACTCGGACACAAAGACAAGGAAATGAGTAAGTGATTGATTGATTGATGGATGGATGGAAAGACGTGTAACGGTCTTCTTGCTTCGGAAGCATAGGTATGTAATTGGCCATTGAAGCGTAACGAGCAAGAGAAAGAACCTACCGAAAGGTACCTAGGAAGGTATCTACTCACGTTTGCGCTTGCCTCACGCCTAGGTAGGTACCTGCAGGCTTGCTGCCTTTTTTCCGTCCACGGAAGGAGGCAGACTCACAGACTGGCCTTGACTCGGGGGGGAAAGAGGGCTTTTCAGAAATTCTGCTGCACCATTCTGCTGGAGCTCCCATCTTGTTTCCCTTTGACTGCAGTACAAAATAGTAACTCCTAGCACCATGCGCGCGCCTTGCTTGCCAACAACTCTTGGAAGAAACGGAACATGTACATTATTACATGTTAGGTTCTCAAGCCATGACACCTCAGTCTCTGTCTGTCTGAAGTCGGTCAGGCCTGTGTTGTTATTGTTTATCTGACATGACGAAAGGGAACTACTGAACTGCCCTCCTCTCACAGCATACGGGTAGCATCAAATACTTTGACAGCATCTTCTTAGCAGGGGTCTCACGACGATGGTATCCGTAATTACCTAAGCAGAGAGAGTCACTAACACTCCGATTCTCCTACCCGGCACCGATACTTCCCCCTGGCCTGGACCCGCCCACTGAAGAAGGTTAGTACCGGTATGTATGTGAGTGTTGAAGTGTGGGCACTGTGGCGGGCCATCTCCTGCGCCCAGGTACGTATTGTATCTCTGGTGAGGCCCTGTCCTACTCCGTACTTTACCGCCAAAATCCAACAGGGGTCTCACTGTTTAAGTGTGGGCGCTGTGGCGGAGCCTGTCGCGACGGGAATAACCTGCTGCAGTTTGCAACAGGCTTTTGTATCTAGAGAGTACTGGTATGCACAAGCTGTTAATTTGGTATGCATCATGGCATGGGAGGTTTTCGTGCTTCTATGGTGCCTGCCTCCCGCTATTAAGCACCTGGGGCCGGATTGCCGAGATTTTGAAATCCCGTTCTTGCGCTTAGTGGGCAAGACGACATCCTAAATCTCGGTGTCACGGGCCTCAACCACCACCGCGACAACAGCTTCGGGCCCTCAACCAAGCATCCCTCTGCAATACTCACCAACACCTTTTGTGACCTTGCCATGTCTTGCGCATAATTGCGCCTGGCGATCAAGGGCCGTTGCTATCGTTCGTCCTCAACATTACTTTGGCTGTCAGCTCTATATCCACGCCGTCTTACGGCCTACCTCATCGTAACCTTGTCTCGCTCGGTTGAAGCGAGGATCCCGCTGCCAACGGAACGCCGTCGACAAAAACGCACGACGGAGCACTACGTGCGGCAGCGCAGTTCAGGGCCCTCCCGCCTACCTATGACATTGCACCCCTCCAAGATCATCTCTTCATGGTCAGGCCTGACGTGCGGACCGGGCCTTGCGCAATGCAGAACACCCTAGGCAACCAGTCGGACCACCGAAACTGGATGCGCTTCGCCCACCACCACGGCCTCGAGTTCAACGCTATGCATAATTGGATGCCTAGACTTGGCCATGTTGATGAGCTGGGGAGTAAATCGCAGACGATACGACGCCTCCTACCTCGGTAAGTTAATCACTTGTCGATCCTCGGAAGGGCATACGGCAACCAGCTGCTCGCTGCCCGCAAACTAGGACATCATCATGACCTTCCCTCCAGGTCCCAATTCCCATCCTCAATGCCGTGCTCCCAAAAGCCCCAACAGCTTGGTCCACTCGGACGATACAATAATTTTTCTCGCCGGTTTCTTGTATCTCGTGGAACTAACTGTTTGATGCACTGTTTGATCTTTGCTTGGACAAGCCTAACGGTCTCGATGCTCTGGACTCGGACGACTTCTGTCAAGGGCTCGGAATACGTGGCCACCTCCGAATGCTCTTCAAGTGGGGGGGGGCAAGTTGAAGGCCGGAGTAAGGCTTGCCCCAGATGGCCATGATCATCGACGTGCCCTACCCAAATGCCAAAACCGCCGACATCCGAGTTGTTTCGTAAGTGCCTGCCTGCCACTGCCGATATTAAGGGCGACGATGACGACAACAGCCGCAGCGAGACAGCAAGATTCAGACCCAGTCCAACC
>JAHSQG010000032.1:0-36247 GCA_020631755.1 Colletotrichum sublineola | reverse complement strand
AATATTAGGTATTTTAGCCTATTAAAGTACTTATATAGTAAGGAAATTAGAAGATAATATAGATATAAATTTTATATATTATAAAGGATAACTTTTTTCTTACCTTTAAAGTAGTATTCTTTACCTTAATAAGTAAAAAATAATATATAAGTAGGTTTTTAAATAGGTTAGGCTTTATACCTTTTAACCCTAAAGTAGTTATTTCTTATTTAGATTTTATGTTAGAAGTAAGAGTATTCTCTAATACTCCTATACTTCTTTATCTTATATTTCCTCTATTATAGATTTTATATATAAGATATATATATATATATAATCTACTAAACTAGTAGATTAATATATATATTGATTACGTAAGCAGGGTGATTACGTAATCACAGCCTGATGCTAGAAGATTCTATTAGGAGCAAGATTGGCTTTACTACTCCTCTCTCTAACTATCTAGGTTATCTCTTTAAGTTAGGGTATTCAGTTAGGTTAAGTGCTTACGCATCTATCTAGTTGATTTCTAATCAGCTTACGCAAGTATGGAATATTCTAGTAAGCTGGATACGGTTATATAAGGATGGGAATCTCCTATATTCTACACTACTGTCTTTCTCTCTAAGCAAGCAATATCTATAGTAATAATCTAACTACTATACTCTCTTTATATCTTTAATCCCTTTAACCCCTTATATTTAATATATCTCTACCCCTGTTATCCTATATTCTTGCTTCTATAGGATATATTCTTATATAGGATATCTACTATCCTATATATCTTTACCTATTGTTCTAAGATTTTAAGCTAAAGACGCTAATACTATTAAACTTAAGGCTAAGCAGCTAAGGGTCTTAAGACCTAAAGATACTAACTATAGTACTAAAGGGTATATAAAGTACTACTTCCCTTAAAAAGAAGATCTAGGTATATTAAGGTAGCTTACTAATAGTAATATATAAAGTAATTAACTTCTAGGCTAAAAGTATTAGTAAGTTAGCCTATAGGCTTACTATTATTAAGGCTAAGAACTATAAGCTTTATATAAGGATAGAAGGTACTAAGTAAGTACTAGAGGGGTAAAAAAGACTAGACTATATCTTAAAGGGTTACTTAATACTACTAAAGTAGAGGTACTATAAGGAGAAAAGGAAGGTATTAGTACTAGAGGAGAGAATACCCCTTATAAGGAGGGTTATATAAAAGGTATTAAACTATATATATAATAATATAGTAATTATAGAAAGGTTAGATATAATATATAAACCTATAAAGTAGTTGTAATGAGATCGCCGACCGGGCGCGAGGCACTCGGCGGGATCCATTATAAGGGCATGTGTGGTGCAGTGCTGGCACTAAGTGCCAGAACTGGTTGATCTTTTGGTCTATTGGTCGAGTTGGCACACCACCCGATTCGTTACAGTAGTTTAGGATAGTAATAAGGAAGAGGGTAATAAGTAGTTTTACTTAATTTTATATATTATAGCTAAATTTACTTATATATAGGTAGAAGGGTAGAGGAAGGTAGGTAACTTACTATAATAGGTAACTTACTATATAGATATATTAGAATAATATAGGTAGTAAATTATTAATCTAGTATTTTACTTAGTAGTCTATTTTAATTACTTATTATATATGTTATCTTACTATTAATTAGATAGTAGGTTTTACTAGGTTATTAGTAACTATTAGAGTATAGGCATATAGGTATAGCGTTAGCCCCTCCTAGTACTATACGTACTTATTAAATTCGTCTTTAGCTAACACATAAGCTAGCTATATAGGGGAAAGTAGCTGCCTACTACGCTAAGTCTAAATTAGAAGGCAGTTAACCTACCTATCTACCTACCTATTACCCTTATACTAGGAGAACAGTTAGTAGGGGGGTATTCTAGCTTTAGGGGGGGGGTATCTATTATAGGGTAAAAAAGTTAGGGTAGAGGTATTAGTAAGGGACCTATAGAGTTATATAAAAGTAATATATATAAAAATAATAGGCAGTTATACTATACGTATAATAAAAAATTCTTACTTAAGTACTACTAGCTATTACGTAACTTTATTTATATATCCACCCTAGGCTTAGTACTAACTTATTCTTAGTATATACTAAGCTTAGTTTAGTAAATTTCTCCTCCTCTTTTTTCTTTTCTTTAAACTATTACTAACTAGTAAAATAGTAGTAGTAATAGTAATATTAGTAATATATTTTTATAATCTATTCTTATTATATTCCTAGTATATACTAATAATATTCTAGATATCTACTAACTTTACTAACCTTAGTATCTTAAATACCTATAACCCTAGTAGCTTTAGCTACTACTATAGTAAGTATATATAATTCTTATTAAGTTCTATTAGGGTATATACTAACTTAATATAAGACTTATTTTTAACCCTAATAATAGCTAGGTCCCTACTAGTATTACCCTTATTCCCTACTTATATAATATATATATAAGGTGCTAACTTATTATATATAGAGGTCTAAGAGCTCTATAATACTAGTTATACCTATATATTCTTAGCTTTATCTAGATATATATTTAGTATATACTAACTACCTTCTAAATAGACACTATTACTACTAATATAAATACTAGTATGTTAATTTATATAATACTTAGAATATTACTAGTATATACTAATTATATACCTAGCTATACCTAACCTAGGTAACAGACTTTCCTTAATTAATACTAGAGTATATATAGATATAGGCCTGGCGTCTTCTAAGTATATACTAACTTTATACCTAGCTATAATATTATTATTAATACTAATACTAATACTATATATAGTACTGTTATTACCTCCTAGCCTACTATAAGTATGCCCTAAGTATATACTAGAACTATACTTATATAACACCTAGCTTTATTACTATATTTATACTACTTATCCTAGCGCCTATAGGTGTATCTCCTTAGTATATATAGAGTATATACTAACTATATACTAGTTATTAATCCCTCTTATACTAATACTAGTATTAGTAAGGAGTCTATTAGTAAGTAGTATATTCTCTATATATACTAAGACTCCACCTTAGTATCTACTAGGTATATACTAACTTTATACTAAGGCTATTTAGAACTAGGTTTATTCTAGTAGTTAGCGTGACGTAGATTATATCTATAAGCCTATATATATTCTTAACCTAGTCTTAGCATATACTCTACTAATACCCTACTAGTACTAGACCTACTAATAGTCTTATTAAGACCTATTATAATACTATAGAGTAGCTAGCGTAAGTATATTCTCTATATATACTCTATATATACTAAACTAACGCCTTACTTTAGTTAGACTAATACTACCTTTACTACTACTTATAGCACCTACTTTTACTACCCTATAAGTACCTAATCGTAAGTATATGCTTAGTATATACCTAGAGGATACTATTTATTTTATTATTTATTATTATTTATCCCCTAACATACTAATAAACCCTAGGTACTATATTATAGTGTTAAACTCTAGTAAGGGGTTACTATAGGGAAGGTATTATAGGATAGTTTAGTATTTATTCTTAATAAGTAGGGTATACCCTTAGTATATATAGAGGATATATCTAGGAAATATCCTATACTACTAACCTTATAATAATTCTAAGCTATATTAGAACTAATACTAACTAAATATTAATAAGGGATATAAGTAGTATATACTAGGTACTTACTATATATATATAGGATGCTAATAAGGAAATAGTATAGTAGTTTAGCCCCTCCTTCTTTACGTAAGCATAAGAATATAAGTTTTATTTAGTATTCTCCTAGTCTATACTTAGTATATACTTATATAATATAGCACCCTAGCCCTACCTATAAGGAGTCCCCTAATACTCCTACTAAGCGCCCCTATATAACCCCTAAGAAGGGTATATTCCTAGTATTATCCTAATATATATATAGTACTAACCTATATAGCGCCTTATAAAAAGGCTATAGCTATACCTACTAGTTATAAGACTTATAAAGTATCTTAGTACTACCTTAGTATATATATAGCTAATATTAAGTAGGTGCTTAGGCTAAGAATAATATATAAGAGGATATTACCTTTAAGGAGGATACTAATATAGATAGCGTTTAAGTATATACTAGGTATATTTCCTATATATATTACTACTATTCTAGGTATATACTAAGGAAAAGCTAAGGAGAGACTAAGATAAGACATAAGTAAGGTATTTACTAGATATTTTCTAGTATATACTAGACTAGTACTATATATTAAGTAATTAAAATATAGATAGTACTTTATATATACTCTATATATACTTATATTATACTTAGTCTATCCTCTACCTAGATCTTACTAAAGCTATATAGCTTCTTCCTCTAAGTCCTAGATCTACTTCTCCTACCTTAGCCTTACTACTTTATACTCTAGCTCTTAAATCCTAATTTTATCTTACTCTATTTTAGTATAGATATACTATTACTAAGACTAGGCTTATATCTTTTATATAAATATAGAAACCTCCTACTAACTTATTAATTAAGAGTAAGTAGCCTACTTATATAAATATATATAAGATCTAGGTAGTAATAATACTAGTAAGGATAGGGATAATACTAGGGATAATACTAGTAAGGGTAGGGATAATACTAGGACTATAGTCTAGATATATAGAGAGGATACTAGGGATATATATAGTATATATTAAGAACCTACTTTAGATATACCCTAGCTTACCTTACTTCCCTCTAACCTATTATCCCTATTATCCTTCACACTAAGTATTAGTATATTATATAGATTATATAGATTAAATAGGAGGGTTAGGTTATTTTAGTATTATTAGGCCTAAATTACCTGCTTTTTTTATATTTTTACTAGTACCTAGGTATAGTATGCTACCTAGCTCTTATTTTACTAAGAGGACTTAATACTAGTAAGAGCCTTAGTTCTTACTTTTACTACCTATTAGAATATATAGCACCTAAGTCTAGTATATAGTTAGTATATACTTAGTATATATAGTCTATATACTATACTATATAATTATAATAAGAAGCTAAAGCCTTTTCCTAATAGCCTAATTATCCTAGTTATAGCTTAATTTAATAATATTATTATACTTCTAAGCTAATACCTTAGCTTTAGGATTAATATTACTAATCTTTAATATAAGCCTATATATATCTATTTAGCCTTTTTACCCTTAAACTAGGACTTTATCTTAGGATATTATAAGGTAATACTAGTAATATTACTTAGTATATACTAAGGATATATTAGACTCCTATAATTACTAAAGCTTATACTTAGCTATATAATTAGGGAACTTCTTACGCTAATTTTATTATATATAGACCTAATAAAATATAAGGATATAGTAGAGGTATATATCCTAAGTCTTTAAGGGATTAAGCTCTATAAGGTAGTCCCTAAGACCTTATATCTAATTAGTAGATTCCTAATATATACTAGGTATATCCTAAATATATACTTAACTTACCTCTAGCTTATTTCCTATTTATATCTATAGTAATTATATAGATTAGATAATTTTTAAATAGATTAATATAGTACTAGCTCCTTTATATACTAAAAGCCTTATAGAGCTCTTTAAAGTATTATAAAAATAGCTCCTTATAATCTATCTTATAAGTACTAGTTAGTCTAGGTATAGATATATAAGTTAATTTCTAGGTATTATTAGTATATACTCTTAGTATAGCCCTAGTATAAGCTTAGTATATACTAAGGATAGACTAAACGTACTCTAAGCCTTTATGTTCTACCTATATATCTTAAAGGTGTTAGTTTCTCCCTTTACTATCTTAAAGGATAGATTAACTTAAGAAATTAGGCCTTTAAGAAGGCTTAAGCTTATATATACTTAATATAGATAATAATAAATCTACTATCTAGTCTAGAGGTAACCCTTTAAATCTATTAATCCTCCTTTAATCTCTAGTAATTAAAGGTATATTTATATATAAGACCTATTATATAATTAGTATATTTTAAGTACTCCCTAGGTATATACTTAATATAGGCCTAGTATAGAGTATAAACTAGTAAAGCTATAGCTAGTAGGAAGCTTAAGTAGGCGTACCCTATAGATAAGGATACTAATAATATCCTTATTCTTTTAAAGCTATATAAATAGCCTTAAATAAGCTTATACTAAACTTTTAGTATACCTTATAAATCCCTAGATTTATAAGGAGTAGGCCTAGATATACTTAGTCTATATATAGGATATATAAAGTATATACTATACTTACGTAAGGTTAAAGTTCTAATATCTAGCTTATCCTTTAGACTTAATATAATACGCTCTAAAAGCTAGGATAGAAGAGTTATTAGTAGAGGTAGGATATAAGTATAGGACCTTTAGTAGAGAAGAAGAATAAATAGGAAGTAGACCTAGTTAATAGGGATATAAATATCTATTTTAATACTATACCTATACTTCTAGATAGTTCTAATACCTATACTAGCTAGATATAAGTAGCCTATATAGTTAGCTAAAGTCTAGTATAAGATAAGTATATATAAGGTATATATATACTATATACCTACCTTATACTTAATATCTTCCTAGCCTAGACATACTTATTACTCTAGCTATATAGTTAACCTATTAAGTAAAGCTAATATAAATACTTAATATTAAGCTAGCTCTATAAGTATAGAGTACTATATATAGTATGCTAGGGCTCTATATTACTTAACTATTTATAACTAATATAGGTAATTAAGAAATAAATATAATTAATACTTAGTACTAATATATACTTAGTATATATATACCTTATTTTAGGTAAAGACCTTAAATCTCTATCCCTAGTAAGTATAGATATCTTAGTCTCTATTCTAGCCTAGCTGCTTATATAGGTAATTAATCTACTAACAGCCTTAAATTAACTTAAAGTATCTAAATAGGGTTTAATAAGTATATAATTAGTATAGACATAGTATATATAGAATATAGATATAATATATGCTTTAGTTTAAGACTAGATATTCTCTTTAAGTATTAGGGTAATTCTTAACCTTTTGGTTTTTTTATAAAGCTTTTAATATACTTAGATAGCCTTCTATTTATTATAAGGCTAATTAGGCCTTAGAAGAGACTTATAGATAAATTTATAGTATTTAACCCTTACCCTAATGCGGCCCCCGACGAGTCCTTCTACAGGGGGTGAGTGCTTTCCTATGGGGGGGCGGTGGGGCCGGCGGAGCTGCCGGGGGTCGCGGCGGCCAACTAAAATTCGCCAGCAGCACTCGTCGGCGGGTCGCCTGACTCGCCAGCCGACCTGTCGGTCGCAGCCTATAGCACTCGTTGGCCGCTAGCCTAACTCGTCCACGGCAGCCTATAGTACTTGTCGGCAGGTCTACCCGACGCGTCGGTAGGGCTAGGGCCACCTACCCAACTCGTCGGTAGGTAGGTAGTAGCAGCCTACAGGACTTGTCGGCCGCCAGCCAACTTGTCTAACAGCAGCCTATAGTACTTATCGTCAGTAGGTTACTGAACTTATTAGTAGCTAGCTAGCTAACTTGTTAGTAGGTAGCAGCAGCCTATCCTATAGTACTTATTAGCTACTAGCTAACTTATTAGTAGCAGCCTATAGTACTTATTATTTATAGGATACCTATATTATTAGTAGCTAGGTTATTACTTAGCCCTAGCCCTTACTGTTAGTTAGCCTTACTAGTAGTACGTAGTAGAAGGATAAATAAATACGTACCCTAGCTTGCTATCTTTATTAGTAGGTTAGTTAGCCTAGTAGCTAGTTATGTTAGTTAGACTAGAAGTAAGGTTATTAGGGCATATTAGGGCGTAGTAGTTAGTTTGCTAGTATCTAGTATAGCAAACTAAGGATTCTATAAGTAGACCTAGTTCTTAGGGTACTCCTTCTACTCCCCTAAGGCCTAAGCCTCCTAAAGTAACTCTAGGTTGGCGTCGCTAATAATATGCCTATAGCGGCTCCGCCACCCAGGTCCAGAGCCTCCCCTAGAAGCAGTTACAGCAGCAGTAGTAGTAGTAATATCAGCAGCAGCAAGGAGGCCACTACTAACACTACTACCTATATCTACATTATCGTTATTATCTTTATCGTCTTTATTGTTGTCATCTTTATTGTTGTTATCTTTATTATTATTATCTTTATTGTTATTGCTACTACTGTTGTTGTCGTCATTACTATTACCCTCTATATCCTTGTCCTCGTCCTCATCGTCATCATCATCGTCATCGTCATCCCCCTCCCCTTCATTAGCGCCCTCCCAGCCATCATACACCCAGCTGTTAAGCTCGCCAAACACCCTATCTAACGCCCAGTCGTCGCTATCGTCCCCCCAAGAACCCCCGCCTGGCAGCAGAAGAGGGGGCGCCCCAGTGTAGTACTAGACCCCTGAGACTCGAAACCCCCTCTTTAGCACCATGGCATACAGCTTCTTCTAGTGCCCCCGCAGGACATCCCTGATGCGGGTCCCCAGGCGAACACCCTCCACCAGCAGCAGGTCAAAGATCACCAGATCCCAGCCGCCGGCAGCAGGTTTACCACCCTAGCCCAGGGCCGTACCACAGGCCGGTACGATAGCCGCCCCCCACACCTCCTAGGCCGCCCCCCCATAGCCCGGGAGGCCGCTCCCAACCCTCCCCCCCCCAAACGTTTCAAATAGGCCAGCCCTTATCGCAAAGCCGTCTAAGGTGGTAGAGAGGAAGGTGCTTAAAACACTCCTCTCTACTACCTTACCCCCACCTGGCTTCTTACTACTAGCCGTTATTACCCTCGCCCCTATCGCCTTTAGGGCTGCCAGTCTTTCTCTAGCGTCAGCCCACAAGATCACCCCTTCGTAGAAGTACGGCCTAGACTTCAGTAGCATCCCTTCTTTATCTTGGTTTATATTAACCATACTGTCTAAATAGGTGTCTAGAATGTCCCCTAGTATTATTAAGTGATGCCAGGAGGGCGGCTATAGTGGTAGTGGTGATGCCAACCGGGATGTAGATCCCGCTAGGGATTCAGAGGGTAAGTATGGCGGTGGTAGTAGTAGTGGTGACTGTGGCGATTGTGCTTGCTGTGGCGGCGGTGGCGATAGTGCTTGTTGCGGCGGGGGCGGTAATGGTGATTGTTGTGGAGGCGATTGCGATCGCGGCGGCGGTAGTAGCGGCACTAAGGCTGATTAAGGGGCCCTAGGTGGTTGCCTGTAACCCCTATACGGAATGTTAGTGGTTTGGTATCTATATAAGTAAGGGGAAGCTAAGGACATACAGCCTGATCTTTATAAAACTCTTCTAGGGATTAAGAGACATATTAATTATAGTAGACCTAGCTATAGTTACTAATTCTTTAGTTAAGGACCTATTAAAAAAGACCTGTTAGTAAATAATCTAAGCCCTAATAGTTTTATATTATGTGTCCTATACTTAGCACTACTTAGTGCTGGTCCCTTACTAGGAGACTATAGTATAGCTATATTTTATTTCCCTTTTAGTACTATTTCTTTTATCCCTTATACTAAGTATAAATACTACCTATACTAGGGCTATTCTACCTAGATAGAATAGGATACTAATCTTAGAAGGAGTAGGTTTTATGTGTTTATCTTATAAGGTTTTTAGGTGGTACCCCCTGAAACCCTTAAATACAGCTTTTAGTATATGGTATCCTTATTACTAATCTAGTATAGATTATACCTAGCCAGCCTATAAAAACCTAGGTCTAATTCCTAAGGTTATACACTAGTAAGAGAATAGTATATTATTAGGTAGTGTCACGCTAGAAGCCCCCTTAAAGAAGACCCCTAATTAGAGAAGGCTACCTAACTAGTAGCTCCTACTAACTCCTAGGAAAGGAGTTAAGTAAATACTTAGTTTAGATAGCCTAAGTCCACATGAACGTCCTTTATAGAAGACCTATTTATATAGAGTAGTATAAAAGCAAGATGGTCTTTTAATAGCTACCTACCCTATTAATCTACTGTAAAGTAGTATAAGTATTTTCTTTAGAATATAACCGGCCTTCTCTGAATATAGATAGGATACAAGGAACCACCCTCTATAACCTATTACTATCTGTTTAGAGAGTAAATAGTCACCCTCTATAACCTATTGCTATCTGTATTATTATGTTATCCTTCCCCTAGGTATAACATAGTTTATGCTTAAAGTTAAGAGTATGCCTAATAAACCCCTAAAGGTATTTTTCTACCCTACAAATAGTAGTAAGAAACAATAGGCTGGGGACTATAGTGGCGTCGCTATTATGAGTTGTCTTATAGCGTAATCTATTATAGGCAAGGAATGTAGCTAGGAAACCCTTCTCTATCTGCCTAGTAGGCCTTATAAAAGTCTAGTTGTAATCCCCTTAGTAGTTAGAAACAATAGGCTAGGGATTATAGTGGCGTCCCCCTTATGAGTTGTCTTATAGTGTAATCTATTATAGGTAAGGAATGTAGCTAGGAAACCCTTCTCTATCCGCCTAGTAGGCCCTATAAAAGTCTGGTTGTAATCCCCTTAGTAGTCTAAAACGATAGGCTGAAGTTGAGAATGCCTCAGATAACTACTAGAGTATCTACTTATTCTCAAACAAGATAGTACTTGCTATCCCTTGTAAATTAGTTAGTATTATTACTAGTATTCTATAGAAGGGGGTAGGGTATATAGAACTATCCTCTATAACCTATTGCCGTCTGTATTATATTCTATTTAGGCCTAGACGACCTAGGTAGCCTTCTATAATAGTAGTGCTTTAATATGTGCGGGCCGATAAGGTGCTAGCGTCATTAGGACCTAAAAGTGCCTCAACTAACACAATAAATGCCACCACACTAATACAGGCAACCATAACTATAGTATAGAGCCCTAAGGGGATATACAGGCGCTAAAGATACCTCCATACCTGGATTTACTAAAAAGGTTCCCTATATTATCTTCCCCCCTAGGTGTAACACAGTTCATGCTTAAAGTTAAGAAGAGTGTGCCTACTTAACCTCTAAGGGTATTTTCCCACCCTGTAAGTACTTATTAGAAACAATAGGCTGGTACCTTGGTTGAGGCGTAGTGTGTGTTTAAAGCTTTACTTAGGCGTGAAGGCCCTTAAAGGAAGACTAGCCCTATAGCTTTAGCTATTTAGCGTCTACTATAGGCGTTTCTTACCTATTACCTATTAAGGGCCTATCTAGTAGTAGTAAGGGAAAGTCCTATCTGCTCCTAGGTAACACTAGCATGGTAGACCACCTAGGTAACTACTATAGTAGCGGTTTAACTACTACTATAAACTCCCTACAACTAAGGCTAGCTAGGCCTATAAGGCTGTACAGAGAGACACCACGTAGTAGTCTAATAATATAGGATAGTTATGCTGTATTACTATAGTAGTCACCTAGTTAAGGGTGGAGAAGTTAATGTGTTCTGCTTTTGACCTTTAATCGCCCTCTTCTTATAGGCCCTCTAATACTTTTTAGGCCTAAACTCCGCTCTACTAGGTTTTATCCTAAAAAAACATTTCCTAAAAAAAGATTTTATATAGGAAAACAAAAAAATTAACTTATAGCCACTAAAACGTTATTAGATCCTATATATAGTCTAGAACCATAAAGTCGTCACGGCTTAAAATGCTAAGGCGCGCTAATTGACGGAACGGCCCGTGCCGCGCGGGGGATTGACGTTATAGTGGGCCATAGTGGGCCGCCTTACTAACAGGGGGGTATAACTCTTCTAAGGGTAAGTTTTTTGAACTTTATAGCGGATTTTCTTAGCAACTAGATATGCTATAAGAAAAGTCGCTATACTGCTATAATCCCCTATTAACATGCTATACTATGGTATAGTTATTTATTTGATTTCTAGGGTACCTATTTTTTATTTCTAGGGTACCTTAGTTTCTTTTAGTAGAATCTACCTTTACTATAGGAATTCTAGCTAGGGTTTTAGATAGGCGTATTTACTACTAAAATAGGTTTATAATAGTATACCTCTTAGTACTATAGGTAGCCTAGATAAGGAGGTAACTATTCTAAGGGCAAGCTTTTTAAACTTTATAACGGGTTTTCTTAGCGACTAGATACGCTATAAGAAAAGTCGCTATACTACTGTAATCCCCTATTAATGCGCTATACTGTGGTATATTTATTTGGTTGATTTCTAGGGTACCTCTTATTTATTTCTAGGGTACCTTACTTTTCTTTCTAGGGTACCTCTCTTTTCTTTCTAGGGTACCTTAGTTTCTTTTAGTAGAATCTACCTTTGCCATAGGAATTCTAGCTAGGGTTTTAGATAGGCGTATTTGCCGCTAAAATAGCTATATAATAGTATACCTCTTAGTACTGTAGGTAGCCTAGACGAAGAGGTAACTATACTAAGGGCATGTTTTTTTAAACTTTATAGCGGGTTTTCTAAGCGACTAGATACGCTATAAGAAAAGTCGCTATACTACTGTAATCTACTATTAACGCGCTATACGAATATATAATTACTCTTATATTTCTAGGGTACCTGAGATTTTCTTTTCTAGGGTACCTCTTTTTTATTTCTAGGGTACCTTACTTTTCTTTCTAGGGTACCTCTCTTTTCTTTCTAGGGTACCTTAGTTTCTTTTAGTAGAATCTACTTTTGCCGTAAGAATTCTAGCTAGGGTTTTAGATAGGCGTATTTGCCGCTAAAATAGCTCTATAACGGTATACCTCTTAGTACTGTAGGTAGCCTAGACGAAGAGGTAACTATTCTAAGGGCATGTTTTTTAAACTTTATAGCGGGTTTTCTTAGCAACTAGATACGCTATAAGAAAAGTCGCTATACCGCTGTAATCCCCTATTAACGCGCTATACTGTGGTATATTTATTTGTTTGATTTCTAGGGTACCTCTTATTTATTTCTAAGGTACCTTACTTTTATTTCTAGGGTACCTTAGTTTCTTTTAGTAGAATCTACCTTTGCCGTAGGAATTCTAGCTATGGTTTTAGATAGGCGTATTTGCCGCTAAAATAGCTCTATAACAGTATACCTCTCAGTACTGTAGGTAGCCTAGACGAGGAGGTAACTATGTTAAGGGTAAGTCTTTTAAACTTTATAGCGGGTTTTCTTAGCGACTAGATATGCTAGAAGAAAAGTTGCTATACCGCTGTAATCCCCTATTAACGCGTTATACTATGGTATATTTATTTGTTTGATTTTAAGGGTACCTCTTATTTATTTCTAGGGTACCTTACTTTCTTTAAGTAGAATCCTACTCTACTATGGTAAATCTAAGTAGGAGTTTCTATAGGCCTATTAACCTTTCTTTTAGCTATATAACGGTATATAATTTACTACTGTAGGTAGGCTATAGTAGAAGTTAGAATTCTAAGGGTAAGTTTTTCAAACTTTATAGGCCTTTTTCTCTTTAGGGGGGTATAGTAGCTAAAAATAGAAAAGACCCCCTATATAGTCTATAATATAGGCACATAACGCTTATTTACTTTTCTATTTTGAGGGTACTTTCAATCAACTGCGTGTAGGATCTGTTAAGCTTTATATGGCTATGAGTTGATTTTTTTGTTTTCCTATAGTAAATCTTTTTTTGGGAATTATTTTTTCAGGGGAAAACCTAGTAGAGCGGAGTTTAGGCACAAAAAGTGTTAGAGGGCCTATAAGAAGACAGAGCAAATCCAATTCTCCCTCAGAGCCTATCTAGGTGTGGCCCCTAGTAATAGTAGGCTTTAGTATTCCCCTATGGATTACTATCTTTTAGGCTATCATGGCTAGGTAATTATTGTGATACCTATATTATAATAAACACATACTAGGGGATAAAAAGCTAGGTAATAGGGATACTAAGTATCTTTAAGATAAAGCACGCTAGGTAAATAAAGACTCTATACTATATAGCACGCTAGGGAATTTAAAAGAGATACACTAGGGGAAGCCTGCTATAGTAGCAAAAGCACTATATTAACTTAGACTTAATAAGGGATACATACTAGGGGAAGCCTGCTACGGCAGTAAAAGTACTATATTAACTTAGGGGTAGTAATATCAATCCTATTAGTAATCTATAGGGTCTGCTAAGAACTACTTAGCTACTATAATCAACCTTACGTATTATAATTATAATGTTATTGTTTTATAGGATATAAACCTATTTACTATAGGTTATGTTAATAGGGGTATAGCCGTCTCTACTGTTATAATAGTGTCTAGAAGTCTTTATTCTAGAGCACGCCAGGGGACTTAATAAGGGATACACACTAGGGGAAGCCTAGTACGGCAGCAAAAGCACTATATTGTCTTAGACTTAATGAGGGATACATACTAAGGGAAGGCTGCTATGGTAGTTATGCTTTATAAGTTAACTAGGGGGTAGTAACGTCAAGTATATAGGAAATCTATAGGTACTACTAAGAACTATCTAAGAACTGTTAGCCTCTAACTACTAGGTAAGCGGTAAGATATAGAGACCTAAAAGCCTATAAGGCCACTAGACTATGTATTCTCTTATAGAAATAGGACCTTTTGACCTAAGGTAGCCTACCTACTAACAAGACATACTATTTAGGGAACTAGGGCATAGTAGGGGGTGCCCTTTAGGGTACCTAGTAGCCACCCTACTTAATTAACCTTACTTTTTAGTATAGAACACTATTTCTTAAACATACTTCTAAGTATTAAGTTTGTCCTTATTAAAAGATTTACTTTATGGTTTCTATATAATCCTTAATAATAATAAAGTCCCTATTATTACTATAGGCTAGCCCTTACAAGCCGACAGTTACCCTATAGCTGTACCTATAAGTAAATATAGTAGGAGACCTAAGTTATTAGGGCTAGGTATATTACTACTAAGTTAAAAAGAGTTGTCCTCTTAAAAGACTATAACTAACGTAAATTTACCTAAGTTGCTTCTACTATAGGATGTTACTCTAGGGCTTGTCTTATAGTAAACACAACCTTATTTCTAAAACATACTTCTAAGTATTAAGTTTATCCTTATTAAAAGATAAACTTTATGGTTTTTATATAATCCTTAATAATAATAAAGTCCTTATTTTTGCTATAGGCTAGCCCTTATGAGCTGATGGTTACCCTATAGCTGTACCTATAAGTAAATATAGTAGGAGACCTAAGTTGTTAGGGCTAGGTGTATTACTACTAAGTTGAAAAGAGTTGTCCTCTTAAAAGACTATAACTAACGTGAATTTACCTAAGTTGCTTCTGTAGTAGGACGTTTCCCTTGGGACTTGTCTTTGTAGCTACTACTATAGACTAAACAAAAATTAGAAGTTTTTGTCTCCTTTAAACAATAAAAGAGACAAAGACTTCTAAGGTTTGTTAGGTTTATCTATCTAAGAAACAAGGGGTAATATTTTTAAACTTATCTAGGAACTTATAGTAGGACTTATTATGACTAACTTATTAGTAGGCTCTAGGTAGATACTATAAGGACTTATCTAGGAACTTATAGTAGGACTTGTTATAACTAATAGGTAGATACTATAAGGACTTGTCTGGGAACTTATAGTAGGACTTGTTGTGACTAACTTGTTAGTAGGCTCTGGGTGGATACTATAAGGACTTGTCTGGGAACTTATAGTAGGACTTGTCGCGACTGACTTGTTAGTAGGCTCCAGGTGGATACTATAAGGACTTATCTAGGAACTTATAGTAGGACTTGTCGTAACTAATGGGTAGATACTATAAGGACTTGTCTAGGAACTTTTAGTAGGGCTTATGGCGACCAATAAGTATTTTTAGGGACATACCCTTACTAGCATAGTAGATAGTAACTATGTTTCCTATAGCCTATTAAATCAAAAGGTATATAAAGCCTTTAAGGAGCATAAGGGGTTAAAATAAGTAAAAGTAGTAATTACTATTTCTAGTTATACTTCTCTACTGTAACTATAACCTAACTGCTGTTAGACTTTACTATTAAGCTATTTGTTTACCTACCTGAGTTCTAGGTGGTAGCATATGTTATATATCAAACCGGTAAAACACTTACTTCTACCCTACACCACCTAAAGGAAAGCCTAAACCACTAAGACATATCACCTAGTAATATAAAACTTACTATCTATAACATCTTGTGGATGTACCCTAATCTTTATAAAAACAGCAAGGAGCTAGCTAAGTAGTTTAAGCCCCCGCCCCCTAATATAGTCCCTATCCTAGAGCTTAGTATACCTAAGACTGGCTATAGCTATGTTATAGGTAGCTGTAGCTATATCGTTAAGACACGCGACAGTATTAACAGACATATCTAGGAGTAGCACCTAGATTTCCAAGATAGTAGCAGTAAGTCTCTATACTAAGCTAATGTCCTATTCTAGACGCTAGTATAGTACTTAAGGGCTAGAAAAGGAAAGTTATTTAACTTTAAAGTATGGCAGCTATAGCCCCCCCTTACGCAGCACATAGAGCTTAAGGTACTACATACCTACTAAGAGACCATGCTTAAGCTTAAGAGAAACCAAACGACAGTACAGCCTGTCGACCCTACTAAAGAGCCTAATCTCTGGCTTAATCGGATGGGGTAGGTTTAGCACCTAGCAGGTCTTAAGGCTGGTGTAGTCTAAGCCCTCTTATAGCTAGTATAGCCAGATAAGATTATAGTATAGGCTATAACAGATAGCTTCCTCTAGGTTGCTAATTAGGCCTGGCAATATGCCCTAGAGGCGTGACATCATCTAGCGCTATTTAACCTAAAACGGTAAGGTCCCCTTAAGCCTAGTAGGAGACCATTTGAGCTGTATATAAAGACAAACATATAGAAGCAGTATAGGGGGTTGTAGGTAAAAGCGTTAAGCTATATCAGTCGCATATATATAGTAAGGTCTAGAGTAACCTCCTTAGGGCTTATAGGCTAACAGTAGGATCCTAGACGTAGCAATAGGATATCTGGTTCTAGGTAACTAAGGCTTAGTAGTCCCTTATATGGGGGTTTACCTCAGCGGTTAAGATCTAGTAGAGACAAGTAAGCAAGGAGGCGAGGGCTTCTATTAATAGAAACCTTAATAAGCTATGCCTCTATCTTGTAATAGCTCTACTAGATTAAAACCTATTAGAAGACGTCTATGACAGCCCCCTTCTTAGCGCCCTAGCAGTAATAGCCATCCGGCTAGATAGATTGTGGGAGAGCACACTTAACTACACGCCTGTGTATTCAGGGATCATTAAGATTGCTAAGCTGGTAATTTTATGGTATGCCGTCTAGGAGGTTTAGAGGGAAGAGTAGATATCAGGCGGACGATCTAGTATAAGGCCTATCGCGTGGGATAGTAAGGGAGACGACAATATAACAGGTATAGAAGCAGAAAATAGGGCGCTATAGCACCTAGAGTAGTAGTAGGCCAGCATAGGGCTGGTTACTAACAAAGTCCGCCAGATGCTCCACCATTTTGTCTATGATAGCAGGCGAGAGGGGTTGTATATTAGTTCCCCTATCGTCTAGATGACATAGACGTAGGCATATAGTATGAAGATCTAATGGTAGACTGGGTCTGGCGGCTATATCTACTAGGATGGTAACAAGCTGTTTGTTTAAGATAGCAAGCTTATAATAATAGTGTTCTGGGAGATAATACATAGCTTAATAGGGAAAGGCAGGTAACAGCTAGAGGTACTCTATAGGGCACTATAGAGCAAGATAACAGAGGAGAAGACACTACTAGAGGTCCCTCTACTAACGCTTAGGGACGACTAGGGTAATAACTTAGCCGGGTATAGCTTCCTCTAGGAGTATAGTAACATTAAGTAGGTAGGTAGGTTAGAGGGCTATATCCTCTAGTAAATCCTTAACAGTATAACATAGTAGGTATGTCTAGAGTAGGGGCAGACTGATTCAGACAGGCATATAGAGTAAAAGACCATATAGGTTAGGGCCTTCCGTAAGGTAGTTAACAAGTTCTATAAGACGCTCTTATTCCTAATCTACATAATAGGAGGGATGCCGGCTTGTAGGCTAGAGGTAACACCAATCTAGTTCTAGAACACAGTAAGTAGAGGCCTCCACAACATACTTCTCTATAGGGGTATAGTTAGTATTGCGACGTTCTACTATAAGAACTTCCTCTAGCAAGGTAACTACTAGGTGGTGTACTAGTTCCTCCTATAGCTGGTAGGGGAGCTCTTAGTACTCTATCTCACGATTATAGTGCTGTTCTGGTAGTTTATTAAGACGTAAGTCCTTATTAAGGCACAAGGCAGGGACAGGCAGGGAGGTCAAAAGGTAGTATATAGTAGCTACGTATTCAGCAAGGCGCCCTACCAGATTATACAGGCAACAGAGTTCAGGGTTAGGGGAATAGTAACAGCAGAGGGGTAGCATAGCAACAAGGTGCCATAGGCCAGCAAACAGCTTTCTAAGGTACTATAGCAACAGACCTTAGAAGGGCTTAGGGTAGTGTTTGGGATATAGTAGATACGGCACGCTATTATCGCGATTTTACAGTGGTATATGAAGGACCTATATGAGTGGCCGGCAAGCATAACAGGTCTAGACAATAGTAAGGTAGGGTAGGACTTAGAGGAGGAGGAGGGCGGCATAAGCAATAGAGAGATAGAGAACAACATACTAGTACTTTAAGCCAGGCACTTATAGCAGATCTAAGACGCCATCTACACGTAGCCTATAGAGATAGGGCGAGTAGGTAGTAAAACGGCATAAGAATAGTTCTATAATATTAGTATATAGTAGTATAGTATCATCCTTAAGATACCAAGCAAGACAAGCAGGATAATAGCAGCAGAGCAAGCACTATAGAGAGCCAGCAAGGCGGCACAGATAGTATGGTTTGAGGCAGTAGTAGTAGCAGACCTTAGAGATGTGCATGACGAGGTATGTAGCACTGGTTCCTTATTCAGCCTTAGCAAGCAAAGGGTACTCTAGGTAATTACTACTAAGATAACACCTATTGTTTAGGTAGTAGCAATAGGGAGTAGGAAAAGCATGGCGTTCTTAGTACCTATAGTAATCACTAAAGGCGGCACTATTATAGTAGTAGTCCTACTACTATTACTCTAAGGGGATATTTATAGATAGTATTTAGGGTTAGGGATTTAGGGGGTAGTATAGGATGGTACATAGCAGCAAGATGGGGAGATTATCCTTATAACACCGGAACAATCTATAAGCCAAGGGTTCCTAACGTTTCTCTAGAAGCTTAGGGTGCGGCACCTCTTGGACATAGTGGTACTAGACGAATGCCACACAATCCTATAGGCATCAGACACATACCGGCCGGTACTTATTGACATAGGACAGAGGATAGTAGAGCTTAGGGTGTAGGTAGTGTGCCTAACAGCAACACTACTACCTAAAGACAAGCACCAATTCCTATCACACTTCCTTATAGGGCTAGAAGACAGTAAGGTAATCTAGGAGAGTATAAGGCGTGAAAACCTAAGCTATATTATATGTATGGTGGCTGGGATTGTTATAGTAGAGGATATATTAGAAGCTCTAGAGGAGTACTTACCAGACAACCCAGAGGGTTCTAGTAACACACCTAGGAACATACCACCTAGTAGTAGTAGTAAGGTAAGGCCTAGGGCGATTATTTTCTCTAGGGAGGTAGAGACGGTTAAACATCTCGTATAGCAGCTAAAGTATAGTATATATTACGGCAGGCTATTAGAGGTAGAGTAAGAAGTAGTATTAATAAGCTGGAGGCAGTATAGTGGTATTATGGTAGTAACAGACGTACTAGGGATGGGGGTAAACATCCCTAACGTCCGGGTGGCGGTCTTTACAGGGCTACCCTATTCTACTGAACACGACGGACTATAGTATAGTCGGTTGAAAGACCCTATTCTACTGAACACGACGGACTATAGTATAGTCGGTTGAAAGACCCTGCGAAATAAAGGTGGAGACGCTGAAGACAGGGGGTATAGTTCGTTGAAATCTCTCCAGACAACGGACTATACTCTTATTTCTAATTAAAACCCATAAGAATAGGATAGATAGAAAGCGCACAATGTGCTCTACATAGATCTATAGTATACTAATATAAAACAACGTCTATACTTATGTTTTTGGAGTTTTCTGCGTAGGGAAATATTCTGATGTGGTCAATGAGGGAGTATGCACAAGCCACCCAAAGGTCATTGCTGAATACACCCAATACCACAACAGACCAGCTTATGTAACATGGTCTCCCACATCACACCATAGCAACGTCGATTTATTTACTTACATCTTACAGGGGGGGAAGCCAAGGGGTATAGAAACTAACTACAGCATAGAAATAGACGTAGGATGGATCCATTTGTTTATAATACAACATTCTCTGTCGCTATCTGTAAGACGTGCCAGTTCGCCGTTGTTGCTGACGAGGTAGTCACCCATCTTCGCACAAGACATCGATCTCTCCCAGCCGCCAGGCGTGAGGAGGCCTCACAGGCCGTCCGGGCGTGCCCGGGCGTTATCCGCAACCAAGAGGGTATAGTGGCGCTTCAGCTGCCAGGACCAACCACCAAGCCCATCGAGCATCTCGCCCCGCCAGAGCACGACGGGCTCGAGTGCACCACATGCGGCTACGTCTGTCGGCAACAGCGGGTCATGCAGCGGCACTGCCGCGACCAGCACGGGTGGGCAAACGACTGGAAGAAGGGAGGCAACGTGAGGAGGAAGGCGTCCGAGCCAAGGAACATACCATGGACAAAGGGGGTCTCATGCCAGCGCTTCTTCCCGTCACGGGCCGGCCGCCGCTGGTTTCGGGTCAGCCAGACAGAGGAGGCAGACAGAGGCACCCAGCCCGGGCTGACAGGGACGTCAGCGCACGACATTATTGCGCGGATTCGCCAAGAAGAGGCTAAACGGGTCAGTTGTTGGACAGACGATGTCATCCACGGCGCGGACGACAAACGAGATGCGCACTCGTGGCTGAGTTGTGTCAAGTGGCCGGAGCACTTGGAAGGGCTGGCGATGGCTAAGCTACGAGAGACAACAGAGCCCATCGCAGAAGAGGAAGGGGTGCTCCAGGCCATGTGGACAGTGATGGAGAGGGTCTTGAATCAGGCGCGGAAGATCTCGAGCCCCAACATCGTCGGGAACGCTGCATTGTTCGAGGTCCAGCGGAATGAGGTACACATCAAGCCACGCAGGCCGTTTGACAACCGGCTAGAAGACCAGACGTGGGAGCGATACAAGGGCGTCTGGCGGAAGTTTCTCTGTATCTGGTACCGCACGCAGGAGATGGCTGACGACGAGCGGCCGCCATATCGTCTGACGGCGAGGCAGCGCCAATATTGGCAGCGCTTCAAGGCAGCCGTGCAGAAAGAAGGGGCACTGGAAGTTGGAGAGCCGGACGATGGACCAACGGAGGCGGAGAGGGCCGCCGTCAAGGTGCTGGTCCGCGTTCTCAACCACCCGCTTCGGAAAGGCGACTACGAGAACGTCTTAATCAGCGCGCTAGCTGTCATGGGTATTGATGAAGACGGCGGTTGGGTTAAGGTGACAGACTACACGACAATCTACTCGGCTGTCATTAAAGTAAGCCGGATGCTCGTCGTTTACCAGTCCGCTATTGAGAGGAAGGACGCCGTAACAGAGAGGGCGAAGGAGGTTGGGGTAGAGGCTGCCGAGGATGAGGTCCCCAGTATATTCCGGTACGTCCGCGCCAAGGTGCAGAGGTTCATGACGCGGACATCGGGCGCACCCGACGCCGAGCCGACGCCGATGGACTGGATCTTGGAGATGCGCACGATGGGGTTGAAGATCCAGTACGACACGCCGATCCCCGGGCACGTTGACTGGATCAAGGACGAGATCTCGTTCCGGCGGGCGCGCTTCAGCATGGGCCAGCTTTCAGACATGATGCACGGTCTAGTACAGGAGGCCAGGGAGATACTTGCCGAGCTGACGATGATAGGCGAGGGGGAGGGCAGGGGAGAGCAGCTGAGAGAGGCACTGCCAGCAATCCCGTGGGCGTCGATCGAGGACGACCACAGCGAGAAGCAGCCGGGGTACTCGTTCTTACGGGACGACCGCAACACGTGGACACAGAAGGGGGAGGGTTGGGTGTTCGGCCGGATCGGAGCGTCACCCAGACTGGCACAGCAGTGGGGCGTCGACGGCAGCAGGGCAGAAGAGGCCAGGCGAGACGTCTTTCACCCAAGAGCAAGACGGGCGTACGAGCACGCTTTTGGGCAGTTCCGCGAGCGTCTATGGATGCTAATACACATGCTTGGCGGCCAACCCGGGCGGGCGACGGAGCTGGCCGGGATCCGGCACAGCAACACAGTCAACGGAGGGGTGCGGAACATATTCGCGCACGAGGGCGCCATGTGCTTTGTGACGGCGTACCACAAGGGGTTTCGGAGCACAGGCCAGGCCAAGGTGATCCATCGGTATCTGCCGCGAGAGGTAGGCGAGCTGCTGGTGTGGTATTTGTGGCTAGTGCTGCCGTTCTGGCAGGAGGTGCAGGGGACGGTGTCTGGGTCAGGGGGCTACAGCGCATATCTCTGGGCCGACGAGATTCTGGTGGGGGCAAGGGGGGGCCAAGACAAGGAGATAGACCAGCTGGGCGGCACCAGCCGGGACGGCGGCGGCGAGGAGGACGAGGCAGCGGCGTGGACGTGGAAGGAAGAGCGGGTGTGGACGACAGACCGGTCACGGCGGATCATCCAGCAGTGCAGCAGCCGGCTGCTGGGTAGCCAGCTTAACGTTAGCATGTGGCGGCACATCGCCATCGCCATTGCCAACCGGTACTTGAACGAGGCGTTCGGACGGCCCGGCGAGGGCGGGCCAGACGAGGACGAGGAGGCGGACGACGTGAACGACAGCGCGTGGGATCTGCAGGCCGGCCACAGCACGAGACTTGCCGGGCTCGTCTACTCGCGGCTGCTGATGCAGTTCGGCAGCGGGTCGGCAGCAAAGCAACAGCAGTTCCGCCGGGTCAGTCAGCAGTGGCACCGGTTCTTTGACTTTGGTGTGGAAGACCGCGAGGCGGGGGTAGGGTCAAAGATAGGGGTCAAGCGGGAGGCGGAGCCATACGACGGCGTCCGGTTGGAGGCCCGGCTCCGGCGGCAGGCGCGTCTGCAGCAGGTCAATCTCGAGGGGCAGCTCCGGCAGATGACAGGCCGACCGGGGGCGACGTTCCGGGGCAACCAGGCACAGGCAATACAGGCGATCGTTGAAGGGCACAGCCCGGTGGTGCAGATCATGGGCACGGGCGGCGGCAAGAGCGCGTCGTTCATGCTGCCGGCGTTCTGCTCACCAGAGGGGGTTACAATCGTTGTGACGCCGCTGGTCTCGCTACGGGGGGATCTCCACGTGCGCTGTACCGAGGCCGGCATCAGCTCGTCGGTGTGGTCGAGCCGGAAGGTGCCGAAGGCGGCCGCCATCGTGTTCGTAACGCCCGAGTCCGTGGTTAGCAAGGGGTTCCATGACTTCGTCTTGCGGCTGCAGGCGAGGCAGGCACTCGACCGGATTGTCATTGACGAGTGCCACGTGGTGCTCGAGGGGAGCGCGACGTTCCGGCCGAAGCTGCGGGAGATCGGGGCAGCGGTGCGCGAATTTGGAGTCCAGACGGTGTGCTTGACGGCAACGCTAGCACCAGGCGACGAGGCTGCGTTCTTCCACAGCATGAGGTTTGACCCACGGCGGGTGCTCATGTTCCGGTCCCGGACGACGCGGAAGAACATCCGGTACTCCGTCGTCGACGTCGAGGGCCACCGCGAGGGCGAGGAGGACGCAGTCGAGGCGAAGATCTGCGAGGTCGTCATCGCGTGGGTGGAGCAGCTGCAGTGGGAAGGGGCCACAGGGAAGGCAATCATCTATGCCGATTCTATCGAGAGGGTGGAGCGGCTAGGCGAGACGTTAGGGTGCCCGACGTTTTTTAGCAGTGTCGACTCGGTGGAGGGCAAAGCAGTACGGCTCGAGACGTGGCGGCAGAGCAGCGGGTCCGAGGGCGTCATCGTGGCAACGAACGCGCTCGGGCTAGGGATCGACGTGCCAGACGTCCGGGTGGTGATCCACGCGGGGATGCCGCGCATGCTGCGGCACTTCGTCCAGGAGAGCGGCAGAGCCGGGCGGGATGGTCAGCCAAGCGCTTCCGTGGTGGTGCAGCAGGCTAGGAACGGAGGCCAGCAGGGAGAAGCGGCAACGGAGGAGTATGTAGCGGGTGGCGGGTGCCGGCGGGTGGTGCTAGACCGGGTCATGGACGGGAGGACAGACCGGCTCGGTTGCGAAGACGACGAGGAGGCGTGCGACATATGCCGGGAGCAGCAGCAGGCGGCGGTGGTGGCGGCCAGCGGCGAGGCGGTAGAGGGCAGCCAGGCCGAGCGGCAGCGACGGTTCGACCGCTGGCAGCTCGAGCGGGAGCGGATGCAAGAAGGCGGGGAGGTCGATAGGTTTCTCCGGCAGCTCCACCAAGTGCAGAACTCATGCGTTCTGTGCCACGGGGACAAGGACCACGACAACGGCGAGCACGCGTTCTCGGAATGCCCGCGGAAGGCGTCGGGGCAATGGGGGCGGGTGGAGCAGGGCATACGGCTGACGGAGAGGGAGATGTTCACCAAGCGACGCTTCGAGCCGTTCTCCGGCTGCTTCCACTGCGGGCTGCCCCAGGGCGTATGCCAGCGATGGGAGGCCGAGGCGGGCGACAGAGGCCGGTTCTCAGTCGGGTCAGGCACATGCCAGTTCAGCCAGGCTCTTGTTGCCATGTTCGTAGCCGGTATGTCACGGCTCCCCGAAGCGGTGGGGGGACGGATTATCGAGGACGCCATGGATGAGGAAGGTTTCGCGCGCGACGACGACGACGACGAGGCGAAGGCAGAGGAGGCACTGTACCGCTGGCTGGGCGGGAGGACCCGGTGGGCCGGCATCGAGGCCAGCCGTCTCTGCCGGGTGACGGCGCTCGTCTGGAACAGGGTTATGGCGGAGGAGGACTGGGCGCTATAGGCTATATGACGCATAGGGGCAGCCGGTGCCATCGAAAGTTAAGGGAGGGAGAGGAGGATTACTTAGTATGTAGTTTATTTAGGTATGTAGTACGTATATAGTACTCTTAAGGTTAATAATAAGAATGTATTAACTATAGAAAGAAAAAGGAGAAGAAGGAGGAGATATAGAGATATAAGAATAGAACAGCGTTATTATATAAATAGAGGTCTAATAAAATAATATCAGCATACAGCATTCGTCCCACAGGCAGAGAGGCCAGAGGAGGGGTCACATAAGGTAGAGGTTAGGTAGGGGGAGGGAGTCCAGGGTTAGGGTTAGAGAGGCAGAAGAGGGTTAGGGTCAGAGAGGCAGCAGAGGGTCAGGGTTAGAGAGGTAACAGAGGGCCAGGGTTAGAGAGGTAACAGAGGGTTAGGGACAGAGGGAGAAAGCAAAAGGCTATGGTCCAGTAGGCGCTTTGGACGGTACCACGTTTGCTACCGCCAGGGCTAGTGCGGGAGGGTATTATAGGTAGTATTAGGAATAGCGGTGAGTTGATATCAAGGTTTTTTGTGTTGGTCTGTTGATGCAGAAGCCGTAGATTGCCAGGAAGGTGTCGTAGGCGGCACTGTGGATAATGGTGAGTTAATATTAAGGTTGTTTGCGTTGGTCTGTTAGTGTAGAAGCAGTCGTTTTGTTCTACTAGGGCTGCTGTAAGAAGACATTCTAGGCAGCACTATAAATAACAGTGAGTTAACATTAGGGCTTCTTATGTTAGTCTGTTGACGTAGAACTAGTAGAGTCTTATATAAGGCCCGGGAGCTTGTAGGATATTAGGTTAGCGGTAGAATAGTTTTAACAGTACAAGGCTAGGCAAGACGTAGACAGGTAAGGAGAGAGAGAAAGAAAAGAGATTTTGGTTGTAAAAAGGAAGAAAAGCATAGGGGAAGAGAAAAGGAGTTTACTATAGTAGAATAGAGGAATAAGTAGAAAAGGGAAGAAGGATATATAAGGAAAGGAGAGGGGATAGGTAGATAAGAGCCAAAGGAGGGGTATCTACTCGGTTTAGAGACAGGGGATAAAAGGCCGATAACTCGGTGTACGGGCGTCGTATGAGAAAACGGAGTGGATATTTGGGATCAGGGCAAAAGTTGGGGTAGGATGGGCATGTAAAAAGCTGGGTATTCCAGGATTCGAACCCAGGTCTCCCCCAAGCTCACAAGGGAGGGGGGCGCTCTAGACCACTAAACTGAACACCCCATTTCAGTCGTTAGAGAGTATTACAGGCCGGGCGGTTATGAAGCTTCAACACAGGGCATGCGCAGGGACGTCGCGCAGGTCAGGGTTCAACTAAGGCAGGTAGGCCGGGCGAACAGGACCGACGGGGACAGGGACAGGGACAAGGATAGGGCAGCAGGCAAGGCTAAGGGGGAAATCAGGACAGCATCCAAGCGCAGCCGGTAGGCGCAACAGTTCAAGCGGTAAGAGCCACAACAGGAGGTACAGGCAGAAGGTAGAAGGCATAAGAAGAGGACAGTAGTCAGTTTAGGCAACTAGAGGAGGGGAGGTGTTAGCATAGAGAGGTAGTCGTAGCGACGTTTGTAGTAGTAGTAATCTAGGTAGGAGAAGAGGTATATAAGGATATAGTAAAGGAAATACATAAGGAAGATAGGATAGAGAAAGTAGTAAGCAAAGGGGAGGTACGCTAGTAGAGTAGGTAATAGATTGCATAGGGGGGTGTTAAGGCAAGTATATTATACCAGGTAACAAGCTAGTTATAGTAGTAGGCAGAGGGGTCTAGCGAGGGTAGGGAGGTACAGCCAAGCGGGGGAACTGGTGTAGGGGAATAGATTCCATATAAGGCTATATTATAAGAGGTCTATAAGGATATTCTAAGCCGGTGTAGAGGAGAGTTTAGGGTTATATAGAAACAAGGAGGGGGGATTTAAAGAAGGTTATTTATTTAGCTATTTATTTATTACAACAGGTGTCTATTTTAGTGTGTTTATTTGTCTATCTATATATAGTTATTGATTTGTATTGTAGTCTATATACATATATGTGTACGTATATTCAAGGGGTTAGGATCACGAAGCGTTTACGAGGACAGATGAAGGTGGGAGGAAAAGACCAAAGCAAGAGACAGGGGGAAAGAAAGTCCAGGGATAAGTAAAAGGAATAGCTAGAGGTGGAGAGAAAAAGGATAAGTAATTCAGGTCGAAGCAAGAGTAAGAGTAAGGGGAAGAGGTAAAAGTAAGGTTAGATAATAAAGGGCTTAACAACTCAGGTAAGGTTAAAAGGTAGAAAGTAGAGATAGGGGCAAAAAGGTGGAGTGAATAGAAGGATACAGTTCAAGATATACAGGGAGAGGTAAAGGATCAAGACAAGGGGGTAAAAGGAAGAGGAAGGGGGGTAGGAGGTAGAAGATCAAGATCAAGGTAAGGAAGTAGAGGCAAAGGGGAGGATAAGAAATAGAGATAGGGGTAGAAAGTTAAGAAAAGATTAGGAAGTAGGGATATAAGCAAGAAGGAGTATAAGAGTACAGGTCCAGGTAAGAGTAAAAGAGAGAGATTGTAGGAAGAAGTAGAGGCAAGGGCCGAAGGTAAGGGGGAGAGGTAGAGGTAAGAGTACAAGGGAAGGATATAATTCAGTAATAAAGCACTAGGGAGAAAAGGGAAGGGTGGGAAGTGGAGTAGGTAGAGATAAGAAGAAAAAGCAAAGAGAAAAGAGAGTAGCAATAGGAGTTTATATAGGAGGACGAGGAGAAGATAGAATCATCAAAGAGGTAGAGAGTAGAAGGGGAAAAGGACAGCAGGAGGTCAATAAAAAACAAGGAAAGTAGAGGAGAAAGAAGAAGTATAGAGAAAAGAGGAAGGGTAGGATAAAGGAAGGAGGTAGGATAGAAGTCAAGGTATAAGGGTTAGAAGCAAGGGAACAGACCAGGCAGCATGAGGTAGGTAGGTTCAAGGTACAGGATATTATTCATAGTCAGGGTTAACAGACAGGGGGATGCACAGGGCGGCAAGAGTAGGGGAGGTAGAAGGAAGCAGAAGAGGCAAGGCAAAGGGAAAAGGCGCAGCAAAGTAGGACAAGAAAGCAGGAGGAGGAGAAGTAAAGTCAGGGGAAAGAGGGCAATAGATAATAGATGACAATGAATATAGGGTTCATAGTAGGTTAGTAAGAAAGGCAAGGGAGAGGGGGATAAAGGACTTTAGGGTAGCCGAGGTAGAGGAGATATAGAGAGCAAGGATAGAAGGGCAGAGGGGAAGTAGCAGTAGATAAAGGGGATAAAAAGGCAGGGGGTAGGGCTAACATCAAGTCGGCGATGAACTGGAGTCAAGTTCATTGTGGCAACCATACAAAAGAAGAGTGGGCCCGCCAGACGCAAGGGGTCAAGTTCATTGAAATGCCCACGTAGAGTTCATTGTGTTTTTTAGGTCCAAATTCGCCCAAAGTGACATGCATTAGCAGCCAAAGTTTGGGACAATATATTCCCAAGGCAAGGACCACAGAAGCGAGGTGTAGGAAAAGAAACCGTAGGTTTGAGGTTGGGGGAAATAGGGATGTGGTTGGCAGTTGAGCGTGCACAGGCCCACAGAGGCCAGAGGTGCAGCCCAGTCATAGCCAATTATATAATATAGCCAACAACCCAGGGGTTAGATAAGAGGAGGAAGATAGAAAAAGAAAAGGCAGATAGGGTAAGCAGGAGGTAGGAGAACATAGAGTACGGGATCAGGGTGGAGCATAGAAAAAGCAAGAGTAGGCAGGGTAAAGAGGCAGGGGAATCAGGTATAAAGAGGAGGACAACCCATAGCATTAGCAATAGTTAGAATAAAGAGATAAGCCATAACCATGGAGCCGTTCGTTTTTAATCCGCAGTATTCCATCGTTATATGTGCCAAGTGCCAATTCGCCGTCGTCGGCAGTGAGGTGGCAACCCATTTGCGATCACACCACCCATCCATCCCCACCACCCAGAGGTTAGGCATCATAGAGACCATCCGCAGTACAGCAGGCGTCATCCAAACCCAGGCCGAGTTGGCAACATTCCGTTATCCAGAGCCAACGACGCAGCCCATCCCACACATCGCAGCACCACAACCGGATGGGATACGGTGCAGGGCGTGCCCGTACGTTTGCCGGCGGCCACAGGTCATCCAGAGGCATTGCCGGGCCGAGCACGGATGGGTGAACGAGTGGCAGAAGGGGGGCAACGTGCGCCGGAAGGCCAAGGTGGGGAGGGAGGTGCCGTGGACGACAGGCGTGCCATGCCAGCGGTTTTTCCCATCGCGGGCCGGCAGCCGGTGGTTCGAGGTGGGGCAGGGCCAGACGACGTCCGTTCACCGAAGCGGGGCGACAGAGGAGGCCGCCGACGACAGCAGCGATTTCATCCGCATGCACGAGGAGCAGGAAAAGAAGTTCGAGGCCAGCACGTGTGATGAGGTGGTCGGGTTGGACGAGAAGGCGGAGCCGAACCCGTGGTTGTACCGCGTCGGGTGGGCCAAGGATTTGCAGGGGTTAAGCAAGACGAAGTTAGAGGGGACCACGAGGCCGATCGAGCCGGACGAGGAGACGTTGCGGGCGATGTGGGCGGTGTTTGAGAGCGTCGCCGACCAGGCGCAGGCCATATCGGCCCCCCACCATGTCGGGCACGACGCGTTGTTTGAGGCCGAGAGGAGGGAGGTCGGCAAGAAGCCGGCGCGGCCGTTCGACAACCGCATGGAGGCCGACACGTGGCAGCGGTACAAGGAGGTGTGGCGGAAGATGATATGCATGTGGTATCGCATGGAGGAGTGGCCCGGCACGGAACGGCCGCCGTACCGGTACACGATACGGCAGGGGTTATTATGGGAGGCGTGGATCCGGGCCGTCGGGGGGGCCAGCGAGGAGGGCGAGGAGGGTGAGGAAAGAGAGGACGGCAGCAGCAGCAGCAGCCGGGGCATTCAACCCAGGCCGGCAGAGGAGCAGGAGCGGGCGTGTTTAGACGCCATCGTAGCGTTTATCGAAGACCCGTACAAGCAGGGGCCACAGGAGAGCGTCATCATCAGCGCGTTGGCGGTGTTAGGCATCCGGGAGGACGGCGGGTGGCACCACGCGACGGAGTACACGACGAATTATTCAGCCGTAATCAAGGTGGCCAAGATATTGGTCGTGTACCAGGCGTGGTTGGAGCGGCAGGACGAGGTGGCGGAGATGAGCACGAGAATGCGGCGGGACGACGCGTACGACGAGGCGCGGAGCGTGTTCCAGCGGGTGCGCAGCAAGGTGCAGCGGTTCATGACGCGGATGCCAGGGCGAGAGGACGACGAGCCGAGGGCGATGAATTGGATATACGAGGCGCGGGCGTACGGGATGCACATCCGGTTCAACACGGTGGCGGCAGGACGGGTGGATTGGAGCGGCGACCGGTTGTTATACCGGCGGGTGCAGGTGCGGGTGTGCGAGTTGGCCGAGATGTTCCACGGGTTGGCGCAGGAGGCAAGGGTGTTGTTAGCCCAGTTGACGGCAGTAGACGTAGGCGGCGAGGGGGGGCGGTCGGCGGTAGCGGCGGCGTTACCAGCGATCGAGTGGTCAGCCATACACGACGACCACAGCCAGGACCAGCCAGGGTATTCGTTTTTACAGGACAACCGCAACGAGGGGTGGGTAGGCAAGGGCAGGCAGTGGACCGCGCGGCAGATCGCGGGGTCAGAGGCGAGGCGGCGGGCGTGGTGGGACGGGGCGGGGGCGACGGGCGATGCCAGGGCAACGTCGGCCGGGCGGCGGCGGCACCGGTACCGCGAGAGGGCGGTACGCGAGTTCGGGCAGGCGTTCGAGGCGTTCCGGGAGCGGTTGTGGATGTTGATGCACATGGTGGCCGGGCAGCCGGCGCGGGCGCCGGAGTTGGCGGGGATCCGGCACGCCAACACGGCGAACGGCGGGGTGCGGAACGTGTTCGCGCACGAGGGGATGATGTGTTTCGTGACGTCGTACCACAAGAATTACCGGCAGACAGGGAGCGCCAAGGTGATCCACCGGTATATGCCGCGGGAGGTTGGGGAGTTGTTGGTGTGGTATTTGTGGTTGGTGTTGCCGTTTTGGCAGCAGGTGCGGGGGATCATGGACGAGACGGACCAGACGAGCGCGTTTGTATGGACAGAGGACGTTGTGGTGGCGCGGGAGGCCGAGACGGCCGGGTCCGGGAGCCGAGGGCAGGACGGCCGCCAGAGCAGCGACAGCGACAGCAACAGCAGCGACGGCAACGGCAACGGCAGCGACAGCAGCAGCAGCAACAGCAGCAGTAGCGGTAGCAGCAGCAGCAGCCAGGAAGGGGCCGAGCCCAACCCGCAGGCGTGGAAGGAGGAGCGGACGTGGACGTCAGACAAGGCGAGGCGGATCATGCAGCAGCACAGCGAGAGGTTGTTAGGCAGCAAGATCAACATCAGCGGGTGGCGGCACATGGCCATCGCCATCGCCAACCGGTATTTGAACGAGGCGTTCGGGCGCACGGAAGGCAGGGTCGGCGAGGAGGAGGAGGAGGAGGAGGTCGGGGTAGAGGACAGCGCAGCGGATTTACAGTGTGGGCACGGCACACGGATGGCCGGGATGATATACGCGCGGTTGTACCGGGAGGCACCATTCGGCACAGCGGCGATACGGGAGAGGTTCCGGGCCGTCAGCCGGCAGTGGCACCGGTTGTTAGGGTTCGGGGCCGAGGACAGCGGCAGCGGGACGTCAACCAAGCGACGGACGGCATTCGACGAGGAGTGGGAGAGGGAGCGGCAGAAGCGGTTCACAAGGTTGCAGTTGGCCAACGCAGGCGGGCAGTTGCGGCAGATGATGGGGGACCCGCAGGCGGCGTTCCGGGGCCAGCAGGAGGCGGTGATCCGGGCGATCATGCGGGGGGACAGCCCGGTGGTGCAGGTGACGGGGACGGGGGGCGGCAAGAGTTTGTCGTTCATGTTGCCGGCGTATTGCGCGCCAGACGGGGTGACGATCGTGGTGACGCCGTTAGTGGCGTTGCGCAGCGACATGGACGTGCGGTGCCAGAAGGCAGGGATCCGGTCGACGATATGGAAGGGCGGGCGGGCGGACGGGTCAGCGACGGTGGTGTTTGTGACGCCGGAGTCGGCCGTCACGGAGGGGTTCCGGGATTTCATCGGGCGGTTGCAGGGGCGGCAGCAGGTGGACCGGGTGGTGTTGGACGAGTGCCACGTGGTGTTGGACGGGTCGAGGGGGTTCCGGCCGACGTTGCGGGCGTTGGGACGGACGGTGCAGGAGTTCGGGGCGCAGTTGGTGTGTTTGACGGCGACGTTGCCGCCCAGCGAAGAGAGGGAGTTTTTCGCCGTGGCCGGGATACAGGCGCAGCGGGTCCGGATGTTCCGGGAGGCGACGACGCGGAGGAACATCGAGTACCGGGCGGTGGCCGTAGAGGAAGCGGGGGTGAAGGGCAGGGGCCGGGCGGGGCCGAGGAGGCGGGGGTCAGGGGAGGGGTTAAGCGGGGTGGAGGAATGGTGTTGCCGGGCGGTGCGGCAGTGGTTGGCGGACGGCGGGAGCGGCAAGGCAGCGGTGTACGGGGAGACGGTGGAAGGTGTGGAGCGGATGGCGGGCGCGTTGGGTTGCCCGGCGTTCCACAGCAAGATCGACACGACGGAGGGCAAGGCGGCGCGGTTGGAGGCGTGGAGGAAGGGAGACGGCGGACAAGGAGGCGTCATCGTGGCAACGAACGCGTTAGGGTTAGGGATCGACGTGCCAGACGTGCGGTTGGTGGTGCACGCCGGCATGCCGCGGCGGTTGCGTGATTTCGTGCAGGAGAGCGGGCGGGCCGGGCGGGACGGCGGGAGGAGCGTGTCGGTGGTGGTGTACAGCCGAGCGTCGATGGAGGAGAAGCGGGATCGGGAGAAGCGAGGGGGTCAGGAGGAGAAGCAGCAGCGGGAGGGTTCAACAAGGACGTTCGTCAGCGGAGAGGCGTGTCGGCGGGTGGTGTTGGACGAGGTGATGGACGGGCGGATGGACCGATCGGAGTGCGAGGAGGGCGAGGAGGCATGCGACGTGTGCCAGCAGAGGGTTAGGGTTAGGGTTAGGGACGAGGATGGGGCGGCGGGCGAGGCAGAGGAGGACGTCGGGGTAGCGTTCGAGGGCAGCCGGCGGGCGCGGCAGTTCGAGCAGTGGGAGGCGAGGCAGGAGCGCAGGCAGGCCGGCGAGGAGACAGAGAGGTTCAGGGGGTGGTTAGGGCGGTGGTCAGGGCAGTGCATGTATTGCGGGATCCGCAGGAGGGACGGGCGGGAGCACGCGTTCAGGGATTGCCCGGGGCAAGGGGAGGAGGAGTGGGGGTGGACGGAGAAGGTCAGGAGGGAGATGGAGGAGGCGATGTTCGGCCAGAGGAGGATGGAGGAGTACAGTTGTTGTTTCGATTGCGGGTTGCCGCAGGCGTGGTGCCGGGGGTGGAAGGCATCGGACGAGGACGGCGGGCGGTTCAGTCGATCAGAGGAGGGGGGGTGTCAGCACGGAGGGGTGGTGGTAGAGATGTTCGCAGCAGCAGCGATCCGGGTGGGAGAAGAGGTATATAAGGATACAGTCGAGGCAATGCGTAGGGCGGATGGGATAGAGAAGGCAGCAAGCGAGGAGGAGGTATACCAGTGGTTCGGGCGACGGATCACATGGGGAGGCGTCGAGGCGAGTACGTTATGCCGGGCGACAAGCCGGTTGTGGCAACAGGCAGAGGGTTCAGGCGAGGGTAGGGAGGTGCAGTCGAATAGGGGGGAGAGAAGAGGGGAATAGATAATAGAGAAGGCCATATCACAAGAGGTTCATAAGGACGTCCCAAGCAGATACAGAGGAGGGCCATACAGATATATAGATAAGAAGGGGGAGTCCAAGAGGGTTATAAAGCAAGTAGGTGAAGGAGGTATATAGAACAAAGAAGGGACATTCACAGCAGCCAGTACCAGAGGAAAAACAAGAGAGGACAAGGCCAGGTAGGTAGGTTATGGCAACAAGGCCACATCATACAGAGCGCAGCAGGGTAAAGGGTTAGGGTTAGAGAGAGAGAAAAGGGTCAAGGACAAAGAGACAGCACATAGGTCAGCATTCAAGAGGCAGAGTAGGCAGAGCAGGGCAACAAGGCCCCATGCAGTTCAGCACCCAACAGAGCAAAAGGTTTAAGATAAAGCATCAGAGTAGGAACAGAGTTAGAGAGACAGAGTAGGTAGAGCAGCACAAGGGTAGGGTTATTCAGAATACAATAAAGCAAAAGGGCAGGATTTAAGAGGAAGCAAAGGGTTCAAAGCATAGAGGCAGCAAAGGGTAGAGATAGAAGAGGGTTAGGGTTAGAGAGGTAGTATAGTATAAGGAGTAGAGAGAAAAAAGAAGGTTAAAGACAGAGAGAAGAAATAAGATAAAAGGGTAAGGGTTTTAAGAGAAAAAAGGAAACAATATAGATAAAGAAGAAAGGTTAGAGGAATATATAAAGGGAAAAAAGGTAAGAGGATAAAGAAAAGAGATAGTTAAGAAGTAAGAGAAAAGGTAGTAAGAAGATAATAAGTAGGAAGAGAGAGAGTATAAGTACGTTTATAAGTAAAAGAGAGAAGAATAAGAGTATATAGTAAAAGTAAAAAGATAGGTAGAAAAGAGGTAAGTATATAGTAAAAGTAAAAAGATAGTTAGAAAAGGGTAGACAGATAAGAGTAAGAAGTAAAAAGAAGGGTAAGAGTAAGTAAATTAATAAGTATAGGAGAAAAGGTAAGAGATAAGGGATAGATATTAGATTAGAGAATAAAGAGATAAACAGTTTAGGTAGATTTAAGAGATAAAGAGAGAGAATAGAAGTAAAAGGGGAAAGTAAGTATAAGGATAAAGATAATAATAGAAGGAGTTAGTAAGGATAAGAGTATAAGAGCATAAGGTGATAATTCAATATAAGGAGGTATAATAAATAGAAGGAGTAGAAAGAGATAGGTATAAAGGATTAAAAGAAGAGTTAGAGGGTAGGAGAGAAATAAGTTATAAGAAATAGAGAGAGATAAAGAGTAAGAAGAAAAGTATAAAGAATAAAAAAGGAAGAAGAAAAATAAGAAGAAGAAGGGTTTAGAGTTAGAGATAAAGGTTAGTAAGGGTTAGTAAAGGTAATAATATTAAGGTAAGAATAAGAGGGATAGAGAGAGAATTCAGTAGTAAAGAGAGAGAGAGAGTAAAAGAAAAAGAGTAAGATAGAGGTAATAAGGAATAAGAAGGGAGAGAGAGAGAAGAGGTAGAAATAAGAGGTAAAGAGAGTAAGGTAAAGTTTAGGTTAGAAGTATAATAAATAAGAAAGTAAGTAGTAAGAAAAAAGAAGAAAGAGTAAAGAGGTAAGTAAGAAGGGTAAGAGGAGATAAAGGAATAGAGAGGAAGGTAGTAGAGTGTAGAAGAGAAGAAGAAAAGTAGAACAAGATATAAAAAGTAGAAGTAAGAAGCAAAGAGGAGAAAGTCAAAAGAAAAAAATAGAGTAAGAGAAAGAGATAGGGAGAGAGAGATATTTAATAAGGAGTCAAGAGAGGATATTTTATAGAAGTATAAAAAAGGAGAAGATAGAGATAGAGAAATTAAGAAAAAAGATAAGAGAGTATAAGAAAAGAAGAAAGGTTGGAAGAGAGAAAAAGAGAAGAAGTAAGAGGCAAGAGAGTAAAAGAAAATAAGAAAGAAAAAGAGAAATATAGGATAGGTTTATAAATAAGGGATTAGAGTAAAGAGTAAAGATGAAGAGTAAAGTAAGAAGAAATAAGGTTCATAGTAGAAAGAAGAAGAGAGAGGAAAAGGTTAGGGTTAGAGAGAAAGGAGAGAATAAGGAGTAAAGAAAAAAAGTAAGGTTAAGAGTTTTAGGTTTTAAGGGGAATAATAGAAAGATAAGGATATAGGAGAAGAATAAGAGAAATATTTAGAGAGAAAGATAAGAGTAGAGTAAGAGTAAGAGATAGAGAAGGTAAAAGGATAGTTAGAAAGTAAGAGGAGAGATAGTAAGAAGATAATAAGTAAAAAGAAAAAAGAGAAATAAGAGTAAGAGTATAAGTAAGTTTATAGGTAGAAATAAGAGAAAGAGTAAGAATAAAGAGTTAAGGTAAAGAGATAGTAAGAGAAGAGGTAAAAGAATATAAGTAAGTAGTGAAAGTAAAAGTAAAAGTAGGTATAAGAGTATAAGTAAGTATAAGGGAAAAAAGAAAAGTAATAATAAGAGATAAGAGAGAAGGAATAGATAATTAAGATAGTAAGAGAGAGAAGTTAGATAAGGATAAAGAAATTAAAAGAAAAGATTAAAGTTAGGGTTAGGGTTAGGGTTAGGGTTAGGGTTAGGGTTAGGGTTAGGGTTAGGGTTAGGGTTAGGGTTAGGGTTAGGGTTAGGGTTAGGGTTAGGGTTAGGGTTAGGGTTAGGGTTAGGGTTAGGGTTAGGGTTAGGGTTAGGGTTAGG
>JAHSQG010000031.1:600000-858773 GCA_020631755.1 Colletotrichum sublineola | reverse complement strand
ACCCTAACCCTAACCCTAACCCTAACCCTAACCCTAACCCTAACCCTAACCCTAACCCTAACCCTAACCCTAACCCTAACCCTAACCCTAACCCTAACCCTAACCCTAACCCTAACCCTAACCCTAACCCTAACCCTAACTTTAATCTTTTCTTTTAATTTCTTTATCCTTATCTAACTTCTCTCTCTTACTATCTTAATTATCTATTCCTTCTCTCTTATCTCTTATTATTACTTTTCTTTTTTCCCTTATACTTACTTATACTCTTATACCTACTTTTACTTTTACTTTCACTACTTACTTATATTCTTTTACCTCTTCTCTTACTATCTCTTTACCTTAACTCTTTATTCTTACTCTTTCTCTTATTTCTACCTATAAACTTACTTATACTCTTACTCTTATTTCTCTTTTTTCTTTTTACTTATTATCTTCTTACTATCTCTCCTCTTACTTTCTAACTATCCTTTTACCTTCTCTATCTCTTACTCTTACTCTACTCTTATCTTTCTCTCTAAATATTTCTCTTATTCTTCTCCTATATCCTTATCTTTCTATTATTCCCCTTAAAACCTAAAACTCTTAACCTTACTTTTTTTCTTTACTCCTTATTCTCTCCTTTCTCTCTAACCCTAACCTTTTCCTCTCTCTTCTTCTTTCTACTATGAACCTTATTTCTTCTTACTTTACTCTTCATCTTTACTCTTTACTCTAATCCCTTATTTATAAACCTATCCTATATTTCTCTTTTTCTTTCTTATTTTCTTTTACTCTCTTGCCTCTTACTTCTTCTCTTTTTCTCTCTTCCAACCTTTCTTCTTTTCTTATACTCTCTTATCTTTTTTCTTAATTTCTCTATCTCTATCTTCTCCTTTTTTATACTTCTATAAAATATCCTCTCTTGACTCCTTATTAAATATCTCTCTCTCCCTATCTCTTTCTCTTACTCTATTTTTTTCTTTTGACTTTCTCCTCTTTGCTTCTTACTTCTACTTTTTATATCTTGTTCTACTTTTCTTCTTCTCTTCTACACTCTACTACCTTCCTCTCTATTCCTTTATCTCCTCTTACCCTTCTTACTTACCTCTTTACTCTTTCTTCTTTTTTCTTACTACTTACTTTCTTATTTATTATACTTCTAACCTAAACTTTACCTTACTCTCTTTACCTCTTATTTCTACCTCTTCTCTCTCTCTCCCTTCTTATTCCTTATTACCTCTATCTTACTCTTTTTCTTTTACTCTCTCTCTCTCTTTACTACTGAATTCTCTCTCTATCCCTCTTATTCTTACCTTAATATTATTACCTTTACTAACCCTTACTAACCTTTATCTCTAACTCTAAACCCTTCTTCTTCTTATTTTTCTTCTTCCTTTTTTATTCTTTATACTTTTCTTCTTACTCTTTATCTCTCTCTATTTCTTATAACTTATTTCTCTCCTACCCTCTAACTCTTCTTTTAATCCTTTATACCTATCTCTTTCTACTCCTTCTATTTATTATACCTCCTTATATTGAATTATCACCTTATGCTCTTATACTCTTATCCTTACTAACTCCTTCTATTATTATCTTTATCCTTATACTTACTTTCCCCTTTTACTTCTATTCTCTCTCTTTATCTCTTAAATCTACCTAAACTGTTTATCTCTTTATTCTCTAATCTAATATCTATCCCTTATCTCTTACCTTTTCTCCTATACTTATTAATTTACTTACTCTTACCCTTCTTTTTACTTCTTACTCTTATCTGTCTACCCTTTTCTAACTATCTTTTTACTTTTACTATATACTTACCTCTTTTCTACCTATCTTTTTACTTTTACTATATACTCTTATTCTTCTCTCTTTTACTTATAAACGTACTTATACTCTCTCTCTTCCTACTTATTATCTTCTTACTACCTTTTCTCTTACTTCTTAACTATCTCTTTTCTTTATCCTCTTACCTTTTTTCCCTTTATATATTCCTCTAACCTTTCTTCTTTATCTATATTGTTTCCTTTTTTCTCTTAAAACCCTTACCCTTTTATCTTATTTCTTCTCTCTGTCTTTAACCTTCTTTTTTCTCTCTACTCCTTATACTATACTACCTCTCTAACCCTAACCCTCTTCTATCTCTACCCTTTGCTGCCTCTATGCTTTGAACCCTTTGCTTCCTCTTAAATCCTGCCCTTTTGCTTTATTGTATTCTGAATAACCCTACCCTTGTGCTGCTCTACCTACTCTGTCTCTCTAACTCTGTTCCTACTCTGATGCTTTATCTTAAACCTTTTGCTCTGTTGGGTGCTGAACTGCATGGGGCCTTGTTGCCCTGCTCTGCCTACTCTGCCTCTTGAATGCTGACCTATGTGCTGTCTCTTTGTCCTTGACCCTTTTCTCTCTCTCTAACCCTAACCCTTTACCCTGCTGCGCTCTGTATGATGTGGCCTTGTTGCCATAACCTACCTACCTGGCCTTGTCCTCTCTTGTTTTTCCTCTGGTACTGGCTGCTGTGAATGTCCCTTCTTTGTTCTATATACCTCCTTCACCTACTTGCTTTATAACCCTCTTGGACTCCCCCTTCTTATCTATATATCTGTATGGCCCTCCTCTGTATCTGCTTGGGACGTCCTTATGAACCTCTTGTGATATGGCCTTCTCTATTATCTATTCCCCTCTTCTCTCCCCCCTATTCGACTGCACCTCCCTACCCTCGCCTGAACCCTCTGCCTGTTGCCACAACCGGCTTGTCGCCCGGCATAACGTACTCGCCTCGACGCCTCCCCATGTGATCCGTCGCCCGAACCACTGGTATACCTCCTCCTCGCTTGCTGCCTTCTCTATCCCATCCGCCCTACGCATTGCCTCGACTGTATCCTTATATACCTCTTCTCCCACCCGGATCGCTGCTGCTGCGAACATCTCTACCACCACCCCTCCGTGCTGACACCCCCCCTCCTCTGATCGACTGAACCGCCCGCCGTCCTCGTCCGATGCCTTCCACCCCCGGCACCACGCCTGCGGCAACCCGCAATCGAAACAACAACTGTACTCCTCCATCCTCCTCTGGCCGAACATCGCCTCCTCCATCTCCCTCCTGACCTTCTCCGTCCACCCCCACTCCTCCTCCCCTTGCCCCGGGCAATCCCTGAACGCGTGCTCCCGCCCGTCCCTCCTGCGGATCCCGCAATACATGCACTGCCCTGACCACCGCCCTAACCACCCCCTGAACCTCTCTGTCTCCTCGCCGGCCTGCCTGCGCTCCTGCCTCGCCTCCCACTGCTCGAACTGCCGCGCCCGCCGGCTGCCCTCGAACGCTACCCCGACGTCCTCCTCTGCCTCGCCCGCCGCCCCATCCTCGTCCCTAACCCTAACCCTAACCCTCTGCTGGCACACGTCGCATGCCTCCTCGCCCTCCTCGCACTCCGATCGGTCCATCCGCCCGTCCATCACCTCGTCCAACACCACCCGCCGACACGCCTCTCCGCTGACGAACGTCCTTGTTGAACCCTCCCGCTGCTGCTTCTCCTCCTGACCCCCTCGCTTCTCCCGATCCCGCTTCTCCTCCATCGACGCTCGGCTGTACACCACCACCGACACGCTCCTCCCGCCGTCCCGCCCGGCCCGCCCGCTCTCCTGCACGAAATCACGCAACCGCCGCGGCATGCCGGCGTGCACCACCAACCGCACGTCTGGCACGTCGATCCCTAACCCTAACGCGTTCGTTGCCACGATGACGCCTCCTTGTCCGCCGTCTCCCTTCCTCCACGCCTCCAACCGCGCCGCCTTGCCCTCCGTCGTGTCGATCTTGCTGTGGAACGCCGGGCAACCCAACGCGCCCGCCATCCGCTCCACACCTTCCACCGTCTCCCCGTACACCGCTGCCTTGCCGCTCCCGCCGTCCGCCAACCACTGCCGCACCGCCCGGCAACACCATTCCTCCACCCCGCTTAACCCCTCCCCTGACCCCCGCCTCCTCGGCCCCGCCCGGCCCCTGCCCTTCACCCCCGCTTCCTCTACGGCCACCGCCCGGTACTCGATGTTCCTCCGCGTCGTCGCCTCCCGGAACATCCGGACCCGCTGCGCCTGTATCCCGGCCACGGCGAAAAACTCCCTCTCTTCGCTGGGCGGCAACGTCGCCGTCAAACACACCAACTGCGCCCCGAACTCCTGCACCGTCCGTCCCAACGCCCGCAACGTCGGCCGGAACCCCCTCGACCCGTCCAACACCACGTGGCACTCGTCCAACACCACCCGGTCCACCTGCTGCCGCCCCTGCAACCGCCCGATGAAATCCCGGAACCCCTCCGTGACGGCCGACTCCGGCGTCACAAACACCACCGTCGCTGACCCGTCCGCCCGCCCGCCCTTCCATATCGTCGACCGGATCCCTGCCTTCTGGCACCGCACGTCCATGTCGCTGCGCAACGCCACTAACGGCGTCACCACGATCGTCACCCCGTCTGGCGCGCAATACGCCGGCAACATGAACGACAAACTCTTGCCGCCCCCCGTCCCCGTCACCTGCACCACCGGGCTGTCCCCCCGCATGATCGCCCGGATCACCGCCTCCTGCTGGCCCCGGAACGCCGCCTGCGGGTCCCCCATCATCTGCCGCAACTGCCCGCCTGCGTTGGCCAACTGCAACCTTGTGAACCGCTTCTGCCGCTCCCTCTCCCACTCCTCGTCGAATGCCGTCCGTCGCTTGGTTGACGTCCCGCTGCCGCTGTCCTCGGCCCCGAACCCTAACAACCGGTGCCACTGCCGGCTGACGGCCCGGAACCTCTCCCGTATCGCCGCTGTGCCGAATGGTGCCTCCCGGTACAACCGCGCGTATATCATCCCGGCCATCCGTGTGCCGTGCCCACACTGTAAATCCGCTGCGCTGTCCTCTACCCCGACCTCCTCCTCCTCCTCCTCCTCGCCGACCCTGCCTTCCGTGCGCCCGAACGCCTCGTTCAAATACCGGTTGGCGATGGCGATGGCCATGTGCCGCCACCCGCTGATGTTGATCTTGCTGCCTAACAACCTCTCGCTGTGCTGCTGCATGATCCGCCTCGCCTTGTCTGACGTCCACGTCCGCTCCTCCTTCCACGCCTGCGGGTTGGGCTCGGCCCCTTCCTGGCTGCTGCTGCTGCTACCGCTACTGCTGCTGTTGCTGCTGCTGCTGTCGCTGCCGTTGCCGTTGCCGTCGCTGCTGTTGCTGTCGCTGTCGCTGCTCTGGCGGCCGTCCTGCCCTCGGCTCCCGGACCCGGCCGTCTCGGCCTCCCGCGCCACCACAACGTCCTCTGTCCATACAAACGCGCTCGTCTGGTCCGTCTCGTCCATGATCCCCCGCACCTGCTGCCAAAACGGCAACACCAACCACAAATACCACACCAACAACTCCCCAACCTCCCGCGGCATATACCGGTGGATCACCTTGGCGCTCCCTGTCTGCCGGTAATTCTTGTGGTACGACGTCACGAAACACATCATCCCCTCGTGCGCGAACACGTTCCGCACCCCGCCGTTCGCCGTGTTGGCGTGCCGGATCCCCGCCAACTCCGGCGCCCGCGCCGGCTGCCCGGCCACCATGTGCATCAACATCCACAACCGCTCCCGGAACGCCTCGAACGCCTGCCCGAACTCGCGTACCGCCCTCTCGCGGTACCGGTGCCGCCGCCGCCCGGCCGACGTTGCCCTGGCATCGCCCGTCGCCCCCGCCCCGTCCCACCACGCCCGCCGCCTCGCCTCTGACCCCGCGATCTGCCGCGCGGTCCACTGCCTGCCCTTGCCTACCCACCCCTCGTTGCGGTTGTCCTGTAAAAACGAATACCCTGGCTGGTCCTGGCTGTGGTCGTCGTGTATGGCTGACCACTCGATCGCTGGTAACGCCGCCGCTACCGCCGACCGCCCCCCCTCGCCGCCTACGTCTACTGCCGTCAACTGGGCTAACAACACCCTTGCCTCCTGCGCCAACCCGTGGAACATCTCGGCCAACTCGCACACCCGCACCTGCACCCGCCGGTATAACAACCGGTCGCCGCTCCAATCCACCCGTCCTGCCGCCACCGTGTTGAACCGGATGTGCATCCCGTACGCCCGCGCCTCGTATATCCAATTCATCGCCCTCGGCTCGTCGTCCTCTCGCCCTGGCATCCGCGTCATGAACCGCTGCACCTTGCTGCGCACCCGCTGGAACACGCTCCGCGCCTCGTCGTACGCGTCGTCCCGCCGCATTCTCGTGCTCATCTCCGCCACCTCGTCCTGCCGCTCCAACCACGCCTGGTACACGACCAATATCTTGGCCACCTTGATTACGGCTGAATAATTCGTCGTGTACTCCGTCGCGTGGTGCCACCCGCCGTCCTCCCGGATGCCTAACACCGCCAACGCGCTGATGATGACGCTCTCCTGTGGCCCCTGCTTGTACGGGTCTTCGATAAACGCTACGATGGCGTCTAAACACGCCCGCTCCTGCTCCTCTGCCGGCCTGGGTTGAATGCCCCGGCTGCTGCTGCTGCTGCCGTCCTCTCTTTCCTCACCCTCCTCGCCCTCCTCGCTGGCCCCCCCGACGGCCCGGATCCACGCCTCCCATAATAACCCCTGCCGTATCGTGTACCGGTACGGCGGCCGTTCCGTGCCGGGCCACTCCTCCATGCGATACCACATGCATATCATCTTCCGCCACACCTCCTTGTACCGCTGCCACGTGTCGGCCTCCATGCGGTTGTCGAACGGCCGCGCCGGCTTCTTGCCGACCTCCCTCCTCTCGGCCTCAAACAACGCGTCGTGCCCGACATGGTGGGGGGCCGATATGGCCTGCGCCTGGTCGGCGACGCTCTCAAACACCGCCCACATCGCCCGCAACGTCTCCTCGTCCGGCTCGATCGGCCTCGTGGTCCCCTCTAACTTCGTCTTGCTTAACCCCTGCAAATCCTTGGCCCACCCGACGCGGTACAACCACGGGTTCGGCTCCGCCTTCTCGTCCAACCCGACCACCTCATCACACGTGCTGGCCTCGAACTTCTTTTCCTGCTCCTCGTGCATGCGGATGAAATCGCTGCTGTCGTCGGCGGCCTCCTCTGTCGCCCCGCTTCGGTGAACGGACGTCGTCTGGCCCTGCCCCACCTCGAACCACCGGCTGCCGGCCCGCGATGGGAAAAACCGCTGGCATGGCACGCCTGTCGTCCACGGCACCTCCCTCCCCACCTTGGCCTTCCGGCGCACGTTGCCCCCCTTCTGCCACTCGTTCACCCATCCGTGCTCGGCCCGGCAATGCCTCTGGATGACCTGTGGCCGCCGGCAAACGTACGGGCACGCCCTGCACCGTATCCCATCCGGTTGTGGTGCTGCGATGTGTGGGATGGGCTGCGTCGTTGGCTCTGGATAACGGAATGTTGCCAACTCGGCCTGGGTTTGGATGACGCCTGCTGTACTGCGGATGGTCTCTATGATGCCTAACCTCTGGGTGGTGGGGATGGATGGGTGGTGTGATCGCAAATGGGTTGCCACCTCACTGCCGACGACGGCGAATTGGCACTTGGCACATATAACGATGGAATACTGCGGATTAAAAACGAACGGCTCCATGGTTATGGCTTATCTCTTTATTCTAACTATTGCTAATGCTATGGGTTGTCCTCCTCTTTATACCTGATTCCCCTGCCTCTTTACCCTGCCTACTCTTGCTTTTTCTATGCTCCACCCTGATCCCGTACTCTATGTTCTCCTACCTCCTGCTTACCCTATCTGCCTTTTCTTTTTCTATCTTCCTCCTCTTATCTAACCCCTGGGTTGTTGGCTATATTATATAATTGGCTATGACTGGGCTGCACCTCTGGCCTCTGTGGGCCTGTGCACGCTCAACTGCCAACCACATCCCTATTTCCCCCAACCTCAAACCTACGGTTTCTTTTCCTACACCTCGCTTCTGTGGTCCTTGCCTTGGGAATATATTGTCCCAAACTTTGGCTGCTAATGCATGTCACTTTGGGCGAATTTGGACCTAAAAAACACAATGAACTCTACGTGGGCATTTCAATGAACTTGACCCCTTGCGTCTGGCGGGCCCACTCTTCTTTTGTATGGTTGCCACAATGAACTTGACTCCAGTTCATCGCCGACTTAATGTTAGACTATAATATAAATCAATAACTATATATAGATAGACAAATAAACACACTAAAATAGACACCTGTTGTAATAAATAAATAGCTAAATAAATAACCTTCTTTAAATCCCCCCTCCTTGTTTCTATATAACCCTAAACTCTCCTCTACACCGGCTTAGAATATCCTTATAGACCTCTTATAATATAGCCTTATATGGAATCTATTCCCCTACACCAGTTCCCCCGCTTGGCTGTACCTCCCTACCCTTGCTAGACCCCTCTGCCTACTACTATAACTAGCTTGTTACCTGGTATAATATACTTGCCTTAACACCCCCCTATGCAATCTATTACCTAGTCTACTAGCGTACCTCCCCTTTGCTTACTACTTTCTCTATCCTATCTTCCTTATGTATTTCCTTTACTATATCCTTATATACCTCTTCTCCTACCTAGATTACTACTACTACAAACGTCGCTACGACTACCTCTCTATGCTAATACCTCCCCTCCTCTAGTTGCCTAAACTGACTACTGTCCTCTTCTTATGCCTTCTACCTTCTGCCTGTACCTCCTGTTGTGGCTCTTACCGCTTGAACTGTTGTGCCTACCGGCTGTGCTTGGATGCTGTCCTGATTTCCCCCTTAGCCTTGCCTGCTGCCCTATCCTTGTCCCTGTCCCTGTCCCCGTCGGTCCTGTTCGCCCGGCCTACCTGCCTTAGTTGAACCCTGACCTGCGTGACGTCCCTGCGCATGCCCTGTGTTGAAGCTTCATAACCGCCCGGCCTGTAATACTCTCTAACGACTGAAATGGGGTGTTCAGTTTAGTGGTCTAGAGCGCCCCCCTCCCTTGTGAGCTTGGGGGAGACCTGGGTTCGAATCCTGGAATACCCAGCTTTTTACATGCCCATCCTACCCCAACTTTTGCCCTGATCCCAAATATCCACTCCGTTTTCTCATACGACGCCCGTACACCGAGTTATCGGCCTTTTATCCCCTGTCTCTAAACCGAGTAGATACCCCTCCTTTGGCTCTTATCTACCTATCCCCTCTCCTTTCCTTATATATCCTTCTTCCCTTTTCTACTTATTCCTCTATTCTACTATAGTAAACTCCTTTTCTCTTCCCCTATGCTTTTCTTCCTTTTTACAACCAAAATCTCTTTTCTTTCTCTCTCTCCTTACCTGTCTACGTCTTGCCTAGCCTTGTACTGTTAAAACTATTCTACCGCTAACCTAATATCCTACAAGCTCCCGGGCCTTATATAAGACTCTACTAGTTCTACGTCAACAGACTAACATAAGAAGCCCTAATGTTAACTCACTGTTATTTATAGTGCTGCCTAGAATGTCTTCTTATAGCAGCCCTAGTAGAACAAAACGACTGCTTCTACACTAACAGACCAACGCAAACAACCTTAATATTAACTCACCATTATCCACAGTGCCGCCTACGACACCTTCCTGGCAATCTACGGCTTCTGCATCAACAGACCAACACAAAAAACCTTGATATCAACTCACCGCTATTCCTAATACTACCTATAATACCCTCCCGCACTAGCCCTGGCGGTAGCAAACGTGGTACCGTCCAAAGCGCCTACTGGACCATAGCCTTTTGCTTTCTCCCTCTGTCCCTAACCCTCTGTTACCTCTCTAACCCTGGCCCTCTGTTACCTCTCTAACCCTGACCCTCTGCTGCCTCTCTGACCCTAACCCTCTTCTGCCTCTCTAACCCTAACCCTGGACTCCCTCCCCCTACCTAACCTCTACCTTATGTGACCCCTCCTCTGGCCTCTCTGCCTGTGGGACGAATGCTGTATGCTGATATTATTTTATTAGACCTCTATTTATATAATAACGCTGTTCTATTCTTATATCTCTATATCTCCTCCTTCTTCTCCTTTTTCTTTCTATAGTTAATACATTCTTATTATTAACCTTAAGAGTACTATATACGTACTACATACCTAAATAAACTACATACTAAGTAATCCTCCTCTCCCTCCCTTAACTTTCGATGGCACCGGCTGCCCCTATGCGTCATATAGCCTATAGCGCCCAGTCCTCCTCCGCCATAACCCTGTTCCAGACGAGCGCCGTCACCCGGCAGAGACGGCTGGCCTCGATGCCGGCCCACCGGGTCCTCCCGCCCAGCCAGCGGTACAGTGCCTCCTCTGCCTTCGCCTCGTCGTCGTCGTCGTCGCGCGCGAAACCTTCCTCATCCATGGCGTCCTCGATAATCCGTCCCCCCACCGCTTCGGGGAGCCGTGACATACCGGCTACGAACATGGCAACAAGAGCCTGGCTGAACTGGCATGTGCCTGACCCGACTGAGAACCGGCCTCTGTCGCCCGCCTCGGCCTCCCATCGCTGGCATACGCCCTGGGGCAGCCCGCAGTGGAAGCAGCCGGAGAACGGCTCGAAGCGTCGCTTGGTGAACATCTCCCTCTCCGTCAGCCGTATGCCCTGCTCCACCCGCCCCCATTGCCCCGACGCCTTCCGCGGGCATTCCGAGAACGCGTGCTCGCCGTTGTCGTGGTCCTTGTCCCCGTGGCACAGAACGCATGAGTTCTGCACTTGGTGGAGCTGCCGGAGAAACCTATCGACCTCCCCGCCTTCTTGCATCCGCTCCCGCTCGAGCTGCCAGCGGTCGAACCGTCGCTGCCGCTCGGCCTGGCTGCCCTCTACCGCCTCGCCGCTGGCCGCCACCACCGCCGCCTGCTGCTGCTCCCGGCATATGTCGCACGCCTCCTCGTCGTCTTCGCAACCGAGCCGGTCTGTCCTCCCGTCCATGACCCGGTCTAGCACCACCCGCCGGCACCCGCCACCCGCTACATACTCCTCCGTTGCCGCTTCTCCCTGCTGGCCTCCGTTCCTAGCCTGCTGCACCACCACGGAAGCGCTTGGCTGACCATCCCGCCCGGCTCTGCCGCTCTCCTGGACGAAGTGCCGCAGCATGCGCGGCATCCCCGCGTGGATCACCACCCGGACGTCTGGCACGTCGATCCCTAGCCCGAGCGCGTTCGTTGCCACGATGACGCCCTCGGACCCGCTGCTCTGCCGCCACGTCTCGAGCCGTACTGCTTTGCCCTCCACCGAGTCGACACTGCTAAAAAACGTCGGGCACCCTAACGTCTCGCCTAGCCGCTCCACCCTCTCGATAGAATCGGCATAGATGATTGCCTTCCCTGTGGCCCCTTCCCACTGCAGCTGCTCCACCCACGCGATGACGACCTCGCAGATCTTCGCCTCGACTGCGTCCTCCTCGCCCTCGCGGTGGCCCTCGACGTCGACGACGGAGTACCGGATGTTCTTCCGCGTCGTCCGGGACCGGAACATGAGCACCCGCCGTGGGTCAAACCTCATGCTGTGGAAGAACGCAGCCTCGTCGCCTGGTGCTAGCGTTGCCGTCAAGCACACCGTCTGGACTCCAAATTCGCGCACCGCTGCCCCGATCTCCCGCAGCTTCGGCCGGAACGTCGCGCTCCCCTCGAGCACCACGTGGCACTCGTCAATGACAATCCGGTCGAGTGCCTGCCTCGCCTGCAGCCGCAAGACGAAGTCATGGAACCCCTTGCTAACCACGGACTCGGGCGTTACGAACACGATGGCGGCCGCCTTCGGCACCTTCCGGCTCGACCACACCGACGAGCTGATGCCGGCCTCGGTACAGCGCACGTGGAGATCCCCCCGTAGCGAGACCAGCGGCGTCACAACGATTGTAACCCCCTCTGGTGAGCAGAACGCCGGCAGCATGAACGACGCGCTCTTGCCGCCGCCCGTGCCCATGATCTGCACCACCGGGCTGTGCCCTTCAACGATCGCCTGTATTGCCTGTGCCTGGTTGCCCCGGAACGTCGCCCCCGGTCGGCCTGTCATCTGCCGGAGCTGCCCCTCGAGATTGACCTGCTGCAGACGCGCCTGCCGCCGGAGCCGGGCCTCCAACCGGACGCCGTCGTATGGCTCCGCCTCCCGCTTGACCCCTATCTTTGACCCTACCCCCGCCTCGCGGTCTTCCACACCAAAGTCAAAGAACCGGTGCCACTGCTGACTGACCCGGCGGAACTGCTGTTGCTTTGCTGCCGACCCGCTGCCGAACTGCATCAGCAGCCGCGAGTAGACGAGCCCGGCAAGTCTCGTGCTGTGGCCGGCCTGCAGATCCCACGCGCTGTCGTTCACGTCGTCCGCCTCCTCGTCCTCGTCTGGCCCGCCCTCGCCGGGCCGTCCGAACGCCTCGTTCAAGTACCGGTTGGCAATGGCGATGGCGATGTGCCGCCACATGCTAACGTTAAGCTGGCTACCCAGCAGCCGGCTGCTGCACTGCTGGATGATCCGCCGTGACCGGTCTGTCGTCCACACCCGCTCTTCCTTCCACGTCCACGCCGCTGCCTCGTCCTCCTCGCCGCCGCCGTCCCGGCTGGTGCCGCCCAGCTGGTCTATCTCCTTGTCTTGGCCCCCCCTTGCCCCCACCAGAATCTCGTCGGCCCAGAGATATGCGCTGTAGCCCCCTGACCCAGACACCGTCCCCTGCACCTCCTGCCAGAACGGCAGCACTAGCCACAAATACCACACCAGCAGCTCGCCTACCTCTCGCGGCAGATACCGATGGATCACCTTGGCCTGGCCTGTGCTCCGAAACCCCTTGTGGTACGCCGTCACAAAGCACATGGCGCCCTCGTGCGCGAATATGTTCCGCACCCCTCCGTTGACTGTGTTGCTGTGCCGGATCCCGGCCAGCTCCGTCGCCCGCCCGGGTTGGCCGCCAAGCATGTGTATTAGCATCCATAGACGCTCGCGGAACTGCCCAAAAGCGTGCTCGTACGCCCGTCTTGCTCTTGGGTGAAAGACGTCTCGCCTGGCCTCTTCTGCCCTGCTGCCGTCGACGCCCCACTGCTGTGCCAGTCTGGGTGACGCTCCGATCCGGCCGAACACCCAACCCTCCCCCTTCTGTGTCCACGTGTTGCGGTCGTCCCGTAAGAACGAGTACCCCGGCTGCTTCTCGCTGTGGTCGTCCTCGATCGACGCCCACGGGATTGCTGGCAGTGCCTCTCTCAGCTGCTCTCCCCTGCCCTCCCCCTCGCCTATCATCGTCAGCTCGGCAAGTATCTCCCTGGCCTCCTGTACTAGACCGTGCATCATGTCTGAAAGCTGGCCCATGCTGAAGCGCGCCCGCCGGAACGAGATCTCGTCCTTGATCCAGTCAACGTGCCCGGGGATCGGCGTGTCGTACTGGATCTTCAACCCCATCGTGCGCATCTCCAAGATCCAGTCCATCGGCGTCGGCTCGGCGTCGGGTGCGCCCGATGTCCGCGTCATGAACCTCTGCACCTTGGCGCGGACGTACCGGAATATACTGGGGACCTCATCCTCGGCAGCCTCTACCCCAACCTCCTTCGCCCTCTCTGTTACGGCGTCCTTCCTCTCAATAGCGGACTGGTAAACGACGAGCATCCGGCTTACTTTAATGACAGCCGAGTAGATTGTCGTGTAGTCTGTCACCTTAACCCAACCGCCGTCTTCATCAATACCCATGACAGCTAGCGCGCTGATTAAGACGTTCTCGTAGTCGCCTTTCCGAAGCGGGTGGTTGAGAACGCGGACCAGCACCTTGACGGCGGCCCTCTCCGCCTCCGTTGGTCCATCGTCCGGCTCTCCAACTTCCAGTGCCCCTTCTTTCTGCACGGCTGCCTTGAAGCGCTGCCAATATTGGCGCTGCCTCGCCGTCAGACGATATGGCGGCCGCTCGTCGTCAGCCATCTCCTGCGTGCGGTACCAGATACAGAGAAACTTCCGCCAGACGCCCTTGTATCGCTCCCACGTCTGGTCTTCTAGCCGGTTGTCAAACGGCCTGCGTGGCTTGATGTGTACCTCATTCCGCTGGACCTCGAACAATGCAGCGTTCCCGACGATGTTGGGGCTCGAGATCTTCCGCGCCTGATTCAAGACCCTCTCCATCACTGTCCACATGGCCTGGAGCACCCCTTCCTCTTCTGCGATGGGCTCTGTTGTCTCTCGTAGCTTAGCCATCGCCAGCCCTTCCAAGTGCTCCGGCCACTTGACACAACTCAGCCACGAGTGCGCATCTCGTTTGTCGTCCGCGCCGTGGATGACATCGTCTGTCCAACAACTGACCCGTTTAGCCTCTTCTTGGCGAATCCGCGCAATAATGTCGTGCGCTGACGTCCCTGTCAGCCCGGGCTGGGTGCCTCTGTCTGCCTCCTCTGTCTGGCTGACCCGAAACCAGCGGCGGCCGGCCCGTGACGGGAAGAAGCGCTGGCATGAGACCCCCTTTGTCCATGGTATGTTCCTTGGCTCGGACGCCTTCCTCCTCACGTTGCCTCCCTTCTTCCAGTCGTTTGCCCACCCGTGCTGGTCGCGGCAGTGCCGCTGCATGACCCGCTGTTGCCGACAGACGTAGCCGCATGTGGTGCACTCGAGCCCGTCGTGCTCTGGCGGGGCGAGATGCTCGATGGGCTTGGTGGTTGGTCCTGGCAGCTGAAGCGCCACTATACCCTCTTGGTTGCGGATAACGCCCGGGCACGCCCGGACGGCCTGTGAGGCCTCCTCACGCCTGGCGGCTGGGAGAGATCGATGTCTTGTGCGAAGATGGGTGACTACCTCGTCAGCAACAACGGCGAACTGGCACGTCTTACAGATAGCGACAGAGAATGTTGTATTATAAACAAATGGATCCATCCTACGTCTATTTCTATGCTGTAGTTAGTTTCTATACCCCTTGGCTTCCCCCCCTGTAAGATGTAAGTAAATAAATCGACGTTGCTATGGTGTGATGTGGGAGACCATGTTACATAAGCTGGTCTGTTGTGGTATTGGGTGTATTCAGCAATGACCTTTGGGTGGCTTGTGCATACTCCCTCATTGACCACATCAGAATATTTCCCTACGCAGAAAACTCCAAAAACATAAGTATAGACGTTGTTTTATATTAGTATACTATAGATCTATGTAGAGCACATTGTGCGCTTTCTATCTATCCTATTCTTATGGGTTTTAATTAGAAATAAGAGTATAGTCCGTTGTCTGGAGAGATTTCAACGAACTATACCCCCTGTCTTCAGCGTCTCCACCTTTATTTCGCAGGGTCTTTCAACCGACTATACTATAGTCCGTCGTGTTCAGTAGAATAGGGTCTTTCAACCGACTATACTATAGTCCGTCGTGTTCAGTAGAATAGGGTCTTTCAACCGACTATACTATAGTCCGTCGTGTTCAGTAGAATAGGGTCTTTCAACCGACTATACTATAGTCCGTCGTGTTCAGTAGAATAGGGTCTTTCAACCGACTATACTATAGTCCGTCGTGTTCAGTAGAATAGGAGACCATGTTACATAAGCTGGTCTGTTGTGGTATTAGGTGTATTCAGCAATGACCTTTAGGTGGCTTGTGCATACTCCCTCATTGACCACATCAGAATATTTCCCTACGCAGAAAACTCCAAAAACATAAGTATAGACGTTGTTTTATATTAGTATACTATAGATCTATGTAGAGCACATTGTGCGCTTTCTATCTATCCTATTCTTATGGGTTTTAATTAGAAATAAGAGTATAGTCCGTTGTCTGGAGAGATTTCAACGAACTATACCCCCTGTCTTCAGCGTCTCCACCTTTATTTCGCAGGGTCTTTCAACCGACTATACTATAGTCCGTCGTGTTCAGTAGAATAGGGTCTTTCAACCGACTATACTATAGTCCGTCGTGTTCAGTAGAATAGGATTCCTAATAGTAGGTTTCTACTAGAAGTATAGCTAGGGTTAATACTTAGTAATAGTGTTGTTGGCTTGCTGGTCTGTTAATCACTTAGTAATTAGTCAGGTAGTTAATAGGTTGGAAGGTAGCTTGTATAGCTTAGATAATAGTGAACATAATGTTAAGGTCTAAAAGGTATTTAGAGAATATATTATAAGTTGATTACTAAAGAGCTATAGTAGTTTTGTCCTAAGTCCCAGACTTAGTCTATCCTATATATAAATCCTATATGTCCTAGTAGTGTCCTGGACTGTCCCTAGAATGTTGGTCCTGTCCTAGGACTGCGTGGGATATGTTGGTCCTGTCCTAGGACCGCTTATTGTATGTCGGTCCTTCTTATCATCATGTAACTTAATCTATAGTTCTTCTGTTCTGGGGGGAGTCATCCTTCTGCCTTACTCCACAAGCCTGTTTCTTATAAGATGCTGCGCTGCCTGTGCTTCCAGGGCTCTGGTAGGGCCCGCATCACCTATAGTTGGTTAGGTCATAACAACTAATAGGCCTCTATTTATATAATAACTTTATCTTATTTCTTTTATCTTAATTTCTCCTCCTCTTTTCTTTTTTTTCTAGTTTATTAAATACATTCTTAATAATAATATTAATAAATAATATTATATTCTAACTAAAAAGTATACTATATATTATATTACCCTCCTCTACTTTCTTTTACTCTCTATAGTACTATATACCCCTATTTAGTATATAGCCTATAGTACTTAGTCCTCCTCTATTATAACCCTATTCTAAATAAGTATTATTACCTAATAGAGATAGCTAGCCTTAATACTAGCCTATTATATCCTCCTACCTAGCTAGTAGTATAATACCTCCTCTACTTTTACCTTATTATTATTATTATTATATATAAAACCTTCCTTATCTATAGCATCCTTAATAATTTATCCCCTTACTACTTTAGGGAGCTATAATATACTAGCTATAAATATAGCTATAAGACCCTAGCTAAACTAATATATACCTAACCTAACTAAGAACTAGCCTTTATTACCTACCTTAGCCTCCTATTACTAGTATATACCCTAAGGCAGCCTATAGTAAAAGTAGCTAGAGAATAGCTTAAAGTACTACTTAGTAAATATCTCCCTCTCTATTAGCTATATACCCTACTCTACCTACCCCTATTACCCTAACGCCTTTTATAGGTATTTTAAGAATATATACTTACTATTATTATAGTCCTTATCCTTATAGTATAGAATATATAAGTTCTATACTTAGTAGAGCTACTAGAGAAACCTATTAACCTCCTTACCTTCTTATATCTACTCCTACTTAAACTATTAGTAGTTAAACTATCTTTACTACTTAGCCTAGCTACCCTTTACTACCTTACTACTAGCTACTACTACTACTACCTACTACTACTCCTAGTATATATTATATACCTCCTTATTATCTTTATAACTAAGCTAGTCTATCCTCCTATCTATAACTTAGTTTAGTACTACCTACTAGTACCTACTACCTACTATATACTCCTCTATTACTATTTCTCCCTATTAGCCTTTATTCTTAGCCTACTATACTACTATAGAAGTACTTAGCTAACTATTCTACCTAGCTTTACTACTCTCCTAAATAAAGTACTATAGTATATATAGTATCCCTATATAGATTATAACTTAGACGTCTAGTATATTAATCCCTAGCCTAAGTATGTTTATAGCTATAATAATACCCTTAGACTTACTACTCTACTACTATATCTTAAGCTATACTACTTTACCTTTTACTAAGTTAATACTACTAAAAAACGTTAGGCACCCTAGTATCTTACCTAGCTACTCTACCTACTTAATAGAATTAGTATAGATTATTACCTTCCCTATAGCCCCTTCCTACTATAGCTACTCTACCTATATAATAATAACCTTATAGACCTTAGCCTTAACTATATCCTCCTTACCCTTATAGTAGCCTTTAATATTAATAATAGAGTACTAAATATTCTTCTATATTATCTAGGACTAAAATATAAGTACCTACTATAGGTTAAACCTTATACTATAAAAGAATATAGCCTTATTACCTAGTATTAGTATTACTATTAAGTATACTATCTAGACTCTAAATTTATATACTACTACCCTAATCTCCTATAGCTTTAGCTAGAATGTTATACTCCCCTTAAGTACTATATAGTACTTATTAATAATAATCTAGTTAAGTACCTACCTTACCTATAGCTATAAGATAAAGTTATAAAACCCCTTACTAACTATAGACTTAGGCGTTATAAATATAATAATAGCCGCCTTTAGTACCTTCTAGCTTAACTATACTAATAAGCTAATACTAGCCTTAGTATAGTATATATAGAGATCCCCTTATAGTAAGACTAGTAGTGTTATAATAATTATAACCCCCTCTAGTAAGTAGAACACTAGTAGTATAAATAATATACTCTTACTACTACCTATACCTATAATCTATACTACTAGGCTATACCCTTTAATAATTACCTATATTACCTATACTTAGTTACCCTAGAATATCACCCCTAGTTAGCCTATTATCTACTAAAGCTACCCCTTAAGATTAACCTACTATAGACATACCTACTACTAGAGCTAGGGCTCTAACTAGATACTATTATATAGCTCTACCTCCTACTTAACCCCTATCTTTAACCCTACCCCTACCTTATAGTCTTCTATACTAAAGTTAAAGAACTAGTACTACTACTAACTAACCTAGTAGAACTACTACTACTTTACTACTAACCTACTACTAAACTATATTAGTAGCTATAAGTAGATAAGCCTAGTAAGTCTTATACTATAGCTAGCCTATAGATCCTATATGCTATTATTTATATTATCTACCTCTTTATCCTTATCTAGCCTACCCTTACTAGGCTGTCTAAACATCTTATTTAAGTACTAGTTAGTAATAGTAATAGTAATATACTACTATATACTAACATTAAGTAAGCATATATATCACCTTTCTAGAAGACCTAATTACTAATTAAGACTACCTTAGCCTAATTAAAAAAACTAACTCTAAGCCTTAGAGCATCTTACTATTTTACTTATATTACCCTACTACTTTAGTCCTTACTACCCTATACCTTTCTAATAGCTATATAGATTTACCTATTATAACTATAAGAACCCTAACCCTAAACTCTTATATCTTCTATATTCCCCTACCCTCCTAGTACTTCTCTAGAAACGCCCTAATTACTACTATAAACTAGGTCCCTTATATCTTACTCCCTAGCTATAAGTACTTACCCTACTATAGTATTACCCCTAGCTACTTTAGGTACTTCTCTATCTCTCTAAATTCTAACCCTTTAGTAACTAGCACTTATACCTCCTTCTCTACCTCCCTATATATTATAAGGAAATACCTAAGTATCTATAAGAGGAAGTTACCCTACTATATACATCCCTTACCTACCTATAATTACCTAAAATTCTATATATCCCTAGGTATAACTATCTCCTACTTATAGCATATATATTATAGAAGTAGACACCCTAAACACCCTATAAATACTAGTACTATCCCTAACTATAGTACTAGTACTATAATCTAGATAACCTACCTCTACTCCTATCTATTAATTACCCTATACTTTACTACTATATACCTATTACCTACCTTATCTTTATTATTAAAGAAGTAATATATATACTATACCCTACTTTCTCCTACTACTTCTTCTAGCTACTTAAGCTTCTTAATCTACTACTATCTATTATACTTCTTACTTTTAGCCTTCTATTATAGCCTAGCTACCTCCTCTAGGAACCCTAATATCCTCTACTTCTCTCTACCCTACCTACCTTCTATACTACTATCTTAGCCCCCTTACCTTACTATATTTCTTCCTTTTAATACTAAGCTAACTTTACTCTCTAACCTTAAACCTCTACTATCTTCTATTTTACCCCCTAAAGAGCTCTTACCTTCTCTCCCTCTCTAGTCTTACTAACCTTACTATACTTACTATATCTACTTTACTTATTTTACCTACCTTCCCTACCCCTACCTTATATACCTAGCTTTTATTACCCTAATCTCTTCCTCTACTACTACCTACCTTCTCTTTTAACTAGGTAACTATCCTATTTTACTAACCTTAACCCTTCCTCTCTTTACTATACCTATTACTCCTTTATAACTCTATAGTATAAGCCTACTTAGAGCTACTATATCTACCTCTAAGAGTAGTATACTACTATATATCCTACTATTAAGCCTTATACTAGCCCTTATCTCTATAGCCTTACTATAAGACCTCCCTATTACCTTACCCCTAAGCCTCCTTATAGCCTTACTACTAGAACTCCTTACTACCTCCTCTTACTTTATCTCTATAATACTTTACCCTACCTTTAGTAGAGGTAGGAGTAATACCTCTCTCTCTACCCTAGTAGCCCTACCCTTTTATCCCTATTACCTACTAGCCTAGACTAGTAACTCTAATAGCTATCTTAGTAACTATACCCTATTTCCTTAAGTCCCTAAGAATTCTATTTTACCTTATACTTCTTCTTCTTCCTCCTCTTCCTCCTCTTCCTCCCTATCCCTATTAACTACCCTAAAGCTATCTTAGATATAGCTTTATAATAAGTACCTATCTACCCCTACTTAGCTATCTAGGCTGTTATCTTTATTACTAATATTACTATTTATAATTTTAACTAGTCTTATATCTACTACTAGGCTCTCTTACTACTATACTTATACCTTAGCCTCCCTCTTATAGAGGGAAGCTATATAGTTATTACACCTAGTACTATTCTTAAATAGACTATAAGACATCTTAATATATGTTCTATTAAGTACCTTATCTAGTATAAAATACTAGTATTTACTAGTTATAAGGAATCTATTAAACTCCTCCCTAGCTTACTTTTCTACCTTATCTTATACCCTTATGCTACTAATAAGGATAATAGCTATTAAATTCTTCCTATCCTACCCTACTTACCTAGATTACTATAAGAACTAAGCTATTATATAGGGTAGCCCTATAAAGACTACTACCTAGACGTTAGGGATATTTACCTCTATCCCTAGTATGTCTATTACTACTATAATACTACTATACTACCTCTAGCTTATTAATTCTACTTCTTACTCTACCTCTAATAGCCTATTATAGTATATACTATACTTTAGCTACTATATAAGATATTTAACTATCTCTACCTCCCTAGAGAAAATAATTACCCTAGGCCTTACCCTACTACTACTACTAGGTAGTATATTCCTAGGTATATTACTAAAACCCTTTAGGTTATCTAGTAAGTACTCCTCTATAGCTTCTAATATATCCTCTACTATAATAATCCTAGCTACTATACGTATAATATAGCTTAGGTTTTTACGCCTTATACTCTCCTAGATTACCTTACTATCTTCTAGCCCTATAAGGAAGTATAATAGGAATTAGTACTTATCTTTAGGTAGTAGTATTACTATTAGGCATACTACCTACACCCTAAGCTCTACTATCCTCTATCCTATATTAATAAGTACTAGCTAGTATATATCTAATACCTATAGGATTATATAGTATTTATCTAGTACTACTATATCTAAGAGGTGCTATACCCTAAGCTTCTAGAGAAATGTTAGGAACCCTTAGCTTATAGATTATTCTAGTATTATAAGGATAATCTCCCTATCTTACTACTATATACTATCCTATACTACCCCTTAAATCCCTAACCCTAAATACTATCTATAAAGGTCCCCTTAGAGTAATAGTAGTAGGACTACTACTATAATAGTACTACCTTTAGTAATTACTATAGGTACTAAAAATACTATACTTTTCCTACTCCCTATTACTACTACCTAAATAATAGGTATTATCTTAGTAGTAATTACCTAGAGTACCTTTTACTTACTAAGGCTAAATAAGGAACTAGTGCTATATACCTTATTATATATATCTCTAAGGTCTACTACTACTATTACCTTAAACTATACTATTTATACTACCTTACTAGCTCTCTATAGTACTTACTTTACTACTATTATCCTACTTATCTTACTTAGTATCCTAAGGATAATACTATACTACTATATACTAATATTATAGAACTATTCTTATACCGTTTTGCTACCTACTTACCCTATCTCTATAGGCTATATATATATAGCGTCTTAGATCTACTATAAGTACCTAGCTTAGAGTACTAGTATGTTATTCTCTATCTCTCTATTACTTATACTACCCTCCTCCTCCTCTAAGTCCTACCCTACCTTACTGTTATTTAGACCTATTATACTTACTAGCTATTTATATAGGTCCTTTATATACTACTATAAAATTATAATAATAGTATGCTATATCTACTATATCCTAAATACTACCTTAAGCCCTTCTAAGGTCTATTACTATAGTACCTTAGAAAGCTATTTACTAGCCTATAGTACCTTATTACTATACTACCCCTCTACTATTACTATTCCCCTAACCCTAAACTTTATTACCTATATAATCCGGTAGGGCGCCTTACTAAATATATAGCTACTATATACTACCTTTTAACCTCCCTACCTATCCCTACCTTATACCTTAATAAGGACTTATGTCTTAATAAACTACTAGAATAGTACTATAATTATAAGATAGAGTACTAAGAGCTCCCCTACTAGCTGTAGGAGGAACTAGTATACTACCTAGTAGTTACCCTACTAGAAGAAGTTCTTATAGTAGAATATTATAATACTAACTATACCCCTATAGAGAAGTATATTATAGAGGCCTCTACTTACTATATTCTAGAACTAGATTAGTATTACCTCTAGCCTATAAGCTGGTATCCCTCCTATTATATAGATTAGGAATAAGAGCGTCTTATAGAACTTATTAACTACCTTATAAAAGGCCTTAACCTATATAGTCTTCTACTCTATATACCTATCTAAATTAGTCTACCCCTACTCTAGACATACCTACTATGTTATACTATTAAGGATTTACTAGAGGATATAGCCCTCTAACCTACCTACCTACTTAATATTACTATACTCCTAGAGGAAGCTATACCTAGCTAAGTTATTACCTTAGTTATCCCTAAGTGTTAGTAGAGGGACCTCTAGTAGTGTCTTCTCCTCTATTGTCTTACTCTATAGTACCCTATAGAGTACCTCTAGCTGTTACCTACCTTTCCTTATTAAGCTGTATATTATCTCCTAGAATGCTATTATTATAAGCTTGCTGTCTTAAACAAACAGCTTATTACTATCCTAGTAGATATAGCTACTAGACCTAATCTACTATTAGATCTTTATACTATATACCTACGTCTATATTATCTAGATAATAAGGGAACTAATATATAACCCCTCTTACCTACTATTATAGATAAAATAGTAGAGCATCTAGTAGACTTTATTAGTAACTAGCCTTATACTAGCCTACTACTACTCTAGGTACTATAGTACCCTATTTTCTACTTTTATACCTATTATATTATTATCTCCCTTACTATCCTATATAATAGGCCTTATACTAGATTATCTACCTAATATCTACTCTTCCCTTTAAACCTCCTAGACAGTATACTATAAAATTACTAGCTTAGTAATCTTAATAATCCCTAAATATATAGGTATATAGTTAAGTATGCTCTCCTATAATCTATCTAGCTAGATAGCTATTACTACTAGGGTGCTAAGAAAGGGGCTATTATAGACGTCTTCTAATAGGTTTTAATCTAGTAGAGCTATTATAAGATAGAGGTATAGCTTATTAAGGTTTCTATTAATAGAAGCCCTTACCTCCTTACTTACTTATCTCTACTAGATCTTAACTACTAAGGTAAACCCCTATATAAAGGACTACTAAGCCTTAGTTACCTAGAACTAGATATCCTATTACTATATCTAGGATCCTACTATTAGCCTATAAGCCCTAAGGAGGTTACTCTAGACCTTACTATATATATATAACTAATATAGCTTAATACTTTTACCTATAACCCCCTATACTACTTCTATATATTTATCTTTATATATAGCTTAAATAGTCTCCTACTAGGCTTAAGGGGACCTTACTATTTTAGGTTAAATAGCACTAGATAATATCACGCCTTTAGGGTATATTACTAGGCCTAATTAGCAACCTAGAGAAAGCTATCTATTATAGCCTATACTATAATCTTATCTAGCTATGCTGGCTATAAGAGGGCTTAGACTATACTAGCCTTAAGACCTACTAGGTATTAAACCTACCCTATCTAATTAAGCTAGAGATTAGGCTCTTTAGTAGGGTTAATAGGCTATACTATTATTTAGTTTCTCTTAAGCTTAAGTATAGTCTCTTAGTAGGTATATAGTACCTTAAGCTCTATATGCTATATAAGGGGGGGCTATAGCTACTATACTTTAAAGTTAAATAACTTTCCTTTTCTAGCCCTTAAGTACTATACTAGTATTTAGAATAGGATATTAGCTTAGTATAGAGACTTACTACTACTATCTTAGAAATCTAGGTACTACTCCTAGATATATCTATTAATACTATTATATGTCTTAATAATATAGCTATAGCTACCTATAATATAGCTATAGCTAGTCTTAGGTATACTAAGCTCTAGGATAGGGACTATATTAGGGGGTAAAGGCTTAAACTACTTAGTTAGCTCCTTACTATTTTTATAAAGATTAGGGTATATCTATAAGATATTATAAATAGTAAGTTTTATATTACTAGGTAATATATCTTAGTAGTTTAGGCTTTCCTTTAGGTAGTATAAGGTAGAAGTAAGCGTTTTACTAGTTTAATATATAATATATACTACTACCTAGAACTTAAGTAGGTAAATAAATAGCTTAATAGTAAAGTCTAATAGTAGTTAGGTTATAGTTATAGTAGAGAAGTATAACTAGAAATAGTAATTACTACTTTTACTTATTTTAACCCCTTATACTCCTTAAAGGCTTTATATACCTTTTAATTTAATAGGCTATAGGAAATATAGTTACTATCTACTATACTAGTAAGGGTATGTCCCTAAAAATACTTATTAGTTACTATAAGCCCTACTAAAAGTTCCTAGATAAGTCCTTATAGTATCTACCTATTAGTTATAATAAGTCCTACTATAGGTTCCTAGATAAGTCCTTATAGTATCTACCTAGAGCCTACTAATAAGTTAGTTATAATAAGTCCTACTATAAGTTCCTAGATAAGTCCTTATAGTATCTACCTAAAGCCTACTAATAAGTTAGTTATAATAAGTCCTACTATAAGTTTCTAGATAAGTCCTTATAGTATCTACCTATTAGTTATAATAAGTCCTACTATAAGTTCCTAGATAAGTCCTTATAGTATCTACCTAGAGCCTACTAATAAGTTAGTTATAATAAGTCCTACTATAAGTTCCTAGATAAGTTTAAAAATATTACCCCTTATTTCTTAGATAGATAAACCTAATAAACCTTAGAAGTCTTTATCTCTTTTATTATTTAAAGGAGATAAAAACTTCTAATTTTTATTTAGTCTATAGTAGTAGCTATAGAGATAAGTCCTAAGGGAAATATCCTACTATAGAAGTAACTTAGGTAAATTTATGTTAGTTATAGTCTTTTAAGAAGATAACTCTTTTTAACTTAGTAGTAATACACCTAGCCTTAATAACTTAGGTCTCCTACTATATTTACTTATAGGTATAGCTATAGGGTAACTATTAGCTTATAAGGGCTAGCCTATAGTAAAAATAAGGACTTTATTATTATTAAGGATTATATAAAAACTATAAAGTTTATCTTTTAATAAGGATAAACTTAATACTTAGAAGTATGTTTTAAAAATAAGGTTATATTTACTATAAGATAAGCCCTAAAGTAATATCCTATAGTAAAAGTAACTTAGGTAAATTTATATTAGTTATAGTCTTTTAAGAGGATAACTCTTTTTAACTTAGTAGTAATATACCTAGCCCTAATAACTTAGGTCTCCTACTATATTTACTTATAGGTATAGCTATAGGGTAACTATTAGCTTATAAGGGCTAGCTTATAGTAATAATAGGGACTTTATTATTATTAAGGATTATATAGAAACTATAAAGTAAATCTTTTAATAAGGATAAACTTAATACTTAGAAGTATATTTAAGAAATAGTATTCTATACTAAAAAGCAAGGTTAATTAAGTAGGGTAGCTACTAGGTACCCTAAAGGGTACCCCCTACTATACCTTAGTTCCCTAAATAGTATATCTTATTAGTAGGTAGGCTATCTTAGGTTAAAAGGTCCTATTTCTATAAGAGAATATATAGTCTAGTAGCCTTATAGGCTTTTAGGTCTCTATATCTTACTACTTACCTAGTAGTTAGAGGCTAATAGTTCTTAGATAGTTCTTAATAGTACCTATAGATTTCCTATATACTTAATATTACTACCCCCTAGTTAACTTATAAAGCATAACTACTCTAGTAGCCTTCCCTTAGTATGTATCCCTTATTAAGTCTAAGATAATATAGTACTTTTGCTGCTATACTAGGCTTCCCCTAGTATATATCCTTTATTAAGTCCCCTAGTATGCTCTAGAATAAAGACTTCTAGATACTATTATAATTATAGAGACAGCTATACCCCTATTAATATAACCTATAGTAAATAGGTTTATATCTTATAAAACAATAACATTATAATTATAATATATAAGGTTAATTATAGTAGCTAAGTAGTTCTTAGTAGACCCTATAGATTACTAATAGGATTAACGTTACTACCCCTAAGTTAATATAGTACTTTTACTACTATAGTAGGCTTCCCCTAGTATATATCCCTTATTAAGTCTAAGTTAATATAGTGCTTTTACTACTATAGTAGGCTTCCCCTAGTATATCTCTTTTAAATTCCCTAGCATGCTATATAGTATAGAGTCTTTATTTACCTAGCATGCTTTATCTTAAAGATACTTAGTATCCCTATTACCTAGCTTTTTATCCCCTAGTATGTGTTTATTATAATATAGGTATTATAATAATTACCTAGCTATAATAGCCTAAAAGATAGTAATCTATAGGGGAATACTAAAGCCTACTATTACTAGGGGCTATACCTAGATAGGCTCTAAGGGAGAATTAGATTTACTTTGTCTTCTTATAGGCCCTCTAATACTTTTTATGCCTAAACTCTACTCTACTAGGTTTTCCCCTAAAAAAATAATTCCTAAAAAAAGATTTACTATAGGAAAATAAGAAAATTAACTTATAGCTATATAAAGCTTAATAGATCCTATATATAGTTAATTAAAAGTACCCTTAAAATAGAAAAGTAAATAAGTGTTATATGCCTATATTATAGACTATATAGGGGGTCTTTTCTATTTTTAGCTACTATACCCCCCTAAAGAGAAAAAGGCCTATAAAGTTTAAAAAACTTACCCTTAGAATTCTAACTTCTACTATAGCCTACCTATAGTAGTAAATTATATACTGTTATATAGCTAAAAGAAAGGTTAATAGGCCTATAGAAACTCCTACTTAGATTTACTATAGTAGAGTAGGATTCTACTTAAAGAAAGTAAGGTACCCTAGAAATAAATAAGAGGTACCCTTAAAATTAAATAAATAAATATACTATAGTATAATATGTTAATAGGGGATTATAGTAGTATAGCGACTTTTCTTCTAGCATATCTAGTTACTAAGAAAACCTATTATAAAGTTTAAAAAGCTTACCCTTAGAATAGTTACCTCCTTATCTAGGCTACCTATAGTACTAAGAGGTATACTATTATAGAGCTATTTTAGTAGTAAATATGCCTATCTAAAACTATAGCTAGAATTCCTATAGTAAAGGTAGATTCTACTAAAAGAAACTAAGGTACCTTAGAAATAAAAGTAAGGTACCCTAGAAATAAATAAGAGGTACCCTAGAAATTAAACAAATAAATATACCATAGTATAGCGTATTAATAGGGGATTATAGTAGTATAGTAACTTTTCTTATAGCATATCTAGTTACTAAGAAAACCTGCTATAAAGTTTAAAAAACATACCCTTAGAATAGTTACCTCTTTATTTAGGCTACCTATAGTACTAAGAGGTATACTATTATAGAGCTATTTTAGTAGTAAATATACCTATCTAAAACCCTAGCTAGAATTCCTATAGTAAAAGTAGATTCTACTAAAAGAAACTAAGGTACCCTAGAAAGAAAAGAGAGGTACCCTAGAAAGAAAAGTAAGGTACCCTAGAAATAAAAAAGAGGTACCCTAGAAAAGAAAATCTTAGGTACCCTAGAAATATAAGAGTAATTATATATTTATATAGTATATTAATAGTAGATTATAGTAGTATAGTAACTTTTCTTATAGTATATCTAGTTACTTAGAAAACCTATTATAAAGTTTAAAAAACATGCCCTTAGTATAGTTACCTCTTTATCTAGGCTACCTATAGTACTAAGAGGTATACTATTATATAGCTATTTTAGTAGTAAATACGCCTATCTAAAACCCTAGCTAGAATTCTTATAGTAAAAGTAGATTCTACTGAAAGAAACTAAGGTACCCTAGAAAGAAAAGAGAGGTACCCTAGAAAGAAAAGTAAGGTACCTTAGAAATAAAAAAGAAGTACCCTAGAAAAGAAAATCTTAGGTACCCTAGAAATCAGACAAATAAATATACTATAGTATAGTATATTAATAGGGGATTATAGTAGTATAGCGACTTTTCTTATAGTGTATCTAGTTACTAAGAAAACCTACTATAAAGTTTAAAAAACATGCCCTTAGAATAGTTACCTCTTTATCTAGGCTACCTATAGTACTAAGAGGTATACTATTATAAACCTATTTTAGTAGTAAATACGCCTATCTAAAACCCTAGCTAGAATTCCTATAGTAAAGGTAGATTCTACTAAAAGAAACTAAGGTACCCTAGAAATAAAAAATAGGTACCCTAGAAATTAAATAAATAACTATACTATAGTATAGTATGTTAATAGGGGATTATAGTAGTATAGTAACTTTTCTTATAGTATATCTAGTTACTAAGAAAATCCGCTATAAAGTTTAAAAAACTTACCCTTAGAAGAGTTATACCCCCCTATTAGTAAGGCAGCCTACTATAGCCTACTATAACATTAATCCCCTATGCAGCACAGGCTGTTCTATTAATTAGTATGCCTTAGTATTTTAAGCTATAACAACTTTATAGTTCTAGACTACATATAGGATTTAATAATATTTTAGTAGCTATAAGTTAATTTTTTTATTTTCTTATATAAAATCTTTTTTTAGGAAATATTTTTTTAGGATAAAACCTAGTAGAGTAAAGTTTAGGCCTAAAAAGTATTAGAGGGCCTATAAGAAGAGGGTAATTAAAGGTTAAAAGCAGAATATATTAACTTGTCTACCCTTAACTAAGTAACTACTATAGTAATATAGTATAACTATCCTATATTATTAGACTACTATATAGTATCTCTCTATATAGCCTTATAGGCCTAGCTAGCCTTAGTTATAAGGAGTTTATAGTAGTAGTTAAACTACTACTATAGTAGTCGCCTAGGTAGTCTACTATACTAATATTACCTAGGAGTAGATAGGACTTTCCCTTACTACTACTAGATAGGCCCTTAATAGGTAATAAGTAAGAAATACCTATAGTAGATACTAAATAGCTAAAGCTATAGGGCTAGTCTTCCTTTAAGGGCCTTTATGCCTAAGTAAAGCTTTAAATACATACTACGCCTTAACTAAGGTACTAGCCTATTATTTCTAATAAGTACTTATAGGGTAGGAAAATACCCTTAGAGGTTAAGTAGGTATACTCTTCTTAACTTTAAGTATAAACTATGTTATACCTAGGGGAGAAGATAATATAGGGAACCTTTTTAGTAAATCTAGGTATAGAGGTATCTTTAGTACCTATATATCCCCTTAGGGCTCTATACTATAGTTATAGTTACCTATATTAGTATAGTAGTATTTATTATATTAGTTAAGGTACTTTTAGGTCTTAATAATACTAGTACCTTATTAGCCTATATATATTAAAGTACTACTATTATAGAAGGCTACCTAGGTCGTCTAGGCCTAAATAGAATATAATATAGATAGTAATAAGTTATAGAGGATAGTTTTACATACCTTACCCCCTTCTATAGAATACTAGTAATAATACTAACTAATTTATAAGGGATAGTAAGTACTATCTTATTTAAGAATAAGTAGATACTCTAGTAGTTATCTAAGGTATTCTTAGCTTTAGCCTATTGTTTTAGACTACTAAGGGGATTACAACTAGACTTTTATAAGGCCTACTAGGTAGATAGAGAAGGGTTTCCTAGCTATATTCCTTACCTATAATAGATTATACTATAAGACAACTTATAAGGGGGATACTACTATAATCCCTAGCCTATTATTTCTAACTACTAAGGGGATTATAACTAGACTTTTATAGGGCCTACTAGGTAGATAGAGAAGGGTTTCCTAGCTATATTCCTTACCTATAATAGATTATACTATAAGACAACTTATAATAGTAATACTACTATAGTCCCTAGCCTATTGTTTCTTACTACTATTTATAGGGTAGAAAAATACCTTTAGGGGTTTATTAGGTATACTCTTAACTTTAAGTATAAACTATATTATACCTAAGGGGAAAGATAATATAATAATATAAATAGTAATAGGTTATAGAGGGTAACTATTTACTCTCTAAATAGATAGTAATAGGTTATAAAGGGTAGTTCCTTATATCCTATCTATATTTAGAAAAGGCTAGTTATATTCTAAAGAAAATACTTATACTACTTTATAGTAGATTAATAAGGTAGGTAGCTATTAAAAGACTATCTTACTTTTATACTACTCTATATAAATAAGTCTTCTATAAAGGATGTTTATATAAACTTAGGCTATCTAAACTAAGTATTTACTTAACTCCTTTCCTAGGAGTTAGTAGGAGCTACTAGTTAGGTAGCCTTCTCTAATTAGAAGTCTTCTTTAAGGGGGCTTCTAGTATAATACTACCTAATAATATACTATTCTCTTACTAGTATATAACCTTAGGAATTAGACCTAGGTTTTTATAGGCTAGCTAGATATAATCTATACTAGATTAGTAATAAGGATGCTATATACTAAAAGCTATATTTAAGGGTTTTAGGGGGTACTACCTAAAAACCTTATAAGATAAACATATAAAACCTACTCCTTCTAAGATTAGTATCCTATTCTATCTAGGTAGAATAGCCCTAGTATAGGTAGTATTTATACTTAGTATAAGGGATAGAAGAAATAGTACTAAGAGGGAAATAAAATATAGTTATACTATAGTCCCCTAGTAAGGGACTAGTACTAAGTAGTACTAAGTATAGGATATATAATATAAAACTATTAGGGCTTAGATTATTTACTAATAGGTCTTTTTTAATAGGTCCTTAACTAAAGAATTAGTAACTATAGCTAGGTCTACTATAATTAATATATCTCTTAATCCCTAGAAGAGTTTTATAAAGATTAGGCTATATATCCTTAGCTTCCCCTTACTTATATAGATACTAAACTACTAATATTCTATATAGGGGTTATAGGTAACTACCTAGGGCCCCTTAATTAGCCCTAGTACTACTACTACTACTACTATAATTATAATTACCTCTATAATAATTACTATTACTACCCCTACTATAATAAGTACTATTACTATTACTACTATAGTAAGTATAATTACTATAGTTACTACTACTACTACTACTACTATACTTACCCTCTAAATCCCTAGTAGGATCTATATCCTAGTTAGTATTACTACTACTACTATAGCTACCCTCCTAATATTACTTAATAATACTAAGGGATATTTTAGACACCTATTTAGATAGTATAGTTAATATAAACTAGGATAAAGAAGGGATACTACTAAAGTCTAGGCTATACTTCTATAAAGGGGTAATCTTATAGGCTAATACTAGAGAAAGACTAGTAGCCCTAAAGGTAATAAGGGTAAGGGTAATAATAGCTAGTAGTAAGAAGCTAGGTAGGGGTAAGGTAGTAGAGAGGCGTACTTTAAGTACCTTCCTCTCTACTACCTTAGACAGCTTTATAATAAGGGCTAGCCTATTTAAAATATTTAGGGGGGGGAGGGTTAGGAGTAGCCTCCTAGGCTATAGGGGGGCAGCCTAGGAGGTATAGGGGGTAGCTATTATACTAGCCTATAGTATAGCCTTAGGCTAGGGTAGTAAACCTACTACTAGTAGCTAGGATCTAGTAATCTTTAACCTACTACTAGTAGAGGGTGCTTACCTAGGGACCTATATTAGGGATGTCCTATAGGGGTACTAGAAGAAGCTATATGCTATAGTGCTAAAGAGGGGGTTTTAAGTCTTAGGGGTCTAATACTATACTAGGGTACCCCCTCTTCTACTACTAGGTAGGGGTTCTTAGGGGGATAATAGTAATAACTAGGCGTTAGATAGGGTGTTTAGTAAGCTTAATAGCTAGGTATATAATAGCTAGGAGGGTACTAATAAAGGGGAGGAGGATAATAATAATAATAATAATAATAATAAGGATAAGAATAAGGATATAGAGGGTAATAGTAATAATAATAATAATAGTAGTAGTAATAATAATAAAGATAATAATAATAAAGATAATAATAATAAAGATAATAATAATAAAGATAATAATAATAAAGATAATAATAATAAAGATAATAATAATAAAGATAATAAAGATAATAATAATAATATAAATATAAGTAGAAGTATTAGTAGTAGCCTCCTTACTACTACTAATATTACTACTACTACTACTACTACTATAACTACTTCTAGGGGAGGCTTTAGACCTAAGTAGTAGAGCTACTATAGGTATATTATTAGTAATACTAACCTAAAGTTACTTTAGGAGGTATAGGCCTTAGGAGAGTAGAAAGAGTACCCTAAGAACTAAGTCTACTTATAGAATCCTTAGTTTACTATACTAGATACTAGTAAACTAACTACTATACCCTAATATACCCTAATAACCTTACTTTTAGTCTAACTAATATAACTAGCTACTAGGCTAACTAACCTACTAATAAAGATAGTAAGCTAAGGTATGTATTTATTTATCCTTCTACTATATACTACTAGTAAGGCTAACTAATAGTAAGAGCTAAGGCTAAGTAATAACCTAGCTACTAATAATATAAGTAACCTATAAATAATAAGTACTATAGGCTACTACTAATAAGTTAGCTAGTAGCTAATAAGTACTATAAGATAGGCTACTACTACCTACTAATAAGTTAGCTAGCTAGCTACTAATAAGTTAAGTAACCTACTAATAATAAGTACTATAGGCTACTATTAGATAAGTTAGCTAGTAGCTAATAAGTCCTATAGGCTACTACTACCTACCTACTAATAAGTTAGGTAGGTAGCTCTAGCCCTACTAACATATTAGGTAGACCTACTAATAAGTACTATAGGCTGCTATAGATAAGTTAGGCTAGTAGCTAATAAGTACTATAGGCTATAACTAATAGGTCGGCTAGTAAGTTAGGTAACCTACTAATAAGTACTACTAGTGAATTTTAGTTAGCTGCTACGACCCTTAGTAGCTCTACCAGCCCTACTACCCCCCTATAGGAAAGTACTTACCCCCTATAGAAGGACTTATTAGGGGCTATATTAGGGTAAGGGCTTAAGATCTTTTATACCTAATTTAAGACCCTCTCTATTACTATCTATATAGCCTAAAGTACTCCTTCCTCTTCTATAATAGGCTTTATTATTTCTTATAGCTTAGCTATTAATAGCCCTTCTAAGTACTCTAGCTACTTAATATAACTTAGCTATAAGTATATATCTTATTTATTATTTATACTATAAATAATATTATTTATCTAATAACTAAGCTATTTAGCCTCTTCTTAGTAAATCTATATAATAATATTATATACTAATATCCCTATTAGCCTAAGCTAGGTGCCTCTATCTACCTCCTCTATCTAGCTAACCTAAAACTAATAGTAGCTAGCCTATAATAAAAAGAAGTACTAATATAAGACCCCCTTTATCTATAGTATATTCCTTAGCTTAGACGCCTTCCTCTTTATATTACCTCCCTTCTTTTAGTTATTTACCTACCTATATTAGTTATAATAGTATTACTATATAACTTACTATTACTAATAGATATAGCTATATATAGTATACTTAAGCCTGTTATACTCTAGTAAGGTAAGATACTTAATAGGCTTAGTAGTTAGTCTTAGTAGCTAAAGTACTACTATACCCTCTTAGTTATAGATAATACTTAGGTATACTTAGATAGCCTATAAGACCTCCTTATACTTAGTAGCTAAGAGAGATTAATATCTTATATAAAGATAGGTAACTACCTTATTAGTAATAATAGTAAACTAGTATGTCTTATAGATAGTAATAAAAAATATTATATTATAAATAAATAGATTTATCTTATATCTATTTCTATACTATAGTTAGTTTTTATACCCCTTAGCTTCCCCCCTATAAGATATAAGTAAATAAATTAATATTACTATAGTATAATATAAAGGACTATATTATATAAGCTAGTCTATTATAGTATTAAGTATATTTAGTAATAACCTTTAGGTAGCCTATATATACTCCCTTATTAACTATATTAGAATATTTCCTTATATAGAAAACTCTAAAAATATAAGTATAGATATTATTTTTTATTAGTATACTATAGATCTATATAGAGTATATTATCTACTTTCTATCTATCCTATTCTTATAGGTTTTAATTAGAAATAAGAGTATAGTCTGTTATTTAGAGAGATTTTAACAAACTATACCCCCTATCTTTAGCGTCTCTACCTTTATTTCGCAGGGTCTTTTAACCGACTATACTATAGTCCGTCGTGTTCAGTAGATTAGGGTCTTTTAACCGACTATACTATTGTCCGTCGTGTTCAGTAGATTAGGGTCTGGGCTTTCCCCTTAGGCACAGATAGTCTCTAAAATATCTACTAGCCCTATCTTAAGCGTGCTAAGTTCAAACCCTTCGCCCTTCTATCTTATATTTCGCCTATATATAGCCGCTACCTTCTATTATCCTCTTCTTAATTACTTATCTAAGCCGGTAATAACAATACGAGCTAAGTTATTTCTAGGCAAAGTAGGCTAGTTAATAGCATATTAGGGGCTCTTCTCTAGAGGTTGGAAAGCTGTCAGCCTTAGAGCCTAGTTGTTCTGAATTACGTTATTAATGTGAATAGAAGCTACAGCCCCTACATTATTCTATACTATGTTTTATCTATATATAACCTACTAACCTATTAACCTATCTAATAGTTAGGTTAACACTAGGAGACGTATAAAGGCTTATAGACATTTAGCCTAGTGTGCCCTAATAATAATAAAGAGTTAATATTTGCCTAGACTGCTGTAATTCCTTAAATACAATTAAGCCACCTTAGAGGGTATATTAGTATTGTTTGCCTACTTAATCCTAATTTAATCAGGCCTTCTAGGCTCCTTCTTCAGGGCTAAGTTACCGCCGCTATAGAAGGGGTTAAATTAATAAAACTTATAAAAGGGCTTCACTAGTTTAAACCCTATTCTATATTTAGTCTACGTATTTCACCCTTTATTAGATTCTACCCCCTGTTTTATTTCCCACTTTCCTACACAGCACTTTGTAAACCTACTTTACTACTATCTCTTTCTAGTACTAAGTAGGAAATACAGTATTTATAACCTATATAGCTAGATTAAACGCGCCATAGAAATTATAATACTACTAACACACGTGCCATACCCTTTTACTTACTATAGCTATAAAAGTTCTCCCTAGTCTAAGGGCGTAATTATTAACTTAAATAACTCTCAGCTATCAGATAAGAAGGTTTAAAATATAGACTTAGATAGCTAGAAGTTCCCTTTAAACTTAACTTATGTCCCACTAGGCCAAAAACAAGAGGGTTATAGTTCTATACTATATAAATATCTATCTAAACACTAGCCTTATACCTAGATAAGAGTGACTTTTAAGTACTTAATTTTAGCTTAATTTAATTAGCTTCTTCCTTCTAGATACGCCAGTTATAACCAGAATTATTAGTTAATCAGAGTGCCTTACAAATCTATAAAGAGATTCAATAGATCTATAAAGTTAGGGATATAACAGTTTTAATAATAGTAAGCACCAGACTTCGTGCGGCTTAATAGGGCCGTAGAAATATACTAGTTACCTACTTATCACTATGTCTATAGAAACTACTAATAATTAAGAAAAAGCACTAGAAGACATACAATCATGTTACAATCATATATCCTAAGCGCTTCAAGAGAAATAGCGCCACTTTCTTTATATAGGGCTACGACTTAAGGTGAAGAAGGAAGAAAATCAGGCAGTAACAGCAGCTGGCCAGCAAAGGTAAAGTGGCTAGCTGAAGCTAGCCAAACCAAGGGGCGAACTATGTCACGGGACTAAAAAGGGTCAACCTTTTTGTGTTGAGCGAAGCGCCTCGGGCTCGTCGCTGGCGTGGGGTGTCATCTCGACAATCTTCGAGTATTGCCGTTCTGGAAAACGGGCGTGAGTGGAAGGAGTGTACAAGAATTGGAGAAATCTCAACAACGTAAGCGGAGAAGACACGACTCGGATAACTCAGGATTGGTGTTTTCTTCGTAGTAACGAGCGAAATTAGCGTCCCGTTGGAATAAATTCCCTCCGATCTCTCGGCGCATATGTTGACAAAACCCTTTACATTGTCCATGCCATTCAACTGGTACATGGTAGACAACATATGACTTAAAGATAAGAAGACCTGTCTAATGAATTTACAAGATTTCAAATTAACGCCCGGTTCGATAGTCTTCGATTGCCAGAGCCCAAGCCCGGTTGTCTAAACACTCCAGCAGAGATTCATATTGCTCTATGTAAGTCAAGGTGTCCAATGGAAGATTGAAGTAGTTGTCGTGGCGATCCATGGTCCGTACAACCCGCCTCACATGAGCATAGCTGGTTCCGCGGAAGTCGGGAATTTGTCGCGGCCAGAATTTTAGCCGTCCTCCTTGCAGCAGAAGCCATCCAACTGTTATCCGTGTTACTTAAAGCATTTATCCCAGTGCCCCCCATCCCTCGCAAATTTCAAGCTTTCCACAAACTTCCCCAGCTTACATCGGCCGTGCTGATCAACATCGCACCTAGATAGCGGCATCACTCGGTTGTTAATCAGCACCCGGACAAACTCCTCGTCCACCTCGCCGCTACACTTGAGCTTCTCCACATACATGCGGGAAGCGAATGGAATTAACCGACTCATTGAGAACCCCCCGGCCTTTGCTATCGGTGTTATCTCTGTCCGACTTAGAGGCTCTGCTTCATCAAATAACCCCATCGCACTAAACATAGATATTATAATATTACCACGGGTAAAGTCGGCATATATCTTCTTGTTAAGTGGGAATGTTGCTGGATCTCCAGTAAGCGTTGTGTTGGTTGATGTTCGGTCTACTACTGGCTTTTGCGTTAACCGTGCAATAAGCTCATTAGTAAAGCCCACCCCCTGTGTCGGACCTAGCGGGTTGCCTAAGCCCCATGAATAGTATTTGCTTAGTGTATCGCCGTATTCATCGTTCTTAAACTCCTCTTTAGTAAAGAGATTACAGACTTTTGACTGTATACCGTTGATTACTGTGTTAATTGGACACAGACTCATTAATATTTTTACCTCGGAAGGTGTAAGGTTTGCTCCTGGTAGCGCCTTATTCAGCCGCGCTGTAATTAGCGTAGAATACTTCTTACGCCACTGAACTGGCGCTTCTGAGGTGAGATCATTAACAGTCTTCTCAAAGGCTGTACAACCGCCGTGATGTAGCGAATTATTGAAGCCCTCTGTCATAGGTATAATCTGGATACGTTTGGCAGTTTTCTTGTCTGTATCATCCGAGTCGTCGCCCCTCCTTAATTGATAGAAGCCTTTCTTCCAAAGAGAAGCTGTCTCTACCACGCGATCCTCGCTAACGCTTCTTATAAAAGGGTCGTTATTAGCGGCGAGATCCTTGTACCGGTTATAAAACGATCTGCCAGAGTCCAAAGATTCTTTCTTGCCAAACGGTGAAAGCTGTTCCACGTGGCGGGGTATTAGATCGTTAGACTTTAGGATCTCCAAGCCATCACCCGAGACGCTAGCCTGGATACGCTTAATAAGCGCCTCGGCATGTTGCATCTCACGTGCCTTGGGATATTTGGAGCCGTGCCTGCTTAGGACTTGTACGAAGGTGACCTCGCAGCCTGCGGGTATAGCAGGGTCGATTTCCGATGGTACCGGGTAGAAAGGGCTATTCCAGCTCCAGAAGTGAGACTTGGGCTCTTGTATCTCACGACCAAGAGTCTGGCCCCTAGTGCAACTGTTTTCTCCCTGTTAGTTTGGATTGATAAACTCATGTATGTGGGGCATAATATACCTAAAGCCGGCGGCTAACAAAAGGAGGAGGACTAAAGCCATAACGCCGGTTTCAAGGGTAGCGGTTAGAGAGGTAAGATGGATCATCCTTTCTCATCTCATCTGGTGTCTAGAAAGGCTCTTTATATGATTTCTTTCACTAAGGATGAGATACATCCCTAATAGGCCATAACATTAGTAGCATTAACTATTACAGTTTAGGCAATTAGGCCAGTAATAACTATAATAGATTAGGATGCCAATTGGTTCTCTAGTTCGGTAATCTCCGGCTGAGTCAGTAATCTATTGTTACGAGCAATCAGGGTAACCAGCTCGACCGCTTCGGTAATGATGCACCTGTTGTTACGACCCGACAAGCTACAGGCGATAACCGCCCCACCAGACCCTTCAGGATGCGAGCGGCACGACGTCTTGATTGATTGATTTATTCCTTTCCCCATGGTGCATGATCAGAATGCTACTATCATTAGCGATGTGAGATAGGTGAAGGGCAAGACTTACGTGTAGCCATGTTCTGCCTGGTGCAAACAATGGAGTACAGTGGGATGTCAGAAGTTCCCTGACACCTAACAGTGCACCAGCTTAAGATCACTAAGTAATATACTATATATTAGTAGCTAAAGGTATAAATAAAAAAAGAAAAAGTAGCTAGTTAGTTAGTTATACTATATACTTATTATATTTAATACTATTCTACTAGCAATTTAGTAGTATATAATATTAAATATAATATACTAATAAGAGTGTTTTAGAGGATTATAGTTATAGTAGCCTTTGAGGGAAAATACAGTAGGAATAGTACTGTTTCTAAGTAGGTACTTTGAATTTTTTAAAAAAGTAAATTTTAATAGGCTATAAAGTACTATAAGAATTAGAATAAATTATAGAAAAAAGATAGTATATACTTAAAGTAATAAATCATATATATATATAAAGTATTATATATTTTTACTCTTTAGTTATTAAGATATTCTTGGTTTAATAATGCCTCCTTTAGTGGATTTTACGTGGCGCACTGTTAGGTGTCAGGAAACTTCTGGCATCCCACTGTAGGCAGGAGGACGGCTCTAAATCCAGGAAAGAACGGAGGACGGGTGGCAGAGGGGTCCCTGCTGGACAACGAGCGGTTTGGCGTCGACATCAATAAGATGAATGGTATAAGGAAGTGTTTTTGGTTCTATTGTGATATGCCTTACAAGTCTACTTAGGCGAGTCGGTGGGCTTTTATACTTCTATAGCCGCTGTTGTGAAGCTCGGCAACTTGCAATCGCTCACAATAACAAGAGACTTGAAGATTCCATATTTTCTGTTATGGTCAGTTATGTTGACTGATTACTGTGATACTGTTATATTAACAGCCAAGACGTCCCTGTTAATTTTGTTGGTTATAACAGCTGGTATCCATTTAATACACTAGAATGCCCTGTGCCATGACGGTAGTGCTTGTCAGTTGTTGGGCCTGTTACCCATAGCAAAAAGCTGAGACGATCTGGGCATTCGGAGCAGGCGCCAGTGATTCCATGATAACAAGTTTGTTCTGATTGTGAAAAGCAACAGCCTCACTTGGGTCAAGAGACACGCGTGCCCGTGGACGAGTTTCTCTCAGGCTTTCTATTGCCTGGAGTCTTAACTCCACTGGAGCAGGTCTTGCTGATCCATTGTGCCCAAATTAGACCCGCAATAACAACGACTCACTTGGTGATCTACAGTTAGTTACTTTCCACTTGTTATGTTTGTTAATATCTTTGTTCCTGGCAACGGCCTACATCGCTAGCTTTTGAGAATCCATTCCAATGGCGCCAAATACATTTTTTTTCGGAACTCCATGAGCGGGTATCTTGAGACAGGACTTGCCTAAGACCTTCTGAAACTAAGAACCTTGCTTGATCTAGCAGTCGGTGTCGCCGATAGACTACCAGAAACCTGCAAGTGAGAGGCTACTCGTTGAGTTCACAGTAGTTGAACCTATACCTAAAAGTCGGAGTAGAGGAATCGCGTCCTTAGTAACATCAACTTCACTCTGGTTGGTGACCTCCGTCCAGTGGGTCTTTCAACGACTTGGCACAGTCTGTCGCATTGGCAGCTTCGGATAACCTCGGAACGTCAGTTCGTTACGTACGTTGGCCACACACCAGCTTGCAGTGAGTATGCTGACTACTTCACATTCGGCATTAGAGGTCCGACCCATCACAAGCTGCCACATGCGCTTGAGATGGGTTCAGAATGCACCAGGTCGGAAAACCCTGCCATTCTCGGGGCGTCTCCTTGAGTGGCAGGGGCATTGTTGTTGTTGGCTTCTGTGCGACGCTCAAGCGACTTCAACCAATCGTTTCGAGATGCAGCCGCCGGTGTGATTGAAACTTCACTCTGTTCCCTCGAATCAAAGCTCTTCCAAGCCATGATAGTATGCATGACTTCCTTGTCGGTTTCTTTATCGCCCGTATGGGTTTGGATCGCGCTTTTGCCGACCGTCACTCTTGAATATCCGAGCACATATTGCTGTGTTCTGGACCGAGTGGCTCCAGGCGGTCGATCCAATGCCCATTCAAACCACCGAGTGAGGCAGCCCAAGTGAACCGAAAGAGTCGAAACGGAACAGTAGTTGCTCACTATCGCGATCTGCGGCACGGTAAGCTCGTTCCTTAGCGCTGTGTGTTGTGGCGAGGCATCCGCACTTATGCAGGTGGCTACAACGGGGCAGGTTGCCGGTTAGGCAGTCCTGGCCGCAGGGCATTAGGACGAATTCAGACGATGCAATCTGAAAGTTCTGTTTCCCGACCTATTTCGCACTTCCCCTCAACGTGATGCCGAGCGAGAGGCTTCTAAAGCCGACGCAGCAAGGTCGGTTGCGAAATTCTTAGAGGAAATTACCTAGTCTAGAGACAAAGAGTAACACCCTACGGCAGTAGTTAACGCTTTATAGGGCAATAAATGCCTAGTAGAGAATACTACCTTTTAGGAAGATCTATAAGAAATATTATGTTATCCTATCTATTAGAATAACTACTAATAGTAGTCTAGGCTCTATAATACTATTATGCCTACTATATCTTAAGGTTCCCTTACTTTATCTATTATACCTCCTATATAGTACACAACACATAATGTTAATAACCACCTAGAATGTTTTAGAAGAATATTACTTTAACTTTATAGATTAATAGTTTCTAGATGTCCTCTAGTAATAGGGCTAGGACTACACTCTAGTAGTTAAGCTAACAAAATAGGGTAAGATACTTAATAGAAGTATATTATAGCTCCTATCTAATCCTGTTATCTCTAAGTTATCTATTAAGGAATTACTAGCTATAACTTATTAACTAAGATATATAGCTATTTATAAACTACTTACCCTAGCTTATAGGGTAAGTAAAATACTATAAGTAGTACTAAGACTAATAGAGGCCCTTTAAGACTTTACCTATACTACTTAACTAAAGATTTAATATTAGATATTAATAAGAAGATTAAATTAATAGAGCTTACTAAGAATATTTTAGAGGACTATACTCTTACTTAATAGGAAGAAATCTATTACTAGTACTAAGAGCTTAATAGATAGGAAAGGGAGCTTATTAATAGAATAGTAATAGAGGATTATAATTATAAAATACTTATGGGTTACCTTCTAGAGGTATTTATAAAGGAAATCTTTAAAGGGAGGAAGTATTAGCCTATAGAATCTAAGGAGACTAATAATATAGAAGATAATAAAGAGGTTAATATAGAAAAGCTTAATAGTACTAAAAATAATAATAAGGTAGCTTTAGTTAAAAATAGTATTTATAGTAAGAGTCTAGCTATATATTAATACTATATTAATACTTTACCTTAATAAAGGATAGAATAAGTTAAACTTATTAAGTTTAAATATATATAAGCTTGTATTATTTCTAATAAATAGGATTTAATAGTTAATTAATTTGTTTTATTACTTTAGTAATTAAATATAGTAGATAAGGGGCTTTTTACTACTAGAACGGATTATATTTAATTAGGCCTAGGAATGATATATAGTGTTAAAATTACAAAAGCAAAGTAACTACACCTTGAAACCCTAGAAATAGATTTACCTGACAAATTGACATACTGCTAACTAGCCAGCTTAACGCAGCTATGGCATGTGGGAATGGATTTTAGCAACAAGCAGGTGTTCTGTTATAGCTCTAACCTTCCCTCCTATTTATTTTCCTTTACACCTAGTGTTAGTGTAAAGGCGTACACCTATATATAAACCCCTAATAGGTACTAACGCACTAACCACCCTAACAAAATGCTGGCCCTAGGGCTGGCCACCCCGTGGGCTACGCGCCCTAGGCTATGCCCCCCAGCGCGCGCGATGTCTGTAGTCTTTACCTCTAGTCTAGTGGTAGCAGAAGGTTCTCTAACGAAGCGGAAAAGGGTAGCAGACTCTCTATTAACTATAGCTACAACGCTAGCACTAACCTATACATAAATAATAATAGCCCTTAAGTAGAGGCTTAGGATTAGCACGTTAATATATAGACTAATAATAAATATAAGTTAGACATAAATTAAGGATAACCTAAGCGAGATAACTACCCTTAACGATAGTTATAGAAACGTAGGGAATTTACTTATTACTACCCTCTAGTAGGCTATACAATAGATCTAGACTAAAGGATATTATAAGGAAGCTATAGACTTCTACGCCTAACTACTTATTAACACTCTACGTGATAGAATAATATAACTAGGCTACTAGCTAGCTAGTTAGCTAGCTAGATAATAACATAACCCCCTCCCTCCCTCTACGTAGGCAAGTAACCCTCTAGAGATACATAGATAGGGCTAGGGAGAGACGTAGGCTAGAGAGAACTAGATAAGACCTCGCCGTATAGGACCTACAATAGGCGTAAAGAATATATAAGGTAGAACTTAGTAACACAATAACTATAGCTAGGGCCCTAACAACTAGGTCTTCCTCTAAGTCCTAGTAGATAAAAAGGTTCCCCCTACCACTATCTATAGAGACATTACTTATATCTACTAGATCTAAGTCTTAGAAATTAAAAAGATAACTTAGATACTAACTAGTTATATAATTACCCTAGTAAGCAATAGAGTAAAAAAAGCCTTATTTAATTATAGCGCTTAGCTACTTAAATAGTTTAGCGTAATTAGCTGTTACGGTCAGATATCCGACAGTAGGGTTTCTGCTAAAAGTATAGCTGAGGTCTGATACTCGGTAACAGTAAACTGGCGTGTGTGTCAGGGGATCACTCGGTGATCAGTCGAATGGTCAAAGGTCGTTCAGGTAGCTCGTATAGCTGGGTTATTGAATGAACTTTAAGGTGGATGTCTGAAAGGTATCGTGAGAAGTATCACAAGTTGATTGCTGAAGAGCTATGGAAGTCTGTCCTAGAGTGCGTCCTAGTCCATCCTATATACAAGTCCTGTTTCTGGGGTCCGTATCCCCAGCGTACGGCTCCCGTATCGTCGAGAGACGGTACCCGTATGCCACGCATACGGCTTCCGTATTCCTCACGTACGGATCTAATCTTATCTTATCGTCACGTGACTTGTACCATAGTTCTTCCGTTCTGGAGGAGTCATCCCTCTGCGTTGTCCCGTTGGTTTTCTTGTTCCTTACAAGATGCTGCGCCGCCCACGCTTCCAGGCCTCTGGTGGGGCTAGCGTCACCTGTAACTTGTTGGGTCGTAACAATCTTACAATAGTTGACCTTCTAGGACTCTTTAGGGCTAGCACTTAGGACTAATCTCTTGAAGATGCTATAATCGTTAGGGAAATGGTGTGTAGATATATAGAGAGACTAAGAAGTATTATTCTGGCTGTTGTGTTAGTAAAGAGCGATTTTGCTCTTTAGGAGGTCACTAAACTTACCTACAAAATTAATCTATAAGGGATTTATATATTAGGCCTAGTTACTAAGCTAGATACCTTAGATACTAGATTAGACAGTAAGGTAGTATACCTTAAACTAGTCTAAAATAAAGACATAGAGTTTTAGCTTAGTTAGTATATCCTAAAAAATTATAATTTTTAGATAAGAGATACCTCTATAGAAGAACGTAATAAGTCTAAGGAGGCTTTCTTTAACTCTAGAGTCTAGGTATCTATTTCCCCCTAATTTCTTAGTATTAAGTTACTAAAGCCTTAGTTAAGTAATATATTAAAGGATTAAATCCTTTTTTAGCTCCTTAGCCTTATATATAATATTAAAACTAGCCTTATAGACTATTACTAGAGGCTAAAGTATATTAGTCTATTATAAAAAATAATTAAAGAGTAGTACTATTATCTACTAAGAATAAGCTAGGAGTTTTTTACTTTAATAAAAGCTATAGTAGAAGGAAACTATAGTTACTCTTTCTTTAGTAGTATACTTAATAAGGATAAATATAGAAGATGCCTATAATCTATTATTTAAAATATGCTAATAGCTTTTATAGTAGATATAGAGGTAAAAGGTTAGAGTAAAGTTATTATAGAGTATCTATTATAGTCTAGTCTTACTAGTGTAAAGGAGCTAAGCTGTCTTAAATACATTAAGGAGGTAAAAAAGCTTATAAGGCGTAGTAGAGGTTATAAGCTCCTAGGGATATATAACCTAATAATTATTAGTAAATTATTTACTTAATAGTGCTAGCTATAGTAATAGTTAGTAATAGTAGCAAAGGATATAATTCTACGTTTAGTTTAATATAAGACGTACGCTATCTTGACCTACGTGGCTAATGCTAAAATAAGTGAATCGCTTATACACGTTGTTAGTAAAACTCTGGAGCGTCTTAAGACTAGGCTTAATAATAAAATGGATGAGCTAGTTAAACTAAATACCAATGGTTACCTAATAACTCTTAATTATAACCTAACTAAGAACGTATAAAAAGCGTAAGCCGCTAGACGCTAGGCTTAAATAAAAACCACCTTAGAGAACTTTTTTAGACTAGATTTTAAAATTAGATAATATTAAGTAGTACTAACCTTACTTTTAATACGTTTACTAGATATAATAGAAGTAGATATAGAGGTCTATGCTTATAAGAATATAATTAATTATATGGAAGCCTATTATAAGGTAAGTTAGATCTTTATATAAGTAATTTCTAAGCTATGCCTATACTAAAAAGTCTATGTAGGTTACATTAAAAGGGTTTATTAATAATTTTAGCGTTCTTGCTGTTAAAAGCTATTTAATTTAGCTTCTACTAAATCTATTCACCCTAAGCGTTATGTTTAACATAACTAATAAACAAGTTTAATAGCTTATAGCGGAAAGCTAACAACTAGTAGACAAGCGTATATAATGCCTTGCAAAAGAGGAAGTTCTTAAGCTTAGACTCTAGACGTTGAGACCGCTTAGTAGACATAACATAGTCGATTTAGGTAAGGTAGAGTGCTCTATTAATATCAAAAATTTATTTTAGGATACTAAGACTACTTATAGATTCTATGGGAGGACTTAATTTAGAAGAAAACACGCCCTTAATAGGCTAAGAAGAGTCTGCTGTTATTTTAGGATATTTGACGCAAGCGGCATCATCAGTAGCCGGCTCAGAGTCTAGGGGAGTCGGGGGTACACCCGAGCCGACGATGCCGGTTGCAGATGTAAAACCCCTGTGTTCATGGGGGATTGAGACAGCCACGAATGCAGAACCTGGGGATTTTTGGGGTGTTACTCCCAAAAAGAAATCTAAATGGGGAAAGAAATCAGGGGTTCTGGCGTAGTCTGCGCGGATTCCAATCACGTTCCGCATTTCCGCGCCTCTCTCCAATCAGAATGTTGTGCTGGTGTTTGGACAGTTGAGTCAACCAAGCAGAGATATCTTTGGCGTCGCAGGGTCCAGGAGATGACTTCCAACCTTTAGATCGTAGCCAGACAAGCTATAGTACAGTGAATACAAGGAGATATGCTGTTGTTGTGCGCTTCAGAACCGAATAAAGATATGTCTAGGTCGCTTGCGGAACGTCGGCTTGTCGCACAGTCGTGGGCGCTGTAGCATCCCGCGTTTGCATCTTTTCTATTCTCTGCACAACCATCGTCAAGCACATCGCGAAAAATGATCACATGTGGCGTACTTCCGGGGCCAAGGCCGTGTCTTTTTACGACCGATTTGCATACTAATGGGTAACCTCGATATCGATGCTTAGATCGCCAAAGAGCCTAGAAAGGGTCTAGCTCAAGTGGTGAACCGCGTCACGATCTCACGGGCAGAGATGCTAGCGCGGGAGGCCCTTCAAAATGTGAAGGGTTAAAAACTGTGCTAGGCTGGCACTGCTAGTCTAATAAGCTTTCATCCAACTGGATCTTTCGCCACCACAGCATCCGTGCGTACATGAGATTATGCGTCGAGAAGGGCTGAAAGTAATGAGCCGTAGGTCAGCAGAACGGAGCCAATTGAATCTGAATACTCAGATGCAACCGTTGGTTTGTCATCATCACAATTCCCCGTTAAGACATGTCCTGCTGGCCTCCCGCTGGAGCAATTGCGTGGAGAAAGCAGCCTGATTGGACATCTGATGGAAACGCTTCTGTCCTAACAATGTTATTGAGGCTAGCTCTCCCTGATCGCAACTAGGTTTGCGCTCGATATGAAGCGGGTGGCAAACTGGCAAGGATTCAGCCAAGTAATCACAACGCCATTTCATGCCAAGTACAACGGAGCACTTTAGGGTTTCCCAGCTATCCTTGACTTACAGTTCCAGGTCTACGGCAACTCCGTCACTACCGCAGTGGCTGTCGCACGATAACCACACGGATCAGGTGATATGATCTCACGGACGGGAACCGGGCCTGAGGCTATGACCTTATGACGGCGCGTCTCGGTTCAGCCCGGCCCGGCATTATCAATGGGTACCTGTTAATTAGTTTAGGGCTTAGATGAGTACAGAGGACAGGGTGGGGCTCGCTGTGTCATGATCGGTGAGTGGGAACGTCTGGAACTACATCGTACTCCTAAGGAAAGCGGCTGACCCTGGATGAGGTGTGACTGGTGAGACTAGCAAGGTGCTCCAGGCCAGCACTTCAAGTAAACTAGAACTGCCTACGCTACCCTTGTTCTGACACCGTCTCATTCATCTCCAGACCCGCCTCGGCCATATGTTTCCAATCGGATGATCCACAAGGCGGCACAGGCGTTTTCCGTCACAGTAGAAGTCAAAGCACACACATCTGGGACACCCCCACATGTGGGCCACCAAAAATGCCTCCCAGCCACCTCATAAATTTAATACCCTCTATATTCAAACTATCACCACTTTTTCAACCTTTATCAAATCACTTCATTTTTTCAGCATATAATCTTTATTACTCAATAAGCCAGTATATTTTCCTTGTCTCCTATGACTGATATAAGCTTTTAGTGTCTTAAAAGCAAAACCATCCTAGTTATAGATATTGCGTCTATTATATGTACAGCACATTTCAAGAGCAGTTTCTCCTCATTTGAAAGCCGGGCCACTATCGCCATCTGCGTTCCACCCGCCGTCTTTAGGCTGTGGGTTTGCGAATACAGGAGACTAGGTCATAGCGGCCGTCTTAGCGAGAAAATTGGCTAAATACCTGGCATTCCCTAGAGCATGATTAAGGCTGGGTACGATGTTAGGAACCACTACTACGCTACGAATGTAAAGTAACGGACCTCTGCTCCAGTTTACTGTTAATGACCGCTTCACTTTCATCATCGCCCGGTCTCAGTAATACATTACTCTTGGTTATATGTCAGACAAATAGTTACTTTATGGATGGTTACCATGATGAAGGCTTCGGCATACCTGATTGGCGATGTTTATTGCTGAAACTGGGAGAGTATTGGTTATCTGCGGGACGTCAGTGGCTGGCGAACAGGTGACGATTTCCTTCTCACGTTGTCGAGCCTTCCGCCCCTGGTACGCGCACGAACTACCCACGAAGCTGTTCTGGTTATACACAGCCTGGGAGGGAAGGGCGAAGTGTTGGATTGCCTACTGTATCTTTCCTTGACTGACTGGCGGTTCTTGCGCTGTTGCCCCGCCGCGCGTTGGAGCTGGTGTAGGCCCCGTCTTCGCCTCTGGGGCTGTCTGGAGTTGGTGTATTGCGGGATTGGGCCGTCTGGCTGAGATCGGTAATATAGGTGCGATGTTTGGGAACTAACGAAAGGAAAGGCTCTGCTAATTCCTATGCGGTCGAATACTCCCGTCCAGATCTGTCGTTTCTGGCCTGGCAGCTTTTATGGACGCTGGGTAGGAAGGAGCACAATTAAACGCTATCTCGACCGTGCAAAAAGAGAGAACATCAACAAGCTGCTAATTAGCTGTCTTGCTAATACTCCGGAACCGACTTTGTCTGTTGGCAGCGATATCCGCTGCCCAGCGTCGACGACTGTTGGTTTGAAGTTACTTATCCTAGCTCTAACATCGCCATGCCGCAGCATACATCCAGCCAGGGGCACGTTAGTTTCACGGCGAGGTTCTTGGTTGACGTCAGAGAACAGCTGTTAGTCTGCTTATGGCATTAGCAGACGCTTGTCGTTGCGAGAGATGAAGAGATTCGCGCTATGAGGAGTCAGCTCGACAGCACCAGGACTGCGTACGAGTAGCAAGCCCAGGCCCTAAACAACTAAACGGCGTATATATGGAGCCTGGAGTACGACCTAGCGCAGTCACGCGTATCACTGCGACCGTCGTTAGCAGCCAACTTTGACTTGTACTTGCTGCTGGCGTCGGACCTAGCTGGCTCTGACGATGAGCTCCGCTGGCCTGAAATGGGGCAGCAGACTTTGAATCAGAGTTCTCACGGAGGTCTTTAGCGCTGTCTTGAAGCTTACGAGCAGTATTCCCTGGGCGGTCTGGACTGGGGCCTGTTCCAGGGTCTTGCTCCGCTTATGACACTAGCGGAAACTGCGGTGTGCGGCGCGATAGTTGGTCATCCAACGGAAATGTGTGACATAGCGCCAGAAAATGACAAAATGACTTGAAAGAGGGGGGCAGAAGACATTTCCTAGGCCGTGAAGAGCGCTCGGTTGGTATGATAGGGATATTGGGGCATAACGAAGTGGATTGTTAAAGCGTAGCAAAATTAGGTGAGACTATATGTTGGCCAGAATTGACGGTTTTCCGCGGTCCAGGTACGCAATCTAGCGCAAAAAATGAAGGTATTAACTACTCTTAACGCTTGGCCCTGGTATGTAGACTAACGTGATGTCTCTGACTTAGTCCATGTTTTTCCGGAAGAAACCCCGGCCAGGATATCCTAGAGGGCCAATTATTACTCTCCACTGGGTAAGCGCTTAACAGACGGAGGTGATATCTGATGCCAGAGCCCCTGCAGCCGCCATAGTTACTACGTACATGCAGCCTATGAAGTCAGCAAGGCCTACATTGATCTATATTTGGCCGTGGACAGGGTTGGCTGTAAGAGCGGACTTGTCGGTGCAAGGGTGGATAGCAACAAGAGAGCTATCTCAGGCTTGCGTTTGTCGAAATGGAAAATATTACGATAGAGCGCAGAGCCAAAAACTGTTTGAATCCTTGTTTAGGAGACTTATAACTAGCAAACACGACTATGGCTGAGAAGCCATAAAAGCATCTAATACTAGACCTTCTGTCGTGTAGGGACTAAAAGCAGGCCTCCGCTGTGGCTTACTGAAGGAGAGACCATGCCAGCCTTCCCCTTGGATAACGCCTTGTACGAGTATGAAGTGGAGGTCAAGGTTAAGGTCTGTAGACGTGGCAGCAGTAGCTAACCTCTGGAGGAGATCAACCCGACGCGGAGCATCTTACGGTAAAAGCAGCAGGCTCGTAGGGAAGCCTGGTAAATTCTGTCTACAACCCGGCCGATAACGTGATACATGTCGACAGCGCCGACGCCAACGCCGACAGTTCCCCAGAGGAAATCATTGCAATAACTGCAACATGTAATGTGGCGGAGGACAATCTAGACGATCTTATGGAAGAGATGTGCGACGTAGAGATCGGCTGTCGACCAAGCACCGACGGCGACTTTGACTGGTGTGCTGGAGCTGCCCGAGTGGACAGCAAACGAGCTGGCGATGTCTGATTGGCCAGTGGTGGGCGTGGAGAAGGCCCCAGAGACCGGAGGGCTAAGTGAAGATGCGGAACATTTGACGCTTGGAAACTTGCAAACAGGAAACATGGGCCAACGTCGGTTGTTCGAACGCGTATCGAAAGACCTTTGGCGCGCGAAGCAGAATCACACCCGTCCGACGCGTGCCAGGACGGTCCAGGAAAGTACGTAGAAGTGGAGTCACGTAGGAAAGTGCCAATCTAGCAACGCGACCGGGGGAAAATGCTGCTTATTGTTGCCAATTGTCGCGCGCCAAAAGGAATAAGTAAAAAGTTATAGCGTTTTGATTGTAATAACTCAAAGATTCAATATCTCGTATTGAAATAGTGAGAAACAGCAAGGGTTGTAAGGTACTGCAGGGTTGAAGTTAGGGTAACTTACGAAAGGTTGTGTGGGCGTGGGGGGAAAAAAGAAAAATAAGAAAAGGTTGGCAAGTAGAAGAAGTCAAAGGGTAGTGGGGGGGGCAGAATCATTAGGCCAATCAGAGCAGATGGATTCCTCTTTTATGTACGGAAGTGTATTTATGTAAAGGAATTATTACAGGAGGGGTATATGCCTAAAACCTTCTGGGTTTTGACGGAGTATCCGTAGGCCCTGCAGGCTGCTGTCCGCAGCTCCCCTGCTGCCTTCTGGTCACGACCACGACGTGACGGCCCACCGGAAACTCCGGTCGCAACCCCACATCCAGCTTCTCGTTATCGCACCTTGTCTCCGACCGTCACACATGGCATGATTAAGAAACATTTTGTCACCTGCATTTACTGCCACAGACGCGCTTTTGGGGCATGCGGTTACTATAATGAGAAAGTTGAATGGGGCTTGCTTGAAAATAATAGTTTATTAGGGAGCCTTGATTTATGTGGCGACCAGCCGAAGTTGTTAAGAACTACAGTCTTGCTAATAGCAGACAGTCTGATGCAAGGTTTCATGCGTGCTGACGCTGCCTGCTTTGTTCTGTCAAACTGGCTGCTCCAAGTGATAGGAACACTCATATAATATGTAAGATCTGTCGGTCGTCTCGGAATGGGATGTGGACCAATCTAACCACATGTCTGGCTTTGGCAAACCATCACAAAAGTAGACCCCTCGCTAGCTGCAAACATGCATATACCAGGGGGGTGCACTTGTATTGGCGCGCTATGTGGTATACAAGCTGCTGATAGACTTTATATTATCATTGTATTCGGGGCCGTCATTCAGACGCAATGATGATCCCAAGATCTCCACCAGTATTACAGAAGTCTGCATGTCGGCGGGCAGCATTGCTGCGGGCTCAAATCAGGTTGTGAACAAACGGTGATACGTGACGTGTCTTGGCTGCGGAGGCAAAGCACATGCGGGATGCCCATCAACTTTTCAGTCGGTCGGTCAGATGTAACGTTGAGAGGATTCTGGTTGGGTCCTTTTTCAGGTGCCCGATAGGGAAGTGGGGATAACATGTCGCTATCTGGATCGCGAGTACTGGTATGCGTGTCAACCGAGGTCCTGCCAGACAAGTCCTGTATATTGTAACGGAAAGCGATGCCGACTTAGAACACTTCCCGCAGTATAGCCTAACAAGCCTCGGGGCTGCGTCCGACCCCTTGTAGATTTAAGCTGGTATGGGCATGCCTTGGTTATCCGGCTTCCCGTAATGGCCCTGCATCAATTTGCTCATCGGCTGCTATTTGACCTCCAACCCCTTGCAGGTGTCGTTACTGTTCTTACTAGAAAATGTCGACGCCTAAGTAGAGACGGTGTTCTATTAATTCGCCTGTACCCAGATTGTATGATTAGAACGGCACTCGCCAAAATGCCATTATTCTAGACTATCAACAATAAGACTAACTTCTATTAAGCCGTTATCTAACTATCTAAGCTGAGGCAAACGCCCTGCTAGGAAGCTAACTACCGGCATTAGTACTAAGGGGGCCCTTAGTCCTCTAACTGCGTTCTGCAGCTTAAAGACGAGATATAACTAGCAGACTATATTACTTTTATTACTTATAGTTCTAAGGGGTTTTTAGAGATAGCGGCAGCTTGTGTTAAGGAGCGGCCAGACTAGTAAGGGCGTCTTATATAACTTACTTATAAGAAGCTAAAGTAAGTAGAGGAAGTTAAAAGTATAAGGGGTCTACTTTAGGTTTTAGAGGGCTATAGAAGTAGAGGTATATTAGATATTTTGCTTGATATTTAATAATAGCTAACTTAGAAAGTCCTAGGTAGAAACATAGTATAGGATTAACTTATTAATAAAGTACTTATAATTAGTAAAAATTAAATCCTATAGAGATTAATACTACCCTAGTACCCTACCCTATCTTATTAGAATATAAAGTAGAAATAGAAAAGAATATTACTATACTATTATATAACAATACTACTACTTCCTAAACTATAAGGAAAAGAATTTAATATAATCTACCTAGCGTTAACTTATGTTATAGAGGCTTTAGAGCCTTTAGAATTAAAGTAAATTAGCCCTAACTTATATAAGTACGTTAAAATCATAGTATAATACTATACTAACATATCTATTAGTATAGAATAGAAGTTACTTAAGTTATAGTTAAAGTATATTCTAAACCAGCTCTCTAAGGTAGCACATAAGGTTATTACCTAGATTAATAAAATTACCTAATATCTAAACGTAAGTATAGACCTTACTAAAATAGTAATAGGAAAGGCTTATTAGAATATTTTTAGAGAAATTACTCTTCAGCCTCTTCTTTTACCCTTACCTTATCTTCTAAATAGGATAGCAAACCTTTATTTTATCTATATAGAGGTATAGCTCTTATTATATTATAAGTAAGTTTTATATATACCAGCCCCTTAATTTATTAGCTAGAGTAAGTTAGCTTGCTTTCTTTATAACCTACTTATTAAACAGTATAGTAGATTCTAAATATTATTTGCCTATTAATAAATATACCTAAAATAGACTATACTAAACCTAAACTAGATAATATAGAAGTAAGTTTAAGCCTAGTAAAAGACTATTAATAGCATAATATAAGAGCTTTAGACTATAATATAAAAGTTTACTTTAGAAAGGGGAGATCTCTTATCTACTCTAATAGAATTAAGGGTATACCTTTCTCTTTTATTAGTTCTTAGTTTTATTATAATATGTAGAGGTATAGCTAACTTAGGAACTTTTATAAAAGAGATTTAAGGGGGGTTACTAGTATTATAGTAAGGCCTATCATCTGTTAGCTATGATTTTCTTATAAAGGAATTATCTATACCATTAGAAATCTTTAGTAATAATCTTCTGATTTTATAAAGTATTTATAGATTTCCTAGGCTTTTACTTTATTTCTAGCTAACTAATAGTCTTTTTTAAATTTAATTAGGGATTCTTAGGTATGGTATCTCTTATAATAGCAGCTAAGATATCTGCTGCTATTTAAAGCTGTGCTATCAATGATTTAGTATATAGTAATAATTTCAGGGTGGCGCTAATAAGAGGAGATAAAGAACTTAGGTTGATGCTGCAAGCTGGGGTGATTGACGTGCTCCATATTAAGCTTATATGGGACTTAGGATAGATAGGTCTCGCAATAGTTATACTATAACACTCTAAGACTATACATTCATTCTATAGTACACCATAATTGCTTTGTCCATTATGTTTCAGTGCTTTTGGACAATGTTAGCTATGGTTGATAGCTACGAGGTTGACATCAAAGGCTTTTAACGGAAGGCAGTCAGCAATATAAACCGGGAGACCAGCACTGCAGACGAGTCGTCCAACCACAATAAGGCTTATAAGAAGCCGTGTAAAGAGAATGACACGGAGGCTCGGACTCTAGGAACGGATGGATGTTATGAGTAGAGGCGGGATCCAAGTGGGTACTGAGGCACCGATGGTGGAGCGACGGTGCGGCGCTGTTCTAGTTATTGGTCTGGTATTTTGGTTTATTACAGACGGATATGGCCGGCAGTACGCTACTCTTCTCGGCCTAGTATCCGGATCACTTTTCATGGTACGGCAGCCGTATCTGTGTGGATGACAGTGAAGGCCAGCCCGTTGGGTTGCCCGGGTAAACGAACCGGGACAGAGTCTAAAGGTTGGCTATGTCAGTTTTTGGATCAGTAACGCAGCTACCGACCGATATACCTAAAAAAGGACAAGCAGCAAAATCAGTCTAGAATAATCTACAGGTTAATACATGATACGAATTTACGCTAGGGCGACCAGTTCACCGTCATCAAACTTTGTATCACTAAAGTGATCCTCAGACACCTCTAACTCTGCTCTTCCCAAACATGGCTGTGCTTGGACTGAGCCGCCCTTGGTGAGATAGGTTGCACTGCCGGTTAGAAAACCACCACTCGAGATCGTCCTACCAGTCCTCCCCAAACCAACTATCGCAATCTAGCTGTCTAGTTTGTTACAGGGCCAAGACACTATGCAATACACAAGGTCCATCGCCCGTCTGCCAAAATCCCAACCCTAGCTTACAAGCAGAATAAACACCTAAAATCGTTCCTAGGCGATCGAGTCTATATGGCCGTCGGCATAATAAGGCAGAAGTCCAACGATAATGGCCTTTCTATGGCTAAGGCCGCGGCATGGAACAACCCTAACTATGTCATTAAGTTTGGCTCTGTTTCAGGCAAAGTATTCATGAGGGTGAAAGATTGGGTATGCCAATTTTGACCACTCAACTACAGGCAATTGATCTTGAGGTTTGGACCGGGGAGTCTTAAAGCCTAACTTTCGTAAACCAAATGTTGTCGTCTCAGCGTAGATACGGCTTGGGCTCTTGCTAGGCCAAGCAGAATACAGTCCGAATGGCTCCAGTTTGTCTGAGGCTGTACACCTAGAAAGCCCGAGCGTCCTTGATTGGTTACTAACTGTACAATGTAAGCAGACCTTATCGCTACAGACCAAGAGAACAAGACGAACTAGTAAACCAATGGCACTTTTGAATGAACCATTGAATCTCCAAATTTGAGTCAGCACCTCATGCGCTTGGAGCGGCATGAACAGCCACAAGGCAGCTTCAACCATTGTTCGTAGGTCTTCATAGAAATCGAGATTCTCCTTGGCTCGGTGTGCAACATATTCACAAGCAGACGCGACAAGGGGTGTGAAGTTAACGTTGCCATAGATTGAGCTCTCTCATATGACACGGTTCAGGTATCGGTCTAACTTCATATATGGATCTTGCGTACTCCAAGTTGAGGTTGCTGTTATCCGGCCAAAATGTCTCCGTTTTTCGTTGCGTCGAAGAAATATTTTTTCAGCTTTTGAAACCAAAGCTGGTGCTTGGTCCATTGTACATGAGGGGTTGTCGGACAAGCGAAGGCGACGGCACAGGCTAGCAAGACTGGCGAGACTGACTGAAGCAGTAGAGATGGGCATTGATCAAACAAATATTGAGAATTCTCCTAAGATGTTATTATTGCTAATGTCTTTTCGTCTAGATTAGGGAGTCCCAATCGTTTGGCATTTTATACTTAGGGGATGACTTTGCGAGGCCAGCCCCTGTGGCCTCAAACCACCACTCTCCTGCATACTTGTGCGTAGGCACTTTGACTATCGGACGACCCGCGATTGGACAGTATAGAGGCATGATTTCAAGGGTCATCATTCAGTGTGCAGGGTGGCTGCATTCTCTATTACCTTGCCTTGGCTGTCTACGCAGGTAGGTAGCAGGGTTTATCAAATGTTGCCGATCTGCGCCTTCACCCGGACCGGGAGGTTGGCCGGGATGCTAGATAGAACCTTGACTAATCTCCCCGGTACGGGGATCGTGCCATCTGGCCGCTCTCTAGAGTCATTTGAAGACATAGGTAACAATGCTTACGAAGCGACTAGCCTCAAGCCTCCCTTACCGAGTTGTGCGCTCCTCTTGCGCATCCTCCCCACCCCATCAATGCTTCCCCCACCTGGCGGCTGCCTACGATGTACTTCCACACTGCTCGTGCAATACCCGCTTCCCTTCCTCCGGACGGGTTGCCTGGCGTGTAGTCCATAATCCATGCTCGCCGCTTGTATATATCCATGCAACCAGTCGTAGCCAACGAGCACGCTCATCACGTCTTACCCATTTAAACACTCCTCCCCAAGGCTCGCCACACTTGAGATGCTCCTAGAGTACCTCTTGACCTATTTAGTCGCCTCCATCTTCCGCTTGTTCACTTGCAGTAGCATGCCATTTTCCCAATAACATCATCATTCCACTACCCACATCATACTCAGACTGCGTGTTTGTTTTACCCTTACATCATCCCACCTCTTCTCAGACCTACAGCCGGTCTAGCATATGTGCTACACGCTCCTCGCAACCCAAATCCGTATCTCGACTTAAACAAGACAACCATGGCTGCTCCTATAACCCAACAACAGTTCGACCAGGCCAAGGATGCGGCGGCCGCCGCCTCTGTGCGTAAACGAAGAAGACGCGCTCTCACAGGTGGTGCCGGCAATAATTGCTTCACCTGCCCCAACAGAAACGTCAAGTGTGATCACAAACGACCCTATTACTCGCAATATCTCAAGATTAGCATCAAGTACTCTGGTTACAAGGCACAACTTACATAGGGAGTCGGGGTTGCCAGCAGAGGCAAGCTGCGCGGCCTGTCTCTCCCAATTGCGAACGCGCCCCTCGTTGCCCGAGTTACAAAGAAGTCGCCCGCGCGTGCCCGCACAAACTCGACAGCTACCACCGCAACATAGGTCGACATCGACGCCATGTCTCAAAGGAGCTTGCGCAAAGAGGCTAGGTTCTCGTCAGAGCACATCACGTCAACGCCCATGACGCCCTTCACTCCAAACTACGATATACTTTCCATATCATACCACGATCGTACGCTCTCCATGACGACGGGACGGTCGAGTCCTGTCTCGTATATGAACGAGGAGCCTAACTACTGGGGGCCGGGGGCTCACCCAAGCCCCATCCCCATCTCCAGGGCTTTGTCTTCGTCCCTCAACTCAGTCAGCGACGCCAATTACTTGTCCCCCATGAACCACTCGTATTCGAGCGACGACATCCCTCTCCTTCACAGCCCCAACGTCATGTGCAACAGCTACAACACCCACGGCTCGCAGATGCCCGAAAGCCCCATCTCGGCCATTCTAATTAACCAGAGGGGAGCTCCTACGCCATGCCCGAGCCTCATGTACGTACCGCCAGAACACAGCTTGAGGCTCGCATCGCACATGGCCAACTTCGAAGGCCCCTTGAGCCAGAAACTGGTGTGGGAGTGTGACACGTTGAGTGAGATGACCTACCTGGCTCTGCTGTAAGGACCAGACTTACTGAGGTGATGGTTTTAGGCGTTCCCGAGATGGATACGTCTCTGCCAAGTTTCCAAACTCCCTTGCGTCCATAAATGACAACAGAGTCGCTTATTTCTCCATTGTTTGGACTCAAAATCCTAGCGCGGCTTTTGGAGGAGGGAGTGAGCTTCCATATTCACCTTCAAAGTTGCACCGACGCGCTTTTTGTATGTCTCTTTGATGATGTTTGCCTTGAACGGCGCTCTGCAGGCTGGCTCCGTTGTATTTCCGTGGTTGTAAGTAGTCCCACAATTTAACGTGGTCCTTAGCGGTAAATTTTCATAGTTCAGTCAATTCAACGACCTCTTTTTGTAATAACTATGTATTAGCCATCAACATTCACAGTTGGATCCCAGCCCTCCAAGTCGAGGTGCGAGCATGGGACGTGGGCCTAGATGCGCTAGGGCTGCGCGTTGATCATGAAGCCCTAGGTACCTGGAACTACGTGTGACATCATCTATTTGGGATCAAGCTGCGTTCATCGAGGCCCATTGGCTAGTGGACCGGCATAAGGAAAAGATCGATGCACTGAGTTTGACTCGTGGGTTTATGATCAAAACAAATCAGATGGCGAAACTTCATACGCTCTACGTTGAAGAGCGGCGCTTAGCTGCCCGCAGTGAGACAGAACACAGTTCCTGTTGCTTGCCGTCACGCCGAGCAGCTTTGCGAGCGCATGGGTAGGAGCGAAATTGCGCTGCCTTCAACAGGCAGGCCATGGTCACCCATCCGCTGAGTACCGGATCGCACAGTGGGACGGCGACGGCAGTGACGAGAAGCTGTGAGGGTACCGGTTCAGAATACCCAGCCACCAAAGTCCCTGCGCGCCCTTGCCGCGCATGGACCAGTCCGGAGTCTATGATAGGGTTGTGCCGAACACCGCACCTAGGCCGGAGGGGTTTGTCGACCTGCGCAGAGGAGCTCGGATGAAGCAAGACAGAACGGACTGCCGTGAGGACTGGTTGGCAACTCGGCCAGGCCATGCATGTCAGGCCTTCCTTCCCAGTCCATTGGGCCAGACACAGTGTTCGTCAGACAAGCCCCCGTGCCTGCGACCTGTATTGGGCCCTCGATCTTACACCCGACTAAAGGCACTTGGCAAGCTGCCGCCAAGCGGTAACTTATGCCCGTGATACACGGTATCGTGGGCGATAACGGGTTCATGTCTCGCATCTCGCCTTTACCCATCCCTCTGCACGGAAGCGCCTGCGACAGAATCAATTGTCGTTGCTCGCCCCAATTGCTTGGACGACAACTAATTAGTAGCTAGCCAGCACAAAACACTGAAACCAATGCCGGGCTTGTGCACTTTTCGAGTTGGATGCCAGAGGCACGGCCCCGGAAAGGGGGTGGAAAGTATCAGGGAAATAATTATTCAGCATGGCTCCCTCGGTAGCCACTGCTTGCGACAAGCCCTTTCCAGAGCGAACTGCATCCGTGTCCGTCATGCCATCAACGTTGCTGCCCCTCATCGAAATGGGGACGCCGGCTTGTTCATGTACGCTCTCGTCTGTATTGCTGCCAATGAGCGGTCACGCGGTGGAATCACCAGTTTGAATGGGATTAGCAGACTGTCCCGGAACAGCAGTGCAGCACATCGAAGTGCATCGTTTGGGAGGATCGATTCGCCGTCGTTTCGCCGTCGGTTCCGGTGGATCTGACCAAACGCCGCTCACGGCTGCGGCTAAGGCTGTACTCCCACTATAGTTACCTACCATTTAACAGGTACTACTATAGCTTGTTGGGTCGTAACAAGTATACAGCAAAAACATTTATAGATGTACCTGTTGGAATATCACTATCACATGACCGTACGATACCCAATTTAGGATTTACAGTCAATGCGCACAGGTCACTAGAATGGATATCTAGACCTCGGTTATATGGGTGAGGTCAAACACAGGTCTAACATTTCCTTGACTCAAGTACCCGAACAGAGGGATATATCTGTTCGTGCGACAGCCAACTCTGTACTTAGGAAAGATAGTCATGATCAATACATTGTGCCTCACCCCCTACATTGTTTACCCCGAAGTACGATCGTACCTTCGGACTCTCATGGACAGGAGAGAGTCCATTCAACAGTACCTAAGATAAAGTACATTATAAAAGCATAGAGGCCGCTGGCCAGAAGGCAGAACCAAAACCACCCTGACCTCAAACCCACTTCTGATCCTGACGAAACGCACGAATAGATCTAAAGATTCTTGGATTTCACATGTAAAAAACAACGGAAAGGGGCTAAAAATAACAAAGACAATCAAAGAAATAGCTTTAAGGACGGTAACGACTGTATACTTATAATAATCCCTCTCTCTGCTATAACTGAATCTCTCTTATTTACAAAGTCCACGTGATTGCCTCTCTCTATAAACCTATTTGCCAGACCATCGCGACCAATCACAACATGCAAGTCTGAAAGGATGCGGATAAGAGAAACAAGCAAAGCTGAGCCCTAGGGGAGACTGTAGGGTCAACCCAACCGGGGTCGCTTAGGGTACACCAGTAAGGTTGTAACTTATTCCTACTGCTGTTTAATACAGTGTCGATCGATGTTGTTACAACCCTATAATTTATATTAGACAAACGCTTTTTTATAGGGGGTTTAAACTTACAAAGTCCCCTACTTTATGCTGCATTACGACGCAAACGCCGTCACGCATTTGGCCTGCCCCTCGGCATCCAGCCTTAGTTTCAGTAGAATCAGTTATACCGTTTGTACGGCATCTATACCTTTGTCAGATAAGGTACACCACATATTTTAAAATAACTTACTCGTAATGCCACATAACTGGTCTCTTAGCAGCTTGTGTAGTAGCTAGAGTATAGCAAGTAGAAGTAGCTTAAACATATTGAAAGTAAAGAGGACTTAAGTATATGTTTGTAAACTTCTAACGAAAGAATTAGTGATCTATGGGAAAATATAAGTTAAAGGTATTGTTGCGATATCAACTATCGCGGATCCCATCGGACTTATCGGGCGTAACCCCGATAAGCGGCCGCAGATTAACTATTGATCCGTCAGTAGATCTACTGTGGATTTAGGGGTTATTTACCTAACCATTTGTGGCAGAACCCACGATAATTCTCTTCTAGTTACACATAATTAAACTATAGTATTTACCCCTATTATTTATTACTTTACCTATTAATACGTATAGTTAACTATATTACCTACCTAGTAATATACTAATACTAATTAGTAGTTAATTCTTATGTTAATTTTTACTACTATAGTAGTTATCTTAGTTAATTCCTACTTCTATATATAAACTCTATAGATTAGTAAGGTACTAACTAAAAGAGATAAATCTTACTACTCTTCTAGTAAATTATTTATACTTATTACTATATTATATAGTTAATTAGAGGCTACTAGTAGAAGTATATTATAAACTAATATAACTAAAAGATTACCTAAGATATATAGCTATCTTATAAATAATCCTAATTTTATTACGTTTTAAGAAATTACTACTTAACTATAAAAAACACCTTACTTTATATACTAATAGCTAAGAAATACTATATAAATATTATATAAAGGCTTACCTTAATAAGTAATAATATTTCTTACTATAAGTCTAAGGTAAAGTTATAAATTAATATAAAAGTACTATAAATACCCTATAAATCCTTACTACCTATACTACTAGTAGTAAATCCTCTAATATATAGATATGCCTTCTAGCCTGCTAGAAGAAACATATATGTTTAAGGGGTAGTTAGGCTAATAGAGGGTAGTAATACTAACGCTAGAAGAAGAAGTTAATCTAGTCTATTAGTCTACTAAAAAGGCTAAAGAAATACTATAAGAAGGCTAATATAAAGAGGAGGGAATATATATAATATAGTAGGGGGATATATAAGAGGCTAAGGATATAATAGACCTATACCCTATCCTATAGGCGTATATAAAGTATGTTAACCTATAGCTATAAAGTATTATTAATATTAAGAAGATACCTAGTAGTATTAAGTAAAAACATAAAGCCTATACGCTAGATACTACTATTATCTACTTTAGAATAAAAACCTAATATAAAGATTTTATAGCTAATTAACTATAGTAATAGGCCTATAATTATCTCTATAAATAGAAGGTTAAAGACTATAATAGTATTAATAAGGAAGTCCTTCTTAAATTCTATAACTTCTTAATTAATAATAGCGTCTAGGTTAAATTAAACTAAAGGTAGGTTACTTCTTATATATATAAGGTATTAGAGGCTAATAATATATACATCTAGACTAAAGAAGAGATTAATAAAGTAGCTAAAACTAACCTAAGGTTTAAAGTAAGGACTATAAACCCTAGATTTATTAATAGGTTACTAGGTTATAGGATCTACCTATTACTAAGAGTAAGGTAACTACTATTAACTAACCTTAAATCTATAGCTAAACCTAAGATATATAAATAGTATAAAGATACCTAGTTTTAATAGGCTTCTTCCTATTATAACCTATTATTTAAGTTACTACTACTATTAAGTAAAAGCTCTACCTAAGTAAGGCTAATCCTAATAATAGTAATAGTTAAGAGATTATAAGACTATGAATCTACTATACTAGCTACTTAATTTAATAGTAGAATAGTACTAAGTAACAGCCTAACTTTATAATAATTAATAGATCTTATTAAGCTTTACTCTAATAATCCTATATTAAAGTATATAGGTAGTTAATATAAGATAATTAATTTAAAGCTTCCTACCTTCTATAAGCTTTATAACTACGTTAGAATCCCTACTAGTAGGTATAGGGCTATAGTAATAATAATATTAAGTATTAATACCTAAGAGTATTACTTTATTAATCTCTATAGATTTACTAGTAATTTTAACGTACTAATAGTAAATATTAAATTAGAATTTAAAGGTAATAAGGTCTATAGTACTAGAATTATAGAGTTATACTATATTACCTTTAAATCTACTATATATAATAACCTTAGGAAAAGTAAATATAAGATCCTTAATTTACTTATTAAGAAGGTTACCTAGCTAGTATATACTATAACCTATAATAATATACTAAAAGATAAGGAATACTATAATACCCTTATTAACTATTACTAAGGAGTACCTAAGTATACTATAGTATTACTTAGCCTACTTATAACGTATAATATACTCTATATATAGCTATATAATAGTATAGCTAATACTATACTTTTTTATAAACTATAGGCTTAGTACTATACTAAAGAGTACTTTAGTAATAATAAGTAATACTAGGTTAACTATAAGTATAATAGTAACTATAGCTATTACTTATAACTAAAAATAGACCTACTATATAAAGACCTAAAAAGTAAGGGTAACTTTATAGTAAAGAAGTACTTTATCTATAAGAAACCTAAATACTAGTTAACTAAGTATACTAAAGAAGAATATTAATCTTCTTTCTAGTAGTATAAAAGTATATACTTAATAGATATTTTACTATTAATATTTAACTACTTTTTACTAGACTATAAGGGGATAAAGAGTACTATTAACTTTAAAGGAGCTAAAAATAAATATAAGCTAGACGATAGTAACAGCCCCTTTAATAGTAATACCTTCTTTATATCTATAGCCTTTTATAGTAAGGATAGTATTAATAGCTAGAAGGTGTTTACCTAACTATATAACTAGGCTATACTCTATATAATTATAAAGGATAATCTATATAAAGAGGAGACTACTAAGGAGAAACCTAATACTAATAAGGTATTTACCTTTAATAACTATTACTCTACTATAACTTTCTAAGGTATTATACTAGACATAGGGGTAGTAAGAGTCTCTATAGTTAGTTAGTAGTAATATACTATGTTAAAAAGGCATCTTAACTATAAACTTCTACTAGATATATTACATACTAGTAAAGTAATAATTTACTTTAGTAGTAGTAATTACTTTAAGTTAATAGGTACTATAGAAGTCCTTATACCTATAGGGAATCTTACCTTCTACGTAATAGACTTTAATACCCTATTTCTCCTTTACTTAAAGGATATAGATTACTATAGAGTAAAATTTAATAACCTTACTAATATATAGTATATTAAGAATAAATATAAAATACAATATAAATATAAAATACAAATATAAAATATAAAATACAAATATAAATATAATATATATATTTGTATTATATTTATAAATTTCTTAAATATATATATTTTTATTTATAAATATAAATACATATATTTATATTTATATTCATTATATTTAAATACACTATATTTTAACTAATTATATTAAATATATAGAAAATATATTAAAGTAACTAAATACTATAACATTATATATCTAATATATTTATTTAGATATTTTAACTTTATTATTAGTATTTCTATAGACTAGACTATGTACTTATTTTAGACTTAAAGACTTAAAGTCTTAGAGATATAAAGTATTATTATATTATTTTTAATAATAATAGAGTATATATAAGTTTTAAATATATAATATATACTTTACTAAGTAGAAATATATAGCTATTAATATTAGATTTCTAAAGAAAATACTAAAGTATAAATAAAACTAAGTATTAAGATAAATATAGTTATAAAAAGACTATATATATATATATATATATATATAATATAGTTTTATATATAACTTAATATATTCTTTTTATTAATATTAATAAGAATTATATCTTACTTTTATAAAATATAAAGTAAACTTTTTTAAGGGTTATATAATAATAACCTTATATTTCTAAGTATAAAGTAAATAAACTAAGACTATATCTAGCTAAAGTAAATATATAAAGAAAATAAATAAATCCTAGTTAATAGAGCTACTATTACTACTAATAGATATATTAGTATTATCTTACTCTTTAAACTCTATTTCTTCTTATTCTATTTCTTTTTCTTCTTCTTCTTCTTCTTCTATATTACTATTATAGTCCTCTTCTATAGTAAAGTCTAATTCATCCTTAGATACTTCAGAATAATTAAAAATACTACTATATAATTTAGGGGTATATATATCCTCTAAATTACTATTAGTAATAGTTTTAGAATTATAAAAAATAGAATTCTAGTCTTTTAATAAAACTAGTTGTCTTCTATTATTATGCTTAAGCCTAGTTCTTCTTTTAGTAATAATATTACCTGATTGGTTAAAACTAGCTTCTACTGCTACTAAAGTAGGAGGAATAGCTAGATATTTCCTAGCTAATATACTTAGAATAGGAAATTTTACTTTATTCTCTTCCTACTAGTCTAGAGGATTAACCTATTAATATATATTAGTACTTATATTAAGTAATATATATATATATATATATAAGAATATATATATAAAGACTTACTTTATCTCCTTATAATCCTAACTTATAATAGTTATTAATTTTATCCTTTTATATATTTTCGTTTTCTTTTTTACTTTATATAGGAAAAAGATTACTAATAAACTCTTCTCTAGGCTTAGGTCTAGGTACTTTAATATCTTTACTTCTAACCCTATCTTTAGAAGGGTCTATTATAAAGTTAGATAAAGTATTAGACTTTTCCTTATTTTTTCCTTTATTTTTAGGGTTATTAGTAGTTAGGTTTTCTATACTAATTCTATCTTTAATAGAATTAATATATAAGCCTTTTTATCCTATAGCTTCTAAGTCTACTATAATATACTCTTTTAGACTATTAAAAGTTAATACTAACTATTATATATATATATATTATAAAAGGAATAATTACTTACCTATTATATTCTCTAGCTAAGTCGTCTTTAGCTAGTTATATTATAATATTAGGTATAAAAGAATTTAAGTTATTATTCTTTAAACTTTTTTAGTTAAGTCTAGGGTCTAATATAAACCCTAATAAAAAAGGCTTATACTTATTATAGTTATTATAAGTAATAGGATAAGGAAAATAGCTTTCTAGCTTTTCTAACCCTACTTCTATAGAAGGTAAAAGAGGTATAGAATAAGGATGTAAAGAATTATTAGACTATTAATTAATATTAGTAAATATATTAATATATATACTATGTTATATATATATAATTCTAGGAAAATACTTACTTTATCTACTTCTTTTGTTTTAAAAGTTATTAACTCCTTTTTATCTAATAAGCTATAATATATATTACCTATTAAACTAAAAATAGTACTAATAGTAATATAAGTCTAACTTTATAAATAGATAGTAGGGTTATAAAATATCTTTAATATATCTCTTAAGTAGATAAGTTAAAGCTACTAGCCTTCTGTTAGGTAAAGAGCTTTAAAGATATTATTCTTTGTTAATTTATTTAATATATCTAAGGCTGTCTTAAGCTCTATAGATATATTAATTATTATATAGACTAAATTCCATCTAGTTTTATTACCTATATTATTAAATAGTATTAGTATAATATATATATAAATAGATTTAAAACCTTTTAAGTTAATAATTCTTAATAATATAATTATAGTAATAATATTATAAGAAGACTTAATATATAAAATAGAATTACTTACATAAAGGAATCTTAGTTTTATATATATTAATAGGAAATTCTCGCCGTTTCTTAGCGTGTTCTATAGCTGTTTTAAACTCTTTATATAATATACTATTATTTCTTAAAAGTATAACTATACGTTTTAGTTTACCTAAGCTACCTATTATCTTTAATTAGTATATAATATAATAAAGAGTTTATTATAGTTAATTATAATAATATTAACTAGTACTATTAATAATAGTTACTTACTATAGTGTGTTTTTAATATTTTCTCTTATTCTTTAAGACATAATTTCTCTATAGATCCGCTATAGTTATTAATAATAGAAGGTATTTTAAAGTCTACTATATTAGTATCTTTAATAATACTATTAATATACTTATCTATAATAGCTTTTACTACTAGATTTAGTATATACCCTATACATCTAATATTATATAAAGTATTATTCTTATTATTATTATTATAAGAATTAATAAATAGATTTAGAAAAGTATTATTATTAGTACTATTATCTCTAGTAATACTATAAAGAAGTTAGCTTTATTTTCTTTATATAATATTAAGTTACTTTAATAACTAATAAGAAATTATAAATATTAGTATTACCTAACAATATTTTACTTAGGAATATTATATTTCTTAAGAATATTATTTTTAAATACTTATTGTATATATAACCCAGTATGTAAATTATTTAAATATTTAAAACCTATTAGATATATTAGTAATAAATACTAGTAGTAATTAACTATTAAATAGTATATAAACTCTTACCTAGTTATAAATATACTAGTTTAAAACTACTATTTATATAAGACCCTATTACTCCCAAATAGGCTTTATTATCTATAGAAGTCTATATATCTAGTTAAATAGATATATAACTATAGTTATTAAAGTGTTATGTTAAGTTATATATAATAGTAGCTTCTAAAGAGTTAAACTTTAGATTAATATAACTTATTAACTTAGGATGATTAATACTAGATGTAGTACTATATAACTTATTAGTATTTAAACTAAAAAGTAATAATATATTACTTACTAGTTTAAAAAGCTTAATATATTATTAAAGTCTATAGAAGTAATAGTATTATAACTTATATTAAACTTTAATATATAGTCTATTATATAGTTATATATTTCCTCTTCTTCTATACTATTAGTATTACTAATAATAGTACTTTCTCTATATCTTTTCTTATTAGAAGTATTAGATATAAAGGTATCTATTTCGCTTTATTCTAAGCCTTTATTATTAGACTCTATATAGTTTTTAACTATATAAAAGTTAGTATAATAATATAAGTAAATACATATATTACTATATATAACTATATATATAACTATATATATAACTATATATATAACTATATATATAACTATATATATAACTATATATATAACTATATATATAACTATATATATAACTATATATATAACTATATATATAACTATATATATAACTATATAGATAACTATATATATAGTAATAATAAGATATTAACTTATATTTTATTTTATCTATATTTAATTCTTCTTTTTCTAAAGTTACTATAAAAGAATGTATTTTTTTATAGTAGGTTATAGCGTTAGATATTTGAAATTAAGCTGCTTTAGTTATATATTTCTTTTTACAGCCTTTCATATTATAAGTTAACTCTATTTCCCTTTCTTTACTTAAATTAATAGGTAGTAACTTATAGGAAAATAAATTATTTATAATAGGATACTGTTTACTGCCTTTAAAGATATAATCTTTTTGATTTTCTGGTTTATTAGCGTATATAAACTGGGTTTTAGTAGTATTTATAGAGATTTGCAAGTCATTATTAGAAACGTTAACTTAAGAAGAGGCCTAGGAGTTAGAGGAAGAGGGAATAGGTTGAAAAGACTTATTAGATTTAGATGCCATTTTTATAGATTTTTTTTAATATATTTTAAGTATTTTATTAGGTTTAATAAGTTATATAAAATAAGTAAGATAGGTAATATAAGATTTAATAGTAAAGACTTAATATATTATATAATATATAGTATAGTAGTTCTTCTAGTTATATTCTTTATAAGTTATAAGATATAAAATTAATAGTTAAGAGAAGAAGAAAGAAATTACTCTTTATATAATAAATTATTATATAAAGCTTAGTAATATTATACTTTAGTAAACTATAAAACTAAAGTATTATAGCTATAGCTTTAGCTTAGCTTAAGTCTTATATAAAGGTTTAATATTACTTATAAACCTTATTAATATTACTAAAAGTAGTATATACTTATAAATATAATATAATATATATATACTTAAAGGTATACTATACTAAGCTTATATATATAAAGGTAAAAGATTTAGTATAAGAAACTATATAAGTTATATACTTTCTAAACTTTAGTTATATAAAATAACTAAAGGTTTAGTTAAACTTAAACCTAAGCTAAGATTTTATTAATAACCTTATTAAATTACTAATAGTAGTATATAGTTATAATTATAATATAATATATATAGTTATAATAGTACTATATACTTAGTTTATATATATATAAGCTAAAGCTAAGCTAAACTTAATACTAAGCTTAAGGTTTACTTATAGCCTATAAGTCTTAGAAAGTTACTTAAGATAGAAAATAATATATACTAATAAATTAAATATTCTATATATATTTATAGTAATATACTAAGCTAGTAACCTAAAGCTATATATATAAAATATAGTATTATACTATATAGTATATTATATAGTATATACTAAGAAATATAGTCTTTAAATTAAATTTAGAACTTTTCTTTAAAAAGACTAGTAAAGCTATTAAAATATCTAAGAAAATACATTAGATATATATTTATATAGTATTTACTTACTTAAATATATTTTATATATATTTTATATATATTTAATATGATTAGTTAAAATATAGTGTATTTAAATATAATAAATATAAATATAAATATATGTATTTATATTTGTATTGTATTTTTCCTAGGTAAAATACAAATACAAATACATATATTATATTTATTCCTAAAAGTACAATAAATATAAATACATGTATTTGTATTTATTATATTTATATTTATTTAATACACTACTAATATACTAGTAAAGGGTAATATAATTATATATATTATATAGAAATAGGGCTATATATAAATACTATTAGGGTAACCTAAGCATACTATTACCTAATACTACCTAACTAATAGTAAATTATAGTAAATATACTACTAATTTAGCCACCCCTTAGTTTAGCGCCTTTATAAGGTGTTCTAATATACTAGCTATAAGATAGTAATCTCTAATATTAAGGAGATTAATTAGTTCTACTATAGCTACTAGTTAAATTTAAAGGCGCTAGGAAGGTTTAAATTTACCCTTTATAATAACTATAAGTTTAACTATAAGATTATTATTAATATAATATATCTTAATAGTAATAAGCTAGTTTTATATATTATAGGTATAGTAACTACTTTTAATACTATAAGATTTCTCTAAGCTATTACTATAAAACATATATAGGAAGCACTATAAATATACTAGATTAATATATATCTTAGCCTACTAGATTAGATTATTACTAATACTAGCCTTAATTTCTATATAGCTAAATTTAAGTATACTACCTATATGTTATCTATTAATATTAAGAAGATACCTATTAAGGCCTATAATAGTATTAGAAAGGCTGATTATTATTATATAGCACTCCGCTAAGTATATAAGATATTCTATATAGAAATAGATATAGAACTATTAGTATATTACTAGGTAGGTAATATAGTTAACCGTACGTATTAATAGGTAAAGTAATAAATAATAGGGGTAAATACTATAGTTTAATTATACGTAACTAAAAGAGAATTATCATAAGTTCTACTATAAATAGATAGGTAAATATCCCCTAAATCTATAGTAGATCTACTAATAGATTAATAGTTAATCTATAGCTACTTATTAGGGTTACGCCTAGTAGTCTAATAGGATCTATAATAGTTAATATTATAATACTAGTAACTTTCTCTTAAGGAGAAATTTGCTATAGATTTATACTACTTTATTAGTTAACTATAAAGGGCCTAAAAACGTAATAAAATAAAGATCTAAAAGTATTATATACTTTTTATATAATAAATCTATTACGTATATAAAACCTATCTATATATCTATATTCTTACTATGCTATTACTAATAAGCTCCTCTAGCGCCTTATTAGGTAATAACTTTATAAATCTATCTACTAGGTTATTATTACTATAGATTTATTAAATCTTATATATCTCCTAGCGCTTATATAACTACTATAACACTATTATATTAATTATAAGGCGTTTCTCCTTTATAGTACTAAGCTTTATAAGGTACTTATAGAGGGAGTAGTAGTTAGTATATATAACTATTAGGATTTATAGGTACTTAAGGCGGTTAGTAACTATTACTAGTATAGTAGTTATTATATAAGTAATATTAGTACTAATAACTATTATATAGATCTTAGAGGCTAATATACTTTATATAACCCTTTTATACTTTATTAAGCTAAAGTAAATAATATTCCTTTTAATAGTAAATTTACTAGTATGTTTATAGGTTTTTATAGTAGTATTATCTTTACTATATTACTTATTTATAAGAATAATAATAAATCTAAGCTATAAGGTAAGGTTACTATTATTAGTAAATAATCTATTAATAAAGATAAAGAGCTTTATAGTTATAAGGTTAAGTAGTTAAAAGTAAAGGCCTTAGTTAGGGTTCTTTATTTACTACTTAATTTATTAGTTAAGCTCTTTAATATTCCTTATATTTAGTAATTAGTACTAGGTAGTAATAGAGTAGTTAAAGTACGCCTTAGGCTAGTAGATTAAGGTAATATACGTACTATAGGTATACTACTTAACGTACTATTAGTATAATTCTAGTAAATTAAGGTTAATAGGCTATAGTTACTTACCTTATTCCTTTTAGTAGAGGTAAATATTACTATTATTATTAAGAGAAAGTATACTACTATTAAAGGTAATAGGTTTACTAGGTTTAAGGAATTACTTTAGCTTTACTATAAAGGTTACTTTTATTAACTTAGTATCTTTATAGTTAGAGAATAATTTATCTATAAGGCTAATAGTATTATTAGTCTATATACTAATTAATATAAAATCTTTACTATTTTACGCTAAAATAAGTAAGTAAGGGTTAAAGGTTAAAGTATCTATCTAGAGGGCTTTTTTATAATAGTTATTATATATTACCTACTAGTAGGTTTTAGCCTTAGGTATACTATATAATAGTTACTTAACCTCTATTATTATATTAGTATTATAAAGGTATTAGATCTTAATAGGTAGTCTTATAAGAATTATATAGTTAAGTAGGGTTACTAATTATATATATACCTATATTATATTATATAGCTATAAAAGGTAGTTCTTAAGTAATAATAATAGGGTAATAGTAAGGATTAATTATTAGGCTATTTATTAGACAGTTAGTAACTAGGTAAGTATTATAGCCTTCCTATTATTAGTATACCCTTAGATAATAAGTCTTAACTTCTTATATAAGATCTTATTTTTACCCTTAATTTTATATACTAATTATAACTTAAACACGTAGATACCCCTATAGTGTTTTTTATTATACTAAATAATATAGAACACACCTTAGGCTATTAATCCCTTAATCTCCTAGTAGTTAGACTATTTAAATAGTTTACTAGGTATAGTTATTACGCCTTTCTTATAGAGTTTAATAGTAAGTATATAGTTAGTATCCTCTTTTACTATAAAGTAGTTAGCTATTAATAGATTAGTCTTAGTAGTAAATATCTCTACTAGGTTCTTTTATAGGTAGCTATAGTACTATTACTATAGCTATTTTATAGTAACTATAATACCTTTACGTATTTTACCCCCTTACCTATTAAGAAGCTTAGAGGGTAGGGTAGTAGTATTAGTATCTTATACTTATATAGTATTATTGGGATCCTCCTTATATTAGTAGTAGGGCTTTACTATAGTAATATAGAAATTCTATAGGCCTTATAGTAATTTAACTATATATATAGTACTATTATTAGAGAGTAACTAATATAGGCCTTACTAGGTATTCTTTTCTTACTATACGTAAACTAGAGATTAAAAAGGTAGTATAGTAGTAGCTATAGTATTTAAGCTGTTACGTATTACTAGTATATTATTTACCTATCTCTTAGTATAAATTTACTATATTTCCTTTATAGCCTTTTATATTTGTTGCGATATTAATCGCCCGAGGAATATCGGCCATAACGCCAATATTCCGGCGGCGGAAGAACAGATATTCCGCCGGGGAATTCCCCTGAATTCCCAGGTATATCACCACTATTCAACCACACAGTAATAACCCCCTTTTAAAGCAACACGTAATAGACCCTCAGAATAGACCACCTATTATTCGTTATTTACCACCTAATACATATAATTAACCATATTACAACTAACCCTTATAATCCTAATACTAATTAGTAGTTAAATTACTAACTAGTTAACTATTACTAACTAGTTAAATATTACTACTAGAGTAGTCTTCTTTACTAAAATTACTACTTAGTAAAGATACTATAGATTAGTAAAGGTTTAACAAAAGAGACAAGCAGACTAAAAGTCTACTAGATTTCATACTACTTTTGCAACCCTACTTATACTAACTGCTATTAATAACAAAGAAGAGACTAAAAGTCTACTAGATTTACACTACTTTTATAACCCTCTATCTCTAAAAGCACTGGTTGTTTAGGCTAAGATAGTATAGTTACACCCCTTATATAGCTAGTAAGACTAAAGCCTAAAATACATAACTAACTTATAGACCTTATTATATTATAAGAGGTTATACTTAACTATAAAAAACACCCTAATTTATAAGCTAAAATAACATCTAAGACGTAAACATGACTTGTGGTAAAGAAGACCTGATCACGCCTATACGGCCTAAAAGGGTAATATACATATAAGACGGTAAATCTACTAGAACAAGACAATTATTAACTATAATAGAAAGAGCTATACTAAGAATATTACTAGAGATACCCTATAGATTTAAGGACTATATTAATCTATAGGTATAGGGAATTTATAATTTTAACTATATTCTAGAATAGATCAAATAAAGTAAAGGACTTAAAGCTATACTCTATAAATATATAGTAGAACAGATAGCCTATAATAATTATAGTTAAGGCCTTAAAGCCTACCTAGCTAATAACCTTAAAGACTAGACCCTTAATAACTTTAAAAGTATTAATAGGGATTTAATTAAGAAAGTCTAAGTATTTATTATTAGTAATAGAATACTTATAGATAAACATAGAGGAACCATAGCATCACACGTCTATAATATAATTAACTAAGAGAAGTATAAAGTATAGACTAAAAGCTAGATTAAAGAGGCCAAGAAGTTAGACCTAATATTCTATAAACAAATAGAGAATAAAGACTTTATTAAGAATATTACTAATACGTATAAGAAAACGTAGATAAACTTAATAGGAGTAGGAAACTCTATAGATATAAGGCAGACTTTATTTAATAACCTAAATTTTATTATTCTAACTATATAAGAAAGCTATTAATACACAGCCTATAAGGAATTAACCACCCTATCTAATTAATCTATAGAGGTATAAAGGACTATTATACCTAGGGATTTACCTAAAAATAGCAGCCTAACCCCATGTTAATTAACCAATCTTATTAAGCTTTATAGTAATAATATAGAGTTAAAGTATAGAGGGGACGTATATAATATAATCAACTTAAAGTTACTAGTCTTCTATAATCTTTATATAAGCATAAGAATTATAAGTAATTAATATAGAACTATAATTAAAGTAATACTTACCTTAGAACTATAGGAGTATTACTCTACTACCCTATGTAAATATACTAACAATTTTAACGCTTTAATAGCTAGAATTAAATTAAAGTTTAAAGGTAAAGAAGTCTACTAGGCCTATATAGCTAAGCTATAACAACTTAATTTTAAGTTAATTAAATACTAGAATAGTAGTAAGAATAAGCTAGAGATACTTAACCTCCTTATCATAAAAGTTACTAAGCTAGTAAAGGCAACAAAGCACTATAGACTACTAGAAGACAAGGAATACTAAGACATACTTATTAACTACTACTAAGGCATCCCAGAATGTACTATGGCCCTCCTTAACCCACCTACGACATTCACTACGCTCTGCGCGTAATTACGCAGCAGCATAGGGAATATAATAAGTATTTATAATAAGAAATCACAATTCATTACTAAAGACCCTAGCAATCTAGGGAACTAATACTAGGTTAACCATAAGTATAATAGCTAAAGGAATTAATAGCTATAGCCATAGTAGAACAACTAAGGCACAACCCATAATAACACTTAAGAATAGAGTACCTTTATAATAAAGAAGTACTTTATATATAGAAAGCCTAGATACTAGTCTAATAAACACCTAGATAACAAAAGGCAGAAGTCCTTCTAGAAGTATAAGAGCCAGTACTTTATAAAGACTTTACTAGGGTTTAAGTAGTTTCTTATAGAATACAAAGGCAACTACAGCCTAGATAGGAGAGAAGATAAAGAATATAATACAGCTAAAAAACACTTATAGGACAATATCTTCTTTATGTTAATATTATTTTATAGAAAGAACATAATTAATAGCCGTAAAGTCTTTATATAACTATATAACTAGGCTACTTACTATATGTTAATAAAGGAAGACCTATAGGAAGTTAGCAAACCTACTACAAAAGTCAACTAGGATGGTAATATATTTATATTTAAAGACTAATATTCTATAATAACGTTCTAGGGAATAATACTAGATACTAGTATAGCTCTTATATTAACAGCTAGCTAACATTAAGTCGCAGTACTATACAAGCAGCTATAAAAAGAAATACTACTAGATATAGCCTATATAGGGGAGGTAACTATATAATTTAGAAGCAGTAAATACTTTAAATCCCTTAGAACTATAAAGATACCTACCCTACTTAGTAAACTTACTTTCTATATTATAACCTCTAATATGCTATTTCTACTCTACCTAAAAGATATAGACTACTATAGAATATAATTTAATAACCTTAAGAATATCCTCCTCTAGGGTGAGAATATCATACTAGTTATACATAAATAGGGTTACATATAGATACTACTAGAGAAACCTAAATATAGTATAGCATAACACCACCTTACTAATGTTAAACTCCGTTAAATACACCAATAATTCAGCTATCTATTAGTTAATTACCTCCATAAGGTACTACAACACGCCAGCCACAATACAGACATCACAAATATCAAGGAGATAACTAAGTTTTACTATTACTATTAATTAAACTTAAAAGCCCCTAGAAGATTTAAGTTTACCCTTAGAGATAACTACAAATTTAACTATAAGATTCATATTAATATAGTATACCTTAATAGTAACCAGCCTATTCTACATATTGTGGATAGTATAATAGCGTTTAATATAGCGTGATTTCTCTACTTAGTTACTATAGAATAGACATTTAAGGCACTATAAATATGCTAGATAGATATATATCTTAGCCTGCTAGACTAGATAATAACTAATGCTAGATTAAACTTCTATGCTATAGAATTCAAACATACTACTTAATTACTATTAATTAAAGTAAAAGAAGTTCTAATTAAGGCATACAATAGTATTAGAAAGGTTAAGAGATATCACACTACTCTTTACTAGGCATATATAATCATCCACACTAAGACTAAGGTAGAACCTAAAGTTACCCTATAGCTAGCCGTAAAGGCGATTAATAATACTACTAGCCCTAATAGCCTTATGCCTACCCTCCTTATCTTTAGAGCTTACCTATATATATTAGAGAACTCCCCTCTATTACTATTAATTACCTAACAAGCCAAAGCTATAAAAAAGGCTATAAAAGAAGTCTAACAAATTAACGCCAAAAGGCAGGTTAACAACACGCTTACAACACATAACAGCCTAGATATAATAGTAACTACAACCCTACTGCTATAATTACTTATTTAAGTTTAGCATAAGAAGGGCGGCTAGTAAGGCCCCTTCTGACTTATCGCAAATAACAGCATAACCTATATAGTAGATTTACCATAAGGACTATATAACTTCTATATTACTATAGTTAAGCTATTTTACCAGCCTAATAAAGTTAAAGAAAGCATACTACCTAATCTAACTACTAAAGAACCTATTAAGCCTATTTAAGAGCCTAACAAGCCTATAGAAGCAACCTATAAGAGTATTATAGTTAGCCTAGAGGAACTACTATAAAGATAACATAGTTAACTAAGGAAGAACCTAATCCCTACCTTCCTTATAGAGATTAACCCTATTCTAATAGGCGACATATTTCTAACTACTAAAGAGGAGGCTAATTATAAGCTTACTATGGAGTTACGTAAGAAGGGCGTAATTACTATACCTAGAAAGCCATTTAAACACTCTAACAACACAGAGATTAATAGTCTTACTAAAAGAGGTATATTCTATATTATTAAACATAATAAGAAAGAACATACTAGGATATAGATCTTTAAATTACAGCTTATATATAAGGTAAAAGGGAAGAATAAGGCCCTATATAAGAAATCCTGCCTTATTATCTAAGGTTACGTAGACAATAGGAAAAGCACAATCCTAATATAGTCCCCTATAATATAGCAGATAGCCTAGCATATTATCCTTACTATTATACTATTACTACTATATAATAGATATGTTCTTTAGCTATAAGATATTATATAAGCGTATACTTAGTCTATAACTAACCTTAACTATGTAATTCTTGCCTATCTACCTATTAAGATATGCCACCTTTATCCTGTAAATACAATTATAAGAGTAATAAGACTACTATATAGAATACTAGAAGCTAGAACCTATTAGTAGGTAACATATAATAACTATTATAGAAAGAAGCTCTAGATAGATATGTTAACCTTTAATCCCTACTTACTAATATCTATAAAGAATAATAGAAATTTTGTAATAATTAGTATATAGACTAATAATACTATTAGATTAACAGACAAGGCTTTCTTAGACTATAAAGAGACTATACTAAAAGAGGCAACCTTTAGCATAAAGGCCAAGTAATTCCTTACTACTAACTAACTACTAATGTTTAATAGAGGCATACTATTTCTTAACAATAGTAGTAAGGTAACCCTACGTCAAAAGGGTTAAGGAAAGCAACTATAACCTATTAAACTTAGCTTGCTATAATCATATAAGCAATACGTAGAGTAACACATATAAGGAGCGTATATCATATTAATTTGCTAGCTAGAAGTATGCTTTAATTATTCTGTCGCCACGTAATACTAGTTGCTAACTAATAAAGACATAAAAGCCCTTAACTATAGGATTACCTAGTAGATAGAGAATCTAGAATGCAGCCTTTAATTTATGCTACTTAACCTTAAGACTATAAAACTCTTAGTATTTATAGATAGATTATTTACTAATAATACTGACCTTACTTTATAACTTAGCTTTATTATTATCCTTATAAATAAGAAAAGTAAGGATTACATAACTATAGAGTAGAACCTAGATAACACTAGTAAATTTACTATAATAGGGAATATTATCTATTTTAGCTCTATAAAGTATAAAAGAGTTATAAGAAGTATGCTTACTAGTAAGATATATACTATAGTTACTAGTGCAGATATTACGCACGCAATTAGAACCACCCTTATGCTTATTACCAAGCGACTTATAATTCTACCTATTCTAATAGTAATTTATACTAATTTATACTTACTTTATAAATATCTTATAAAACTTAGTACTATAAAGGAGAAGTAACTTATAATTAACATTATAGCCCTTTACTAGTTATATAAACGCCATGAGATATATAAGATATAATAGATCTATAGTAGTGACAACCCTGCTAATAGCTTCACAAAGTTGTCGCCAAACAGCACGCTAGAAGCACTAGTTAGTAACAGCATGGTAAGGATCTAGATAAACAGATAGGTATTACATATATAAGAACATACTAATAGAGAGAGATAGATACAGCTTATTTACTACTCTTTTACTATTTGTTTTTAACTATTTAGTTAATATTACTATTTATGTATTTATGCTGTTTAATAGCGACTTTCCCTATAAGAGAAAGTTGCTAGTATTGCAATATTAATTACCTAAGGAATATTAGCTATAACGCTAATATTCTAGCGGCAGAAGAACAGATATTCCGCCAGGGAATTCCCCTAAATTCCCAGGTATATCACTACTGTTTAACTACACGGTAATAACCCCCTTTTGAAGTAACGCGTAATAGACCCTCAGAATAGACCACCTATTATTCGTTATTTACCACCTAATATGTATAGTTAACCGTATCATAACTAACCCTTATGATCCTAACAATATTATTTCTACCTATTTAATAGTTAATAGTACTAATAGTAAATTATTATTAATTTATAGGTATACTCTAAAAACTAATAGGGTTAGTATAAGGCTGTTTAGGCTAGTAGTATTATTTACTACTTTTACTACTATCTAGAGTATAACTTTAGGTTTTATATTTATCTCTATATAGAATATCTTATATATATAGTAGAGCACTATATAGTAATACTTAACCTTTCTAACGCTATTATAGGCTATAATAGGTATCTCCTTAACGTTAATAGATAACGTATAGGTAGTATACTTAAATTTAGCTATATAGAAATTAAGGCCTACGTTAGTAATAATCTAATCTAGTAGGCTAAGATATACGTTAATCTAGTATATCTATAGTACCTCCTATATATACTTTATAGTAATAGTATAGAGGAATCTTATAGCGTTAAAGGTAGTTACTATATCTACTATATATAAAACTAGCTTATTACTATTAAGGTATATTACGTTAATAATAATCTTATAGTTAAACTTATAGTTATTATAAAAGGTAAATTTAAACCTTTTTAATACCTTTAAATTTAACTAGTAGCTTTAGTAAAACTTATTAATCTCCTTAATATTAGAGATTACTATCTTATAGCTAGTACGTTAGAGCACCTTATATAGGTACTAAACTAAGGGGTAGCTAAATTAGTAGTATATTTACTATAATTTACTATTAGTTAGGTAGTATTAGGTAATAGTATACTTAGGTTACTCTAGTAGTATCTATATATAGCCTTATTTCTATATAATAGGTATAATTATATTACCTTTTACTAGTATATTAGTAAGGTTATTAAATTTTACTCTATAGTAATCTATCTCCTTTAAGTAAAGGAGGAATAAGGTATTAGAGTCTATTATATAGAAGGTAAGATTCCCTATAGGCGTAGGGACTTCTATAGTACCTATTAACTTAAAGTAATTACTACTACTAAAGTAAATTATTACTCTACTAGTATATAATATATCTAGTAGAAGCTTATAGTTAAGATGCCTTTTTAATATAGTATATTACTACTAACTAAGTATAGAAACTCTTACTACTCCTATATTTAGTATAATACCTTAAAAAGTTATAGTAGAGTAATAGTTATTAAAGGTAAATACCTTATTAGTAGTAGGTTTCTCCTTAGTAGTCTCCTTTTTATATAGATTATCCTTTATAATTACGTAAAGTATAGCCTAGTTATATAGTTAGGTAAACACCTTTTAGCTATTAATACTATCTTTACTATAAAAGGCTATAGATATAAAGAAGGTATTACTATTAAAGGGGCTGTTACTATCGTCTAGCTTATATTTATCCTTAGCTCCTTTAGAGTTAATAGTACTCTCTATCCCCTTATAGTTAAGTAGAAAGTAGTTAAATGTTAATAGTAAAATATCTGTTAAGTATGTATTTTTATACTACTAGAAGGAGGATTAGTATTCCTCTTTAGTATACTTAGTTAACTAGTATTTAGGTTTCTTATAGATAAAGTACTTCTTTATTATAAAGTTACCCCTACTTTTTAGGTCTTTACGTAGTAGGTCTATTTTTAGCTATAAGTAATAGCTATAGTTACTATTATACTTATAGTTAACTTAGTATTACTTATTATTACTAGGGTATTCTTTAGTATAGTATTAGGCCTATAGTTTATAGAAAAGTATAGTGTTAGCTATACTATTATATAGCTATATATAAAGTATTATATATGTTATAGGTAGGCTAAGTAATACTATAGTATACTTAGGTACTCCTTAGTAATAGTTAATAAGGGTATTATAGTATTCCTTATCTTTTAGTATACTATTATAGGTTATAATACGTACTAGCTAGGTAACCTTCTTAATAAGTAGATTAAGGATTTTATGTTTACTTTTCTCTAGGTAGTTACGTATAATAGACTTAAAGGTAATATAGTATAACTCTATAATCCTAGCGCTATAAACCTTATTACCTTTAAATTCTAATTTAATATTTACTATTAGTATATTAAAATTACTAGTAAATCTATAGAGATTAATAAAGTAATACTCTTAGGCGTTACTACTTATTATTATTATTACTATAGCCCTATATCTACTAGTAGGGATTCTAATATAGTTATAAAGCTTATAGAAGGTAAGAAGCTTTAAATTAATTATCTTATATTAACTACTTATATACTTTAATATAGGATTATTAGAGTAGAGCTTAATAAGATTAGTTAATTATTATAAAGTTAGGCTATTACTTAGTACTATTCTACTATTAAATTAAGTAGTTAGTATAGTAGATTTATAGTCTTATAATCTCTTAACTATAACTATTATTAGGGTTAGGCTTACTTAGGTAGAACCTTTACTTAATAGTAGTAGTAACTTAAATAATAGGTTATAATAGGAAGAAGCCTATTAGAACTAGGTATCTTTATGCTATTTACGTATTACAGGCTTAGCTATAGATTTAAGGTTAGTTAATAGTAGTTACTTTACCCTTAGTAATAGGTAGATCTTATAACCTAGTAACTTATTAATAAATCTAGGGTTTATAGTCCTTACTTTAAACCTTAGGTTAGTTCTAGCTACTTTATTAATCTCTTCCTTAGTCTAGACGTATATCTTATTAGCCTCTAATACCTTATATATATAAGAAGTAACCTACCTTTAGTTTAATTTAACCTAGACGCTATTATTAATTAGGAAGTTATAGAATCTAAGGAGGACTTCCTTATTAATACTATTATAGTTTTTAACCTTCTATTTATAGAGATAATTATAGGCCTATTACTATAGTTAATTAGCTATAAAATCTTTATATTAGGTTTTTATTCTAAAGTAGATAATAGTAGTATCTAGCGTATAGGCTTTATGTTTTTACTTAATACTACTAGGTATCTTCTTAATATTAATAATACCTTATAGCTATAGGTTAATATATTTTATATATACCTATAAGATAGGGTATAGGTCTATAGTACCCTTAGCCTCCTATATATCCCCCTACTATATTATATATATTCCCTCTTCTTTATATTAGCCCTCTTATAGTATTTCTTTAGCCTCCTTAGTAGATTAGTAGACTATATTAACTTCTTCTTTTAGCGTTATTATTACTACCCTCTATTAGCCTAACTACCCCTTAAACACATACGTTTCTTTAAGCAGGCTAGAAGGCGTATCTATATATTAGAGGATTTACTACTAGTAGTATAGGTAGTAAGGATTTATAAGGTATTTATAATACTTTTATATTAATTTATAACTTTACCTTAGACTTATAATAGAAAATTATTACTTATTAAGGTAAGCCTTTATATAATATTTATATAGTATTTCTTAGCTATTAGTATATAAAGTAAGGTGTTTTTTATAGTTAAGTAGTAATTTCTTAAAACGTAATAAAATTAGGGTTATTTATAGGATAGCTATATATCTTAGGTAACCTTTTAGTTATATTAGTTTATAATATACTTCTACTAGTAGCCTCTAATTAACTATATAATATAGTAATAAGTATAAATAATTACTATAAGAGTAGTAAAATTTATCTCTTCTATTTAGTACCTTACTAATCTATAGAGTTTATATATAGAAGTAGGAATTAATTAAGATAACTACTATAGTAGTAAAAATTAATATAAGAATTAACTACTAATTAGTATTAGTATATTACTAGGTAGGTGATATAGTTAACTATACGTATTAATAGGTAAAGTAATAAATAATAGGGGTAAATACTATAGTTTAATTATACGTAACTAAAAGAGAATTATTATAGGTTCTACTATAAATAGATAAGTAAATATCCCCTAAATCTATAGTAGATCTACTAATAGATTAATAGTTAATCTATAGCTACTTATTAGGGTTACGCCTAGTAAGTCTAATAGGATCTGTAATAGTTAATATTATAATAAAAACCTAAAGTTATACTCTAAATAGTAGTAAAAGTAGTAAATAATACTACTAGCCTAAACAGCCTTATACTAACCCTATTAGTCTTTAGGATATACCTATAAATAAATAATAATTTACTACTAGTACTATTAACTATTAAATAGGTAGAGATAATATAAAAGACTATAAAGGAAATATAGTAAATTTATACTAAGAGATAGGTAAATAACATACTAGTAATACGTAATAGCTTAGATACTATAGCTAGTACTATACTACCTCTTTAATCTCTTATCTATATATAGTAAGAAAAGAACAGCTAGTAAGGCCTATTTTAGTTACTCTCTAATAATAGTACTACTTATATAGTTAAATTACTATAAGGCCTATAGAATTTCTATATTACTATAGTAAAGCCCTACTACTAATATAAGGAGGATCCTAATAATACTATATAAGTATAAGATACTAATACTACTACCCTAGCCTCTAAGCTTCTTAATAGGTAAGGGGGTAAAATACATAAAGGTATTATAGTTACTATAAAATAGCTATAGTAATAGTACTATAGCTACCTATAAAAGAACCTAGTAGAGATATTTACTACTAAGACTAATCTATTAATAGCTAACTACTTTATAGTAAAAGAGGATACTAACTATATACTTACTATTAAACTCTATAAGAAAGGCGTAATAACTACGCCTAGTAAACTATTTAAGTAGTCTAACTACTAAGAGATTAAGGGATTAATAGCCTAAGGTGTGTTCTATATTATTTAGTATAATAAAAAACACTATAGGGGTATCTACGTGTTTAAGTTATAATTAGTATATAAAATTAAGGGTAAAAATAAGACCTTATATAAGAAGTTAAGACTTATTATCTAAGGGTATACTAATAATAGGAAGGCTATAATACTTACCTAGTTACTAACTATCTAATAAATAGCCTAATAATTAATCCTTATTATTACCCTATTATTATTACTTAAGAACTACCTTTTATAGCTATATAATATAATATAGGTATATACGTAATTAGTAACCCTACTTAACTATATAATTCTTATAAGACTACCTATTAAGATCTAATACCTTTATAATACTAATATAATAATAGAGGTTAAGTAACTATTATATAGTTATAAGAGTATTAGCTAGGGGCACTTAACTAGGTGAGGCTTAATAGTAGGTATTAGTATATTATAAGACTTAAGCTTGCTAAGTTCCTCTAGTATGGCTATAGCTACCTGTTAAAACTCTGTAGTAGGGCTGGCTTATTAGAGGCTTAGCGACCTGTCGCTAAGACCTACTAGGCTGACTACTATAGATCTCCTTATAATTACTTCCCTCCCCCTAAGACTTTATCCCTAAAGTTATTACGTAATATTATAAATAACACTAATAATAACTATAGTCCTTTTAGCCTAGAATATCCTTTAATAGCTTTATATATTATAGAATCCTTCTTATTACTAGTATAGCTACCTTATTATTATTATTATAGTTCTTAATATTTTATATTATTATTTAGTAATACGTTACTACCTAGTTACTAGGTTAGGTATTAGTTTTTTAGATAAAAGATAGTTATATAATAGTAAGGTAAATATATATTAGGTAGACTCTTTTAGATTACTTTTCCTAGCTATTATATTACCTAGTAAAAAGTTTTTCTTCTACTAGCTAATTATTTTCCTCTTTTCCTCCTCTCTTCTTTATACTTAGTAATATATTAGTAACTCTTTACTAACTTAATTACCTTATAATTAACTTTTTTTACTTTATTTTCCCTTCTCTTTACTTCTTCTTTCTTACCCTACTATTATAGGCCTATTACTAAAATATTAGTTATCTTAAGAATCTAGATAGTTCTTAACTATAAATATAATCTATATATTAGCTTTACTAGCCTTATTAAGGGCGCTCTATATATCTACTACCTTACTAGTATATACTATAATATTAATAAGCTTATCTATATTACTAGTTACTATATAGCTAAGTATATTATCTATTAGATAGATAAGAAGAAATATTCTACTATAAGTTATTACCTATTTAGTAATTACTTTATAAGTATACTAATAGTCTTAGGTGCCCTAAGAGCTTTATAGTACTATATAGTATACTTAGGATATATTAATATTCTAGTATTAAAAGGAGGTAGATAGTAAGCTTAGTAACCTTAACTATAGCTATATCCTTATTACCTTTACTACTTACGCCTCTACCTAGGAGTGTATTAGTAACTATATTACTAACCTATTAGTTAGTAGTTATAAGGTCTATCTTAAGCAGGTAACTCTTTAGGAGCTTACGTCTAACTATAAGCATATAGCCCTTATAATTTAGGTCTAGGTATATTATTAATCCCTCTATAATTACTCTATAACTAACTTATACTATAGACTAGTCTTCTTAATACTAATAATAAGGATAAAATCTAGAACTATCTTAACACCCTTTAGCTAGTATACCTCTATAATAATAGCTATACCTATATACTATAGTTAGTAATAGATTTACTTAAAACTTATAATATTAAGGCTAAGCCTAGTATTACTATTAAGAGTATTACTAACTTCCTATAGTTTAAAAAGTTTTATAAACTTATTAGTAAGTACTTAGTAAATAATATCCTAACCTATATTATTACTATTTATAGTACTAGTCCTATTAGTTATAGTTAGAATACTTAGACTCCTAGTAAGCGTTACTTACTTACTACTACTTACGTCCCTAGCAGCCTAGATAGTAATATATCTAAGTCTAAGGCGTCTAAGCTTAAGGGTTCTCCCTCTAAGTTATATACTAAGCGCTATAAGGTTAGTAAGGACTCTATAACTTACTTTACTATTAATACTCTTTAGGCCCTCTATCCTAATTTCTTAGTAATAGTTTATAAGGCTATAAACTTAGATATAGCTAGTTACCCCCTTACTACCTTTTAGGTAAATATTCTATAAAAGTTTAATAATACCCTTATTACTATAGAGAATAAGGTTACTACCTAAGGTAGTATATTTAATATAGACGTATATATAGTAAGCTTAGACTTTATTATAGTCCCTAATATAGCTTCTAGCCCTTTTAGCCCTTTTAGCCCTTTTAGCCCTATTAGTAATAGCTTACTAATATTTACCTAGATATCTATTATAGCTATTAACACTAAGAACACCCTTCTCTCTCTTTTCTATAATAATATCTAGTATCCTCTTATAAAGTCTACTTACTAAAAGATTACTACCTACTAGGTAGCTATTTAGTATCCTACTAAGCACCCTTACTCTAGCTACTCTAAGGGCAAACAGGCTAGTCCTAAGGACTTAACTAATAAGGAGAAGACTACCCTTAATAAGTATAATAACCTCCTTATTACTATACTTAATACTTACTATACTATTAAGCTTCCCTTATCTAACCCTTTTAATCTAAACACCTAGACATAGCCTCTTTACTAATTACCTTATAATCCTTCTATATTATTAGTATTATTCTTAAGTTTATAGGTAGTATTTAGTAGAGAAAAGAAAAAGGGTTTTAGGTAGTCTTATAATAGACTTATATTTAGTAAATAGTTACTAATAGTACTCTACTTATCCTACTTTTTATAAACTTACTTTCTCTATCTCTTATACTTCTTAACTACCTCCTTAGCACCCTCTAAGTAGTCTAGTAGCTCTTATATATTATACTTAACTAGCTATCTAGCCTACTTAACTAGATACCTAAGGTTATTACTACTACCTTAGTAAGTAATAACTTCCTTAACCTCCTAGATATTATCTTTAAGGTCTAACTCTAAAAGCTCTACTATACTATTAGTAACCTATTACCCTATAGTCTATAGTTCTAGTAGTAATACTAAGAATATATTATATATATATCTATACTACTCTAGTAGATAGACTTAGTACGCCTAGCGCTTAATCCTCTTTATAATAGCTACCTTAATAAATTATAGTACTAACTTTTTATTCTTAAACCTTATGTTCTTTATTAATAGTCTAATAACCTCTCTATAATAGAACTCTTTTAGCTAGTACCTCTTATTATAGTAGGCAGCCTAAGACTTTATAGCCTTTACCTAGGTATACTCTACCTACCTCCTAACCTTAGTAGTATGTTTAATATACTCCTATACTCCTTATATAGTTACCTTATAGCTAGGCATATACTTAATAAATCTAGGGTTATACCTATAGAGTGCTATAAATAAAGATACTCTAATAGTTAAGTACTTACTGTTATTATATATAAACTCTACTTTATCTAACTATACTACCTAATAACTTAGTAAGCCCTTAACGTATAGTTATAAGTATCTCTCTAATATCTAATAGGTCTATTCTATTTAACTATTAGTCTATAGGTAGTATGTAATAGATAGTTAGTAATATATTACCCTCTCCCTTATAAATTCTTCCTAAAAGAAGCTAGTAAACAGCTTATCTCTATTACTTATAATACCCTCTAGCGTCCTAAACCTATATTTAACCCTTTTATATAGGATCCTTACTATCTATACTACGTTTAACGTCTTCTTAGTTAGAATAAATATTATAAACTTAGTTATCTAACATATAATAACTAAAATATAGTTATATTTAGCGCTATTATTATAAGCACTTAGTAACAGCCCTATAATAAAATCTAGTAAGATTTCTTAGAATAGGTATAATAGTAACGTTAGTAACTATAACTACCTATATAGCTTATACTATAGGACTATAACGCTAAGGTAGTACTTATAATCCTTAATATACTCTTATATATCCTTACTAATTCCTTCCTAATAGAACTTTCTTAAGATAAGGTTAAGAGTCTTTATTACTCTTATATAACCTACCTTAGGGTTATTATAGTATTAGTAAAGGATCTTAGTCCTTAGTAATTCTACCTATAGGATAACTAGTCTTCCCTTAAAGAATAGGGTGCCTATATTATTAATAGTATACGTTTTTAACTTACTAGCTATACTATACACCCTTACTAATTATAATAGATAAAACTTATCTTTAGCCTATAGTCCTTAGATAAGTTCTTCTATCTTATATATTTAGTATAGTACTAACGCTATTTTGTTAGGTATAAGCTCCTTTATAACCTAATATAGGATATACTACTTTAGTATAGTAACCCTAGCTCTATTAGGCTCCTTAGTTACCTAGGTAACTTCTTACTAAGCGTTTACTAAATCTTCCCTTACTTTCTAGCCTTAGGTTGTTATAGTAGTAATTATTACTAAATAACTAAGACGCCCTATAGCCTACTACTAGTCCTAAAGAGAGGATTCCTTACCCTAAGAGCTATCTACCTTATAGCTAGGGTTATAAAGTAATACCTTTACTACCTAGATATATGCTTTAGTAGTCTTACTTATTCCTCTAAGGTTACTAATTATTTACTATATATCTAGTAGTAATTTATTAACTAGCTATAGTTTATTTACTAATATTAGGAGGATATCTATATATAGTACTTCTCTCTCTATATAGTCTGGCCTTTTAGATAGACTGTCTATAGGGTTTGTCTTTTCTAATTAGTATTCTAAGTTAAAGTTAAATACTAATAACTTATACACCTAATAGGTAAGCCTTTTATAAAGGTCCTATACTAGTATACTAATAACTCCCTTTAGTACCTAATAGTCTGTTAAGACTATAAACTTCTCTAACAGCCCTAGAAGGTAATAAGCCTAATATTCTAATCCCTCTATAATAGCTAACAGCTCCTACTATCCTATAGCCTATTATTATTCTATATCTAAAAGCTTCTATAACTAGTAAGTAACTAGTTACTATTATCCTTCTACTAGTTAGGATAGGATAGCTATAATAGCCTTAACTAAAGCGTCTGTTTCTATATAGGTAGGTTACTAAAGATTCTAGTATAAGAGGATAGTTACTAATAAGAAGGTAACCTTTAGCTAATTAAAGGTATCTTTAGCCTCTTTAGTCTATTTAAATACGTATAAGGTATCCTTATGTCCCTTTAGTAGCCCTATTATTAGTACTATAATACCTAAGTATTTAGGAATAAACTTCTAATAAAAGTTATAAAATCCTAGGAACGTCTAGACGTCTTTTATTAAGATAAGCGCCTTCTACTTAGTAATTATTTACATATAAGATTTATCTATACTAATACCCTTAGGGGTAATTACATACCCTAGGAACTTAACCCTCTATTAATAGAATAAGTATTTTAAGAGTTTTATAAATAACCTAAATATTTATAACTATTAGAGGACCTTCTTAAGATCCTTAGTATACTACTCTCTTATAATAGAGTAGATTATAAGATTATCTATATATATAATATAATATATATCTAGTAGTTTACTAAGTACTTAGTGAATATACGCCTAGAACGTTACTAGAGTATTAGTTAGTCTAAATAATATAATAGTATACTTAAAGTAGCTATATTAGGTTTAGAATATAGTCTTTTAGTAGTCTTCCTTCTTAATATTAATATAGTAGTACGTATTATAGATATTAACCTTAGATATTTACTTTACTTTATAAAGCCTGTCTAATAGCTTACTAATTAGTAGTAAGGGGTATTAGTTCTTAATTATAACCTAATTAAGACCTTAATAGTCTATATATAACTATATAGTACTATCCTTCTTTAGTATAAAGAGGATAGGCGCTCTAGCCTTACTAACAGACTTTATAATATAACTGTTTACTAAGTTCTTAGTAATATATTAGTAAAGCTCTTCTAACTACTTCTTATTTAGTAGGTATATTAGACTATATAGTAGCTTTACGCCTAGTATAAGGTTAATTAAGTATTTAGCCTTAATATATACTTAAGGCCCTATTACTAAACCTTTATTAAAGGTAGCTACCTTACTCTAAAGTTCTTCTAAAAGGCCCTCTAACTAAGGAGGTTCCTTTTATAGGCCTACTTTATAAGAGATATATAATATATACGTATATTCCTTATTCTTAATAATATTATAAGCTATTACCTTAGGCTTAGTAATTAAGATTAATTTATAGTACTACTTATTAGTAGCTATATTAATCTAAATGCCTTCCTAGCCTATAGACTATCTTAATATAAGGATGTCTACTTAGTCCTCTTTATAGTTAGCTTTAATAACTAGTTACTAAATCTTCTATAGCTAACCTTAGTAGTTAATTAGGAAGAAGGTTAGCTAGTAAGCCACCCCTTAGCTTATAGTCTTACTAGTAAACAACTTTAATACTAGGGTTTTAGCCTTTATAGGCTTTAGGCCTAGGTGTTATACTAACTTATAGCTAATAAGGTCTACCTCTAAACATATATCTATTACTACTCTAATAACCTTTTCTATATCCCCTTATAGGATAATTACTATACCCTTAGTAATAGGTCCTATTAGTACCCTTAGTTTCTTAGGTATAAATGTCTAGGTAGTAATACTTATACCTACTTATTTCCTAATAAGTTAAGCTTAGTAACTCTTAGGTAAATCCTAACCTACTATACTATAGTAGCCTTTTAATCTAATTAGTAACTAAATAGCCTACTATTACTTATACTACTAGCCTTCTTCTTAGGGTACGTAATAGATATATACCCTTTTTAGAAATAGGTATAGTATTAAAGTCTATCTAGCTAATCCTTTAGTAACTACCTACTATGTTAGTTACCCCTAAATAGTCTATAGTAGGACTCCTATAATTTAAAGTCCTTAAGTATCTCCTTTTACTAATCCTACTAAAATAGTATTAGCCTCTATAGCTAATTATTAGTAGGTAGTAAATACTTCTTACTATCCTTCTATAAGTTATTATTAACCTCTTAGTAGTTACGTAGTAACTATAGGTAGTCTACCTTATATACTATATCTCTTAGGTAGAGGATAGGTGTCTTTTAGTAAATTATCTTATCCTATAGTAAGGCTAGGAGGCTAAAGAAGTACTAATATACCTTAGCCTTTAACTCCTTTACACCCTCTATTCCTAAGTTATAATATATTACTAACTACTTAGTAAGGTACTATAATAGGGTCTAACTATTACCTATATACTTCCTCCTTAGCTCTTACTAGTAGTCCCTCTCTTAGGCCTTTAGGTTAATATACTATTAGTAAATAAATACTAAGAAGTCCTCCTACTTTAAAGGCTTAGTAAGGCCTCTCTTATAGTTATACTACTATATCTATAACGTTAGGGATACCTTTAAAAGGGCCTATTTAACTTACTATTTAATAGTACTCCTAGGGTAGAGCCTATTTACTACCTCTATTATAATAATCTAGTCTACTACTTAGGTACTAATAGATTCCTCCCTAATAGTCTTATAATTATAGACTAAGGGCTTTTTATACTCCTTCTTACTAAGATACTATACTAGCCTATTAGTAAGCTCTTATAAAAGGTACTTATAATACTACCTCTCTTTATAGTACTCCTTAACTATAGCTCTTATAGTCTCTTAGAAATATAATATTATTACCTATATAAGGTCTATAGGTTTTAAGCCTAGTATAGCTATATTAGTACTATAACGTATACTTATACTTAGCTAGCTTTATAACTACTTAGTAATAAACACCTTATTAGCCTTATCTATTAGTCTTAGGGAGGCTAGAGAGTACTCCCTTAATAAAGTTCTTCTATATATTTCTTTATAGTTATCTTATAACTTAGGCCCTATTATTAAGGGTAGTTAATCCTTAGCGTTATACTATAAGTATTCTACTATAGATAGTTATAACTTATCTATACTAGTAGTATATTACTAGAGTGTTAGTAAGCTCTTAGGGTATATCTTATTATTTAAATCTATCTTACCTATACTAGTTACTCTAAAGAGATAGAAGCTTAAGAATTATAAGAGTATTAGCTAGGGGTACTTAACTAGGTAAGGCTTAATAGTAGGTATTAGTATATTATAAGACTTAAGCTTGCTAAGTTCCTCTAGTGTGGCTATAGCTACCTGTTAAAACTCTATAGTAGGGCTGGCTTATTAGAGGCTTAGTAACCTGTTGCTAAGACCTACTAGGCTGACTACTATAGATCTCCTTATAATAGTATACCTAAGGCTAGAACCTACTAGTAGGTAATATATAATAACTATTATAGAAAAGCCCTCTAGATAGATACTTTAACCTTTAACCCTTACCTACTTATTTTAGTAAAAAATAATAAAGATTTTATATTAATTAGTATATAGACTAATAATACTATTAGCCTTATAGATAAATTATTTTCTAACTATAAAAATACTAAGTTAATAAAAGTAACCTTTATAGTAAAGCTAAAGTAATTCCTTAAGCCTAGTAAACCTATTATATTTAATAGTAGTATACTTTTTCTTAATAATAATAGTAATATTTACCTCTACTAAAAGGGATAAGGTAAGTAACTATAGCTTATTAACCTTAATTTACTAGAATTATACTAGTAGTATATTAAGTAGTATACCTATAGTATATATATTACCTTAATCTACTAGCCTAAGGCGTGCTTTAACTACTCTATTACTACCTAGTACTAATTACTAGATATAAGTAATATTAAAAAGCTTAACTAATAAATTAAGTAGTAAATAAAGAACCCTAACTAAGGCCTTTATTTTTAACTACTTAACCTTATAACTATAAAGCTCTTTATCTTTATTAATAGATTATTTACTAATAATAGTAATCTTATCTTATAGCTTAGATTTATTATTATTCTTATAAATAAGTAATATAGTAAAGATAATACTACTATAAATACCCCTAAACATACTAGTAAATTTACTATTAAAGGGAATATTATCTACTTTAGCTTAATAAAGTATAAAAGGGTTATAGAGAGCGTGTTATCCCCTAAGATCTATATAATAGTTACTAGTACTAATATTACCTATATAATAACTACTATACTAGTAATAGTTACTAACTACCTTAAATACCTATAAATCCTAATAGTTATCTATACTAACTCCTACTCCCTCTATAAGTACCTTATAAAGCTTAGTACTATAAAGGAGAAACACCTTATAATTAATATAATAGCGTTATAGTAGTTATATAAGTACTAGGAGATATATAAGATTTAATAGATCTATAGTAATAATAACCTAGTAGATAGATTTATAAAGTTATTACCTAATAAGGCACTAGAGGAGCTTATTAGTAATAGCGTAATAAGGATATAGATAAATAGATAGGTTTTATATATATAATAGAGTTATTATATAAAAAGTATATAATACTTTTAGATTTTTATTTTTATTATATCTTTAGGCCCTTAATTGTTAACTAGTATAGTACTATAAATCTATAGTAAATTTCTCCTTAAGAGAAAGTTACTAGTATTATAATATTAACTATTATAGATCCTATTAGACTTATTACGTGTAACCCTAATAAGTAGCTATAGATTAACTATTAATCTGTTAGTAAATCTACTGTAGATTTAGGGGTTATTTACCTAACTATTTATAGTAGAACCTATAATAATTCTCTTCTAGTTACGTATAATTAAACTATAGTATTTACTCCTATTATTCGTCACTTTGCCTATTAATACGTACAGTTAACTATATCACCCACCTGGTGATATACTAATAGGTTTACTATAAGGAGGACAAAACGTAGGGGCTTTATACCTCTTTATATAATACTTTAGGTGTTATAATGTTAACTATTGTAATTATTAATAAAGCCTTTACTTTTTACTAGAGTTAGCTATACCGACCTGGTTGTGATACTGATTTCCTATTTTAGTAAAAGGAAATCTATATTAGGAAGTAATTTCTAGTTGCTCTATTTTATAAGAAGTAATTTCTTTTCTAAACTTTACCTTAATTAGGTGTATAATTACTAAAATTATTGCTAGTTAAGCAAGAGGAATTACACAACCTACTACTTAACTAGTAACAAAGGCTATAGCTAACTGTTACTTTTACTAGAATGTGGTTTATTAACTACATTACTAACTAATTAGTTAAAGAAATTATTCAAATATATTAATATTCTTATTCTAAATAGGTTAATAATTTATTTAATAGGCACACTAGTAGTAAGTGATTGTAATGCAACGGTATTTAAACTATAGCATAATTAATAAGAAAATGGATTAGCTCCCACTTTATGCACGTCGTTAAGCTACAGTGAAGCGTAGTAGACAAAACCTTTAGTCACAATTTTAGGGAAGGTCTCACAGGTTGGCCAGGACAGCGATTAACAACACGGTCACGAGTCATTTAGCAGCAAGGGACCTAGTACAGGGCTAGAAGGCAGCAAGAGAGAGAAGCCGTAAGCGGAGTCTCAAAGGGATACCAGTCTACGTAGCGGCATAAATAACGCAGGACGCAGGCCAGATAATAAATAGAAAGGGTTGCCGGTCGTGTTACTGCAGTTAGAGCTCTCGTGCGGGGAGCATTGATGAGTTTGGGGTGACTATGACACGTTGATTATTTTTCTTTAGCGAGGATGAATGGCGCGAAGCACAGATTTAGACACAAACATACACTTTAATATACATGACTTTGACCCCTATTATTCCCTGCATTCAACAGTTTTTTCTAGCCAATAGGAGAAGGTTGGAGTCATGCCCCCCTAAGACTCTTGCCCACGTCTTATTAATTTCTCATGCCCCCCTATTAATTCCCTACCTATTTTAGTCTGGTAGTCTGCACGGCTGCCTAGCTCGTTATTGGGGGCACCACCATGGGCGCTGGATACGGTGTTAAGCATACCCAATGTATCGCCGGTGCCGCCGACGTGGCGTCGGCACTGACGTCCGATTTCCGCACCGGATTCCTCCTCGGGACGCCTCCAAACAAGCAATTCATTGCCCAGGCCATGAGCACCTTTGTGTCGGTCTGGCTTGCACCTGGCTTGTTTGTCTTGTTCACTACCGCCTACCCCTGCATCACCCATGCCAAACTCAACCACTGCCCCTTTCTGGTTCCCTTGGTTCGCTCTTACGCTGCCGTGGCCAAGTTAGTGACGAGCCCTAAGGTACCAATACCGCTCTCCTCTGGCATCTTCTCGATTGTCCTTGGCATCTTTTCTATTTCTTAGGTCGTCTTCCGCCACCCTTACCTTGTTGGTCCCCAGGAGAAATACCAACAATGGCTTCCTAACTAGGGTGCTGCTGCCTTGTCTTTTGTCATCCCGGGTCCTGTATTCGTTAATGCTGCGTTTGTTGGCGCTGTCGTTGCCTTTGTCTGACGCAGATGGAAACCTCAATGCCAGTTTCGAGCTTCATGCACGGATACGCTATCGCTGCCGGCATGATTGCTGGGGAGGGAACGGGTGGCGTTGTTGGCGCTGCTTTGCAGTTGAGCAATGTTTCGGGCGACAGATATGGAACTAGGGGCGTTGCTTGCCCCATGGACTCATGCTAGATATGTTGTCGGGATATTCACTCGTAGTGCTCTCTACTTCAAGAGCCTTAAGCATTTTCGCCTTTATTTCGGCCACCTGAGTCGTGACATTCTCACGCACATACTCTCTCAACAGCCCAGCCAGATCCCCCTCACCCCCTTTGCCCATGTGCTTGCTAACCAACTTTTCCATATGCTCCTTCACCCAGTCGCTCAAATGTTCTTTCACCCAGTCGCCCATGTACTCTTCCAACACGTCGCCCATCTGGTCCGAGACATTTGGTATTTGCTCCTCCAATTTGTCGCAAATCTCATACAGCTCACTAGTGTGGACATCGAGGTTCTCCAAGTCTTCTTCAGCCCGATCTTGTCGGCATGCCAGATTATCACAGATACCCTCTAGCTCGCGATAACCTCCCTCCGTATGCTGCCGCAGTTTTTCGACGTCATCCTGTAGTTGCTTAATTATTTTTTCTTGCTGTAGTTGCTTGCTCTGTTGGCCCTGCCTTAGGTGCTTGATCTGCTCTTCTTGCTGCGCAACTTGGCGCATCAAGTTACGAAGCAGCACGCGATTATCAATGTCCGCATCGTCCAATTCAGGTCTCGATTTTGCTTTGAGGCGCCAGGCGTTTCTCGTCACAGCCGTCACGGATATTACGGTAAATAAACCTCGTGAAAGCAATCTTTTGGGGTTTATGGACAGGACGTCCTCACTCCTATATGGTCGTAGGCGTTTAGAAACAAACGTAGGAGTGCGCAACTCATCAGTCTCGCTATACTTCGGCGGTGCATAGTCAACACGTGAGTTTTCGACGAGATTGGCTGCATCATCTAAGATCATCCTGGGTTTCTTTCCCTCAGAGACGCATTCGCCGTACTAAGGGGGTAAGCCCTGATCCAGTAGGACGGTGTCGAAGTCGACTGTCGTGGCACATAAATCATTCGTCGCTGGCGAAGTAGATCTGTTCCGTTGTCTTTGACGCCTTTGCCTCTGTACAGTCTCTTCAGATTCACCGCGCGTTGATATGAGCGAAACTCTTCTTGTGTCAACACTAAAGATCGCATAACAGCCTCAATGCAAGCGTCAAGCAGCTCATTCCGCAGTTTGTTAGCCAGAAGATATAAAGAGAACGAAGAGGCCGCAACCGACGCGACGAGGTCAAAGGTATGCCAGGCTGGGTCGGCAAGCGGCTCGTAGTCAGGGGAATCATTCAACACAATAAGCTATGCATGGATACCGCAGCGCAGCCGGAACTAAAGGCAAGTAAGGTCGCCCTCGTTACCCAGTTGCCGATGCACGTCGTCCAAGTGTGGCAGCCTACCGTTCGTTTTCTTGCACGGCTCGAAGTGCAACAAATCAAGACAGTCAGGTGTGATTTAAAGGTAGATAAGAAAGTCGTTATAATCGCTATCTTTAATAGTAGCGGCAAGACAGAAACAGACTGTTTAGCGCGACAGATACACGCTGCTAAATTTAAATGCCTAGTCGATAAATTTATGGTCACGTCCCTCTTAGTCCTCACGCACCGCAAAGACGTCAACAGGCGATATTCGCAAATCCATACTGGTTAATATGTCGCGTTCGCTTGCAATTAATGTCCTAGACGTCCACACATAGGAAGTCGCAGACAGGAACCAGGTGGGTGGGTACTTACCGTAGTTATAGCGTCGTGTTTCCCTGCCATTCGACTTCGCCGTGGACAAGACCGGTCCTGGCGTGATCCCGATCCAACTCAAGGTGCATTAGGGACTTTTGCGCAAGCAGTAGAATGACCAGGGCGACGGGGGACAGATCCAAGCCAGACGCTATGCGAGGGTCATGGCTTGGAGGGTCTCCGACGGGATTCCAGTCCTACTCGCGCAAAGAGTCAGGCAAGCAGTCAAGAGAAGTCGAACGAGCGGGGCGCCGGGGACAGGTCAGTCAGTCAAATATGGGCGTGGGCGCGCAGGACGGGGCGGATAGAAGTGGAAAACGAAACGCTGACGGGAATGGAAATGGGCAAAGGGCTAAGCGTGGAAGGCGATGCCAGCGCATAATACGTACGTAGTAGGTACCTATTTAGAATTTTAGAGTGATGGCGGGGCCAGAGGCGCACGGGTTCCCGCCTCCAGTTCTTGTCCACTACGGCCATCTGTGCTCTGTTTGCTAGCAAGTTCCACCTCGTTCACTTCACAAGGGCAAGATCAACAATCAAGACAGACACCCTACCGGCATGCAAATACACCGGCCTTACGATGGAAACTACCCTCAGGTGGAAGCAACACATCGTTGAGACTGACACAGCCCTCCTGGCAGCCGTTCCCAATCTGACAGGGCGAATGGGCTGTGAGGGCCCTTGGGTCAAAGCACAAGAGCCGCGAGAAGAGAGGCCATGAGAGAGTGAAGAGAGCAAGCAACGGGCGTGTAACGAAACAAACACATAAGATTTAAACAAATAGCACAATCAAATATAATAATAGATAGGTATAAATCAAGCTGTGATTCATAACGGTTGACCTTCCCAAGGGGAAGGGTCTCCTATAGACTGCGCACGGGTCTCGTGGGCCCATCAGGCCACAGCGTCTGTCTATCCCCTCGAGTGCGAGCACACGCCGACCCACTTCTACTCCACTTCTACTCCGCAATACCCGGTACCTGACGTAACAACATTTACCCCTATAATAGTTACCATACTTTTTACTACTACAACCCACACTTTAATATATGTTAGTATGTCTTCTTACGATTCAGATGCCTCCGATGCCTCCGGTGCCTCCGGTGCCTCTGCCGGCTCTATACGGAGCTGTATAGAGGTCCAACCGGCTGACCTTGCCGCTGCCTGCACCGACCGATGTGTGCCGGAGCGGTGCGATAATCGTACTGTCCGGCCCGACGAGCTTCCTGAAGACTGTGGACCTCCGGACTCCTTTATTCCCATGGAGGTGCCGGACAGGGCTCCGTTAATATCGGAGCTACCGGACTCTCCGGTTAATCTCTTCCTCCGATATATCCCCCGTGACCTTATTGCCCGCTGGGTCACATGGACGAATATAGAGGCAGAGGGTATCCACGGACCCTTTAAGCGGTACTCACGAATGTCTGCCTGGAGAAACACCTCTATAGATGAGGTTTACCTCTTTATATCTATTCTTGTTTGTATGGGTTTACACCCAGAATATTAAATTGGGCGATTTTGGTCTTCTCGGCCACAGGATATTGGCCCTACCTACGCATTTACCCAGTATATGACCCGGGACCGCTTTCAAATACTCTTCCGCCGGCTCCGTATATTCAACCCTTCGGACTTTCAACCCGGGCCGGCCCGGCCTAACCAGATGCCGGATGTATATCGGAAGGTTAGCGAATGGTCGGCCCATATCCAAGAGACCGGAGACTCCTTCTATTCGGCCGGAGCCGAAGTTACCGTTGACGAGGCAATGGTCTGGTTTATGGGCCGGTCAAAAGAGACAACAACTATCCCAACAAAGCCGATCACGACCGGCTTTAAGATATGGATTCTTGCCCAATTCGGCTACTGCCTCCGGTGGCTCTGGCACGTACACGGGAAAGGGCCGTACGGACTAGTCCCCCAGGCCCGGCCGGCTATAGACGATAGCTCCGTAAAGGCGGCCCAGCTAACGCTAACCTAGCGGGCTGTAATAACCCTTATTGGCCTTCTTCCTCCGGCCAAATATCACGTGTTTCTAGATAACCTCTTTTCTTCCGTCTGGCTCTTCTGGGCCCTCCGGCATATCGGCATCGGGGCATTGGGTATATGCCGGAAGAACAGCGGTATAGACCGGGCTCTTATTGCCGAGAAGGAGAGTGATGGCCGGGGTATACCGTGGGGTACTATTCACACTATCCCTACCTTTGATGGATTAGTACGTATGATACTTTAAACGTCTCTATACTTATATTTATAGACTAACTAGTTTTACACATCATATAGGTTAATCAGTTTAGTTGGAAAGATAATGCCCTTGTCCTCTTCCTCTTAACTATATACCCGGCAACAACGGAGGACTAAGTTATCCGTTGCCGGCGCCGGCCAACCGGAGAAACCCCCGCTAAGCGGTCTGCTCGGCAGGTCTTTGGCTCCGAGATCCAGAAGGATTTACCCATACCTACGGCAATTGACCAATATAACCACCATATGAACGGCGTAGATATTAGCGACCAGATGAGGGCTTATTATCAGTGGCACCACCCTATCCGTCGAGGTGGCTGGCAAGCTCTTGCTTGGGAGTTCTTACTTCAAGTGATACTTGTGAATACCTTCACTCTTCAACACTTAGGTAAAACTCAGTGGTCCTCAATCCCAAACCAATATATATTCGACAGGTTATTGCTCTCCAGCTAATCCAGCAATTTGGAGCATCAGCAAAAGGTCGTCTACAAGCAAGGCCAAACGAGCCAACAGACAAAAGGAACTATATTACTCCATGGGAGTATCATAGAAAAGGGTCACGTGGCAAGAATTCACCTTGCTCCTACTGTAGTAGTAAAGGGGCACAATATCGGCGGGCTTTACGGGAGGTTAGTATGAATAACTTCACTCAGCGGCCACGGCGGAGATACACTCGCCAGGGCTGCTTAGATTGTGATGTACCTCTTTGTAAAAAAGGAGATTGCTGGTACCTTTATCACACCCAAATATAGCGTAAATAGAGGTATACTACAACTACTTAATTTGATTGGTAGCACTTGGGCCCTTACTGGCTACTACCCCGCTCTTGGCGGTTTCGGTGTGTGCTCGCACTCGAGGGGATACTCTTTGCCAGTGACAGAGACAGAGCGGAAAGAAAAGCCATCGCCAGTTTGCTATTGTTGTATACAGTAGCCGTTACCGCCATAACATCGCTACTATACTTTTAGTAATTATAGTAAACGATCAGGTTGCTTAGGTATCTTACGGATGACCATGCAGTTTGCCATGGGGTATCAGAAGGGATGGTGACCTTGCAATAGGGACCGGGAACCATCTCTCCCGCCTTAACCCTCCCCTTGACACGGCATACCTCATAAGTCTCGGAGTTATTTACTCTAACATAGAGTTATCTACGTAGAATATATGCGATGTGACATCTAATAAATGTTAATATACAGACCAAGGGTAGACACTAGACGTAACTTACTAGCACCACATTGTATTAGCTTGAACCTTAACGGCTGCAGCAAGAAGAATACTTAACATATACAAAGGTTTCATTGTAAAAAGTATAATAAAGGAGTGTATATAAAATAGTGTGTAGATAATTAGGGAGGTAGTAGAATAGTAGTTTAGGACAGAGTAAACTGTTTTAATCCCCAGAGGATCGAAATAAACTTATATTCTAATTTATATTAGGATTAAACCTTACTTTCAAAATTCTTGTATAAAATTATCTTTGCGATGCTAGGCATCGCCAATCCATCGGAGGTTTCGGAGCTGTCCCGGATAACCCACCCAGACTTATCCGTGGCTTCACCGCGGTTAGCGATGGATTTCACCGACAATTCAACCTGGCGGCCTACCACAGGTTTCCTCTTCTTGACGCATGATAGACCCCTGTATTTAACCCTATCATGTGTCACTAGGACCCTATTGATATCTACGGATAACCATGTTATATGCCCTGTGATACCGACAGTTATGCTGAGTCTGAACTACCACTACGGATATTCCGATGCAGTGCTATGCTTTTGTGTGGATCTTCGGAAATCCCGAGATGCGGCTATGCTTTGAGGTGAAAAATTAGTAAATACTGGAACAGGGCAGGATTATGTAATTTCTTTCGGTCTTTTCTGCATTAAGCGCACTGATCAGAAAGGAACATGAAGGGGTCAGAGCAAGCAGCAGATAGGACTCGTCATGCATACACACACAATACGCGCGACTTTTGAAAGCTTCAGACCAGCTGCATATGAGCAAATGTCCCTTTTTTGATGACACTGGCGCTCTGATCAGACTGTTGCGGCCTGATCAAGGCACAATACACTATAAGGTACAGCGCACGAGATGCATCACGTCAGCTTGCACACACGAAGATCACCCACTTGGCAACAAGGGCATCGATCGAAATCGTTCACGCCCTACCACGAGCATCTCTATTTTCTAGATGTCTGACGTCCTCATTAGTCTGTTGCGTGCTTAGCAAAGTCGTTATCTTGTGTATTGGGACCGAGCGAGTCACCCTTGGTAAGAGGCACTTTGGGTCCACTCGTGGCTGGCTTCGGTATGGATGTGATCTTTAGTTGTTGGCACAGCCCTCCTGACAGCTATTAAAGGTCTGACAGGGAAGATTGTCGGTGTGCGGTGCTGGACTAGAAGGACAGTAGCGACGTGAAGTGACGCGGCGAAGATGTGAAGAGAAGCAAGCGATGGAAGCGATGCGTAACGAAGCGTAAGAGCAGACGATGAAGAACTGTCACAAGCAATAAGATGACTAGGAAGAAGAGAGCGTCTTGGTCTCGTGATGGCTAACCTCTCAAGCGACGAAACTGTCCGAGAGGGCTGGCTATATACACGGGAGCCTGGTGGGGGTCCTCTGTCATGCTCTCAGCGTCAAGCTATCATAATGGCTTGTGATAGTTGTTTGTGTTCCAGCCGACATAGCCTACCTATATTGTGGATTTAATTCACCTTATGCCGTGCTTCCATTGTACAGGTTCCAGCCATGTGTTAAACACCCTGTTTTGGTATCCACAGCTATGTTTCTTTGATTTTCCCAGCAGCTAATATGAATGACTTGAGACTTTCACCGTCAAATTTGCAAAAGAGTGGAGCTCCTGGCTTTGTTGCAGGATCTGTTGATTGAGGGCCGTTGAAAACTAATTCAACATTTACATCCATCATAAATTTTATGTACCCAGGTGTGCTAAGTTTAGGGAAGGCTAAACACCCTCTTTGGAGAGGGTTGCAGTCTGTTCCCGTCCAGTTGATGTTTTGTTTATTTCTCACTGAAACCACCAAATATCTAGAGTATATAAAGAGAAACATCAACAGCAACTATACCGGCTATCCTATTCAAGTAACCAATATGCCTCGTCAGTGTGATCCGGAGCGAAGCGACGGAGTGGAGGCGAAGCCAGAACGGAAGTCGCGAGCAACGATGTTACGGTGGAAAATCTACCAACGCACAGACGCTCCAAGATGCCCTCGTGTTACAATTAGTTAATGCACTAGCTCCTCTTATAATTAGTTAACTAAGAATATAGAGCTTTTTTTAATTAGATGCATCGCTTTAGAAATAAGTGAGAAGTACCTAGGGTGGGTATCTAAATAGAAGATGGAGTAACAGAGGATAGAGAGCAATAAAGGATAGAGAGCAATAGAGGATAGAGATCGTTGCTTGCGGCAGCCTTCGTCGGAGCTCGGAGGCTTAAAGCCGCTAAGCCGCTCTGGGAGTTTCGCTGGAGGGCCCGCCCAGTAATCCTTCAGCGGCCAACGTGTCTAGTAAGATTATGGCACCTGCCAAAAAGGCCGCCTAGTTGCTCTTTGCCGCTTAACACCAGGCTGACCGCCCCATCTGGGCTAGTAAAACCTTTGTGGCAGTACCGTGCATTTAATAACTCGCCTGAAAGTATAATGTATTGAATAACTTTATGTACCGGCGCCTCCGGACCCTCCGGGAACCCCTCGGTGAGCCTGGAGGAGGGTGGGCGACCGCAGTTATTGACCGAGGGTGAAGACGCGGCCGATCACCACGGAAAGCGGCGACCACCACAGATGGACGGAAGGACGGACGGACGGACGACAAGTGGACCAACCGCAATGCTACGCCAAGACGACATACCTGCCACCAGCCGTAGCGTAACACTCAAGTGAAGTCGTCAAAGTAAAGATTTCTTAGACCCTCTTGGCCAGCCCTTTGGCCTAACATAGGCATGATGAGTGGGCGGCGGCGTCCTCGGTGTGGCCGATGTCAGTTTACAAGAGTATACTAGAGTAAGGGTACTAAGTTGTTGAGAAAAAGTTAAAGACCCCCTACACGTAGGTTTTTAGTACAGCCAGCGGTTAACAAAAAAAGCCGCACTCATAAATTACAGTGGTTAACTTAAGCACGTATACGCTAAAATATGGGGTATGCAGGTAGTCTTCAGTTATCTATCTCCCTAACATATTGCAGATCCCTAAGGTACAGCTCACCTTAAGTTAGCTTTACTGAGTGTGGCTTTTTTTGTCACCCACCTGGGTAGATATTAGCATGATTTCCCAAATAGATTTCCTAGCCTGGAAAAACAATGTTATATATCATACTACCTATAATCAAATACCTACGCGGGGTAGTAGTATTCGCACGGTAGCAACAGCTTAGCTCCCAGTCGGTTTAATTCCGACTGTCTTGACACTTTTCGCATCTTCTAACTCGTAACTACTCACTCCTGCACAGGTGGGTAGGTGTAAGTGATGGGGGTGGGACTCGCATGTCTTCATTAATAGGTTATGCCGAGTGGGTAAATGCGATTTGCGTAAATAAAAGAAAACCGTGTGTGGCGTGCGAAGAAAGAAGCAAACGGACCAACCGGTCAAACCTGCGAAGGGGGATTGGTGGTTGGGCCCAGATTCCTGCAATATGACTGTATGATTCAACACGGTGCATCAAACCACCTATAGACGGTAGCATATAGGCAAAAGAATGTAGAACTTCTAGACTACTAGTCCAGAAGCTAACTACGCTTTGGTGTACAGTGTTAGTACGTGGCCAGTCAGCCTGATTATAAAAGTGAGAACAAGTTCAATTAAATATAGTATAAACTTGTAACTATGTAACTGGTATATAGAGATATAACTTAGATTACTTACATTTATAGTTTTTTTACTTTATATTAGTACTATTACAAGAACACAACAAGTTTATGCCGTACTCTTGTAATCACTTTAATACTTCATGCGGGCCACGGCAACCAACTTTAAGTCAAAGGAAAAGCTTCGGTGACGCCGGCAGCTGACTGGTGAGACCATTTGATTGAATGGCGAAGCTAGAATCTATATAAGGCGTAGATATTCTACACCATCATTGTCTCCTTCATCCAACACAGTTCACACTCTCTTTAGCATCCCACACAATTCACTCTCTTAGCACCCAACACCGTTCACTCTCTTAAAAAACCGTTATACTATTTTTAACACCCTTCATCATGAAGCTCATTCTCTTTACTATTACTCTTCTGGCTGCCGAGTCTCTCGCAGCTCGGTGCTAGTACATCACCCACCCCCTCTACCAAGTGTTCCTACTAACGAGACATAGTTGTATTTACAGCCACCAAAAGCATAATGAGATCACTGACGAAGCTTGTCCTAACCGAGTTAAAATTGACCACGCAAGCAATTACTACTGCGAGTGGACCAGTAGTGTACGATCTTGGATTGAAGTAGGTACTAAGTAACGTCAATACATACAATTTCTAACGTATATAGAACTGCGAAAAAGCACAGGCAGGTGCCACAGGCGACTGTGTTTGATTAATGGAGACGATTGCGCTGGGGGACAGGTCGGTTTGACAAGCGAAGGAAGAAATTGCGCAGGCCAAGAAAAGAAGAGGGTAACAGTGCGACAGGCAGTATAGACAGATGCATCAACAAGCAATAGACAGTCATTACCGTATCCCACTACTTCTATCCTTGTTTCTATCTTTGAGATTTCTCCATCAGTATCGGCACGGTAGGTGCAAACGACGTAGAGGATAGCAGAGCGGTCAAGAAGGGGGGGGTGGTGGTGGTGGTGGTGGTAAGTAGGCAGGCAGAGCAAGCGACCCTTTCTCCGTGAATGCGCGGCCGACGACGGCAGATTGCGGCGACGACCACAGATGGGACGAACAGGACGACGGCTAGGCTACCGCAATGCCGAGACGAGCAACACCTGTAGGGTACTACAATACAGTACTAGATAACGTCGTCGAAGTAGAGATTACAAGGTCCCCTTAGCCCTTTCAGCCCAACGCAGGCACAACGGGCAGGCGTGCGGCGGGCGGTGGGCGGCGGGCGACAAGCGGGCTGGCTCGGCCGGGGCCAACAACACGACACCTACCGGTCGGTCGGTCCGCCCGCCCACTCATCCTCGTTTTTTCTTTTGTTACAGCCAACCGGTAGTTGGCCGGATAGATCTAGACGTCTAGACCAACCGCTCTATCCTTTTTTTTGCCGGGGAAGGAGGGGTCTTGGCCACAGGTAAGTACCTATGTAAGAAGAACGGTAGGTCAGAGACTGGTAGGCGGGAAGGAGCGGGGCGGCGCGGTTCCTGGCGTCCACTGAAGCCACTAAAACGCTCGGGGTGGACCAACTGTTTCCATCACGCACGTGGGCTGCCAGCTGGCCTCTGCGTGCCTTTCGTAGGACATCAGACTATCCCATCGCTGGCGACTGGACCCCACAACCTCTGGACCCATTCATACCCAGTCTTTTCCCCTCATATTGAGAGATACCATAGCAGTACAACATTTCGTCCTATGCTTTCCCCTACACTATCAAGATCATAATGTACCATTTTATATCACTAAAGATTAACGGTACCTCTGGTATACCTAAAATATATAGAGAGTGGTTGTACCTTGAAACTATTGGTGGGTTGGCTGAAATAGTATTCCCTAATTGGCCCTACCCCTCATTTGGAGGTTATGGGGTCCAGTCGCCAGCGATGGGATAAACCGACCGACTGCCTTTTCAAGTTGGCACCGTTCACGATACTGCACACCAGCAATGCAGACATCGGCACGGTCAATCACACTACCTCCTACGATTTCGGACTTTGTGAAGTGCTTCGTGCTCACTGCCTGCCTCATTTGCAATGTCTCGGCCCGCAAAAACATCATCGTTGACACAGACTTATTCAGCGACTGCGAGTAGGAGAATCCCCGGCATTATGCTCCGTACCATGGCCGTGTGTGATTGTTGAACTCGTGCTGATATTCCGCAGCGATGCTAGTGCGCTTCTCCTCGTGGCCACCTCCCCAGACGTCAACCTGTTAGGCGTGAACATCAACTCGGAGTCCTCCTTTTCGGTCCTAGCAGCCTCGGCCATCCTCAACCACTACGACCACGCCCAGGTGCCCATTAGCGCTCGCCGCCCCCTTAGCGACGTGCCTTTCTTCGACAACTAGACTAAGAGCCTGGGTGAGTTTACAAGCAAACTCGCAACTCACTGGCCGAGGAGCATGGCAGACGCCGAGGAGGCTTAGGACCCTATTGAGCTATACTGCAAGCTGCTTACTAAAGCCGATAATTCCTTAGTAACGATTACGTCTATTAGTTTCCTATATAACCTCTTTAATCTCCTTAACTTAGCTGCTAATTCTTATTCTAACTATACTAGCGCTAAGTTAGTAAAGAGTAAGGTAGCAGAGCTTGTTGTTATAGGCGGAGACTATCCTAAAGGCTACAAGTTCAACTTCTGAGGCAACAGCCCTTATACTGCAGCCCACGTGCTCTGCAATTAGAAGGGCCCTATAGTCTACTCAGGCTTCCAGCTTAGAGCCTCAGTCCTCTTAGGTAGACCCCTTATAGCTAACAGGCCTAGGACCAACCTAGTACACACTACGTACATTTTATACTCCTACTATCAGGCTTAGTAGTCTTTTAATCTAGTTATAATACTCTACGCTATTAGCGGCCTCAGTGGTCGGTTCATATATAGTAATACTAACGGTTATAACACCATTATTTTAGATAAAGAGAATAGGTATAAGGGTTGTAACGTCTAGGTTAACAACGAGAACGTCACAAACCAGCACTAGCTTAAGGCGAAGGTGACTTATAACGAACTTAGAAAGGAATTAGATATACTTTACCTACAGGACGTAGAGTCATCAAAAAGGAGCTCAGATCCGGTAGGGGGGCTTCCTAAGTTTAGCGATTATAAACCCAAAAAGCCCTGTCTCTTAGGGGTTCTACAGGAGAAAACCAAGTTGTGACGAGAGGTATAACGAAATAGAAGACATACCCCAACATATAGGTGTATATTAGACATAAAGTTGTAGTCATACGTTGTATCTAAAATAGCATTCATAAAACAGCAGCTCACGTCCTCTTTTTAAGCATGTTAAGTCTAACTAATAAAACTATAAGAATTATAGTAAGGAAAAGAAAAGGTTAAATAATAGATTATTAATAGCATGTCTATTTAATTCTGTTGGTTTCATACTAGTTAAAGACGTTTACCTTCTATTCTTTGCATTTCTCTTACAATTAGTCTTTCCTCTTCCCAAGGGCAAGTTTAAACGCCATCGTCTTTTTCATCAAGCGCTTGTCACCAATAGGCTGGAGATAGACAGGCTACTTCTACCTAGTTAAGCTTGCGCCTTGCGATGCTACCCAACGTCAAGTGGCATCTGCCAACGTAACAGTGGCCTAAAAGAACAGCTTACTTGTGACGATATCTCACCTGGATGCCGTAACCTAACAACGTCCTTTGTTAGCAAAGACGGTAGGCCAGTCGCCCTTGTAGGCTAAGACAACGCGGCTACTATGCCAATACCGCTGTGGACCAGACCTTGGACTGTTAGATTTGTTCTTCCAGCGATTCAGATGTGGACGTGTTATCAATTCCCATGTTGATTAACCTAGGATGTGGCGCTGCCACCCAGAGGGCCAGGCAGGGAGGCATCCATCGTCTTGGGCTGGTGATGGAGAGCATGGACTGCTGTCAAGACATTAGTGGGAGTATGCGTGAAGTTGCCCCTACGTCAGTAAAATTCAACGACCGGCACGGGGAGAATTAAAAAATCAGAAAAGAAAAAGAAAAAGTAGACTGCCTATGCATCCCAAATCCTCCAACGCTTCTGACAGATCAAGCCCCGGCTCCTGTGGGGTTCCAGAAAGCTAGGCTACAATGGCTGTGCCGCTCAAGGGGGCCCGCCGCGCCGGACTATTGCAGTAAAGGTTATAAGAGATCTAGACCGTTGGGGCAGATGCGGGTGACGGCAGGGAGGAGAATTCGCTCCGGGAATAGCCATCCATCAAAACAAACAAAGCTTTGGCCGGGGGGGGGGGGGGGGGGGGACCATTGTGGCGTTCTCCCCTCCGCTGCGTAAACGAGTTTAATGGAGACAGACAGGGATGGGATAAGAGGGAGGGATGATAGAGGGATGGGATTGGGCATGCGGGATACATCAGATGGCATTGTGTGCGCGGGTAGATTCTGCTCTGGCCTACATCTGAAGCTTGGAAACATGGGCGGCAGGAGAAGCAAGCAGGAAACCGGACCGTCAAGCAAAACGAGGCCGTCGGCGGGTTGCGAGGGAGATTGCAGGTACATCGTAATGAGCTGATGAATTGGTGATGCAGTGGCTTGCAGTAACACGGAGAGAATGAATGGCGTCACAAGCTGGGAGTTGAAATTTCCGGAGGTGGGTGGGAGGGGGGGGGGGGAGGTGGTGCATCTCATGGGTGACCGGAGCTTGACGTCATGGATCGCACGGTTTGGCGGTACATAGTATATGGGATTGGTGGTGTGTTCCGCTGGCGATCTCAAATCCACCTAGTGTGTACGCCAAACTGCGTATAGTTTATGACTAGCGCGTAACAAACATCGTACACATGTAGCAGAGTGGCAAGTGGCAGGAAGAGGACTCGGGGGCGTGGGAACAAAGCCAAATCGAGATGAAATGGCCTGACAGGCAGCCCGGCACCACGTCCAACGAAGGATTTGAAAGGCGAAGTGGAAAAGTCACGGACATGAACAACAGCAGCTACTGTAGACTACCTAGACGAATTACGTGTTAATCGCGTAGCGACCGCCACCTAGTGACGCATTGAGAGCAATTGACAGGACGAAAGGTGACAGAAAGGGAGGTTGATGGTTTGTGCCGAGTGGCCTGCACGGCTGCGATGCCGCTGCCAACTTGCCAATGATTTCCAATGCAGAATGCGGCCGGGCATGGGATGGATGGATGGATGGATGGATGGGGTCGGCGGCTGGCTTTGGAAGCGGCGCTTGCCAGGTCCTTGCATCAGTTCCTTCCGAATGCCGCGATGACCCCCCACCCCCGAACGGTGGGGAGCTATTCGACGCGAAGGCGGACTGGGCCGGTCGATTGAGGGTGTTCAAGGTATCAATGGCGTGTACGGATACACAGAACAGGTAGGTAGGTACCTACGTAGGTACATAGGTATATATCTGAGTGTGTATCTAAGGTCCTCGCGACGAGGATTGTTTGACTGGACCCTGGGACCCTTATCAGCAGGAATGATGATATACAGTCGGATACAGCCGATTAGAAAGCCGCTTAACGTTAAGACGTTGAGAATACTAAACCATCGAGGGGAAGTCAACATGTCTCTCCTCGTGTATGTGTATATGTTTCTCCTGTTGGTTTGTCATTTACAAGGAAGGGAGGGAAACGGGATAACCCCGGAACGGAGGCGGGTCCCCTTCCTTCCGCGTGTGTCCTGCAGGAAGGGATAACTAGGCCTCAGTTAGCGCGATACCTACTTGTCGCGTCCTGCCCTCTCGGCGCTGACGTTAACATGACGACATGGTAGGGAGGAAACCCCCCATTAAGGACGCGACTTGTTCAGACTCAGGATAGATAGCGCTAAAACAATAGACGGCCATGTGTCTTTGTAGCCTTTCAGTCGACGTGTTTTTCTTACCAGTTATTACGGTCCAATGCGCAGCCACGCTATCCAAGACACGCCAAATCAACGGCACCAAGATAGACAAGGCGGACATCCGCACCACCTTAAGCTGCATCTATCCCGCCACATCCTGGCGCACATCATTGGTTAACCAGACACGCTATTCGAATATACAATCCAAGTAAACAAGGCGGCATAGGCCACCGTTAAATCGTCTAGGCCGGCAATTCACGACCCGCCTAGCGAGGTAGCCAGGTAAAAGTTAAGATAAGTCAGAGAGCTAGCTCTAAAGCCAGCCAAGTTCATACAAGTCCTCTTCTCCCCTAAACATAATAGCAGCATCCCAAGAGGCCAAATAAAGTAGAGTCAACGAAGCTATTCACCGTTAGGAATCCCAACAAGTCTACGAGGTAGCTAACGTGCTATCCGTGGTGCGACTTAACTATGCGTCGTTACGAGGGCTAGGAGACTGTTGTCTAAGAACATTAGCCCAAATTCCCACAGCGGGAATCACCAGCCTTAATAGTAGGACAGCATAAGGAGTCTAGACCCGTGTCTTTGGTCCATGTACTTCATACCACACACCACCCAAGAGAGCCAGCCATCTGTCATCCCGCTGGGAAAGTAAACCATATACCGTAATGCAACGCATGCTAGGGGATAGTCGTTGTGCGCCGCCAGTGCCAAAGCGTCCATGGTGGAACCGCTAGGCAAATAGGTGCCAATGTCTCCAGGGCCACTAGTGCCAAAGTCTACCTCAACCAGGTGCTAAAAGAATGCCAGTGCACTGCCAGTTAGAACTCTCCGTCTTATGTATCGACTATCCTATGCGAATCGAAACAGAGCAGGGGCTCCTTTCCTCGCCTACTTTGTATCTACCGGCCTAGCTAGGTAGGTATCGTACATATCGTCGGTAGTAAGGTTTATGCTAGGGTACCTACCTAGGTAGGTAGGCAAGTAAAGGTGGGAGGGGTAAGTAAATGCTCCCTATTATGTCACATATCCACACACCCTATGACTAATAGAAACCAGTACATTTTCCTACACCTTTCTATCCACCAAAAATCACCATTTTGTATGCCCTCCATTCGCATCAATCACTGCCTGGCATCTATCGTGCATTGTGTATAGCTGCTGGGCGCAAAAGTCATCCGGAAGGGCATCCCACGCCTCTCTAACCCACGTATATATCTGCCGGCGAGATGGGCGCCCTTGGTGATGCCCGTGATGGATCTGGATATAGTCCTTCATCCAGTTCCAGCATGGTTCGATAGGGTTGAGGTCTGGCGAGTATGGGGGAAAGGGGATAACCTCTATCCCTCGCCTAGCGAGCTCCTCTATAGTCCTTTGGGCTGCATGCGACTTAGCACCATCCTACATAAGGGCCAGCCTCCAGCCCTGGGCTTGCTGATGCTGTTGGATGAACCTATCGATGATAGGGACTATGTGTTCACAGTAGGATTCAGCATTGATAGTCCCTCAATGCTCCCTATCCCATACCAGCCCAGGACCCTTTGAAACACCCCAAAAAGACCCCCAGAACATCCAGCCATGCCCTCGTCTAGGGCCTTGAATAAGGCACGTTGGGTCTAGCTCCTCGTCCTTCCTCCTTGTCACATAGACCTTCCGATGCCGGGCACTATTAACCCACGTTTCGTCAGTCCAGAGGATAGTCTGCCAGGCCTCGATAGGCCAGTTGATATGGGCCTCAGCCCAGGCAAGCCGGCAGCGGCGGGTTTCTTCTGTGATAATAGGCTTCTTCCGGGCGACGTATCGGCGGTATCCTAGCCGGTAAAGAGTGCTTCGGATTGTATACTCTCCATATACCCCTTCAAAGAGGGTTATAGAGAGCTGGAGGAAGCTGGCAAGCCGGCCTTGCTGTGAAGAGGTCACATACTCAACCAGCTGTTGCTCTTCCTCATGGGAAAGGGCTGGCGGCCGGCCAGACCGCTGGCCAGCTGCTGGCGACCGTAGGGCACCTCGTACTTGGGCAATAGAGAAGCCAGTCCGGCTAGTAATCTCTTGCCGGTTAAGTCTGCCGTCGTAAAAAAGGGTCCGTATTCGTATACGGTCAATATCGGATAGTTGTTTTGTATGGCAGTTAGGCTGGCGGTGGCCGATAACCATAGTAATAATAGTGGTTAGATAGATAGGTTGGATGGATAGGTTGGATGGATAGGTTGGATAGATAGAAGGGAAAAAAACAGCCGGCCGGCCGGCCGGCTGGCTGGCTGGCTGGCTGAAAAAGTACCGTAATGTTAGCTATACCCAAAATAGTAGGGGGGTGCGCATTGGATACCTGACAGGGAGCTTTTACTTCGGTATGGTACCATCGTATAAAGGAGAGAAAGACAGGCAACGGGTGGGCTGACGAGTGGACTTGGGTAGCGATCGGCAATTCATTATTCCGTCCATGGCACCGCCACTGGCGTTCTCGCTTTAGGGTGTGTGTGATAGGCCTAATCTTGCCTGATGCGGCCATCCCCTTAGGCCCCAGCGCTACGTATATTAGCGTCTCAGCGGCTACAGGGGATAGCAGGGGCCAATTTCCAATGCAACAGAGATCCAACACATCTATGCTGTAGCGACATCATCAAAACCCCAATTTCTATAAGGTAATTAGGCATGTTTTCCACGCTTGATAACCCCTCTTAAGCCCTTTCTCCTTAAACGTGACAAGAATCAAATTAGGTTGAACAAGCACCAATGAAGGTAGGCGGGTACTGCAAGCAATTCATAAGCAAGGCTACGTACCTCCAGGTAGAGGTTAGTGGCGATCCTGTACTATATAAGTAGCGTATCGCCTAAGCCGCCCCTAATCTTCATCCTAGCCAGGCCATGTCGCGTAGAAGCTGCAAGTTGGTGCGGCGCCTCAGGCGGACTTAGTGCCACGTCCTCCGCGTCGTAGTGCGCGTCTTTTGCATGGATTCATAGTGCGACGCGATTGACAGCCGGCAATTTGCCGAAGTCCCCGCTCCATGTTCTGGATATAACCGCGCCACAGGAGGTTGGGTTTCTGCCGCCAACCCTCCCTGCACACGAGCCAAACACCGAGGAAAACGTTGCCTGGAACCCGGCGACAAGTGGTCAGCACAGGAAGGCCACCTCTGATGCGTCCGCTGCGGAAGAGAACTAACCTGGGACAAAGACGAAGCGAGCGGTAGGGTACAAGCGACCGTACTCGCCGCACCGTGCGAGCCAGGTGCGGACTGCGTGAAGAGACCACGACGGGCTCCCTGCGTCCGCATCAACTCCCGGCTTCCAACAGCGCCGGGGTGCGATGCTACGAATTAATGAAGGGAGAAGGCCAAGCGCGCTTTGAGGTCTAAAGGAGATGACGCATGACGGGCAAAGAGGCGCTTGGGCTCATGGCATTGCAGGCTGATGCGTTTTGGGGGGTGCTCTGAACCGGTTACACTCGTCTCGACGTCAACCTTCCAGTTTTTGAGGGAATGCTTGCCATAACCGCGCACGGATCGAAGTAGATGGTGCCTAGGACGAAAACCAAAGTCCTCTTTTGATCGCATCGGTCGTTTTGGACATCTAGAAAAGGGCTGGTTCTGACATGCACTGCAGCTACCTTCGATCTCACTAAACTATTAGTTTGCTCTTTTCCCTGTCAGTATTGAGGTTGGCACGCACCTGAGCATCGTGCTATCGCCTATGATGCTTTCTCATGCCTACTGAGACGTCCTACGTGCGGGCGATACTCCATTCCTTAACCTTTGTTAATCGATTGGCTGCTGACGGACGCGGGTCTTTCCACCCTCCTCTCGCCCGTGTAGCCCGAGAACGGAATGGCTTGGGTAGGCTTAACCCTCTGGATACGCTGGGTAAAATCCTTCACTTGTTGATGGGTTGGTGGGAGCCCAAGGTCTGCCTGCTTTTTCACCCAGTTGGCTAGCCTAGCCTCCTAACTAGTGGTAAGTTGTTGGAGGTCAATAAAGGGAGTATCTCTGCTTTGGATACTATTGAGGCGATTTAGAAGTGTTGATCTTGGTACACCCCATTGTTTTGAGGCTTCTCGGATTGACTGGCCAGCTGAAATAGCCTCAAGTGCCTGATTGACTTGAGATTTGGTATACTACTTCATTGAGGTATAAGGAATAAATGGTGAAAAGATGAAGTAATTTGATAGAATATAGAAAAAGTGGTGGTTGTTTGAAGTTAGAGGGTATCATGATAATAGGGTGGCTGGGAGGCATTTTTGGGTGGCCCGGATGTGGGTACGTTGACTTATGTGCCAGTATACGGAGTACATGAACTCGAAAACCCGCCAGTAAGCATGGTGGCTCCCCTCCGCAAATTCAAATTTGTTGGTAGTGTCTCCCTTGAATCCAAGTTGGAAAGCCTTGGAGAAATAGCCACTCTGGCAATCAAGCACCAGACGATGCGCGGGTAGGTTATGCTTGCCGATGAGAATCTAGACATCTGAATAATCTGCCTTATTAAAGAAGCTAGTTCTGTCAGAAGCTACTGCTCCTTGTTCTTTAGTTATTAATAACATACCGAGCTACGGCTAGGATTAAGGGTGGATTTGAATCTGACGATTTCTTTGCCACCGGCATGGTACTGACAATGCAATACTTGCAAGTCGTTTAGCGTTATTCAGGAGGCAATCAGTTAGCTCCCACCGTTCAAGGCTGTGGAGAGTTCATGGGGAAAAAACGACGCTGCGTCCACTGCTGTTTTGTCTTCCTGCGAACCAGGGAGAATCGAAGACACTGGCCTCCACGGGCTTGACTAGCGGCAAGTCTTGTTGGTTTGTTGAGGTTGGAATGATGAGATGTGTCCACAAACCACAGGTGGCTCTTGAAACGACCGAAATATCTATGAAAGCGAGCCCTTTTCTGTGCCTGTTGTGACTCCATACGTGCTTAGCTATCTATGTAATATGTTACACGTATTGTCCAAACGTAGGTCCTTAAAGTAACCACACCAGTTACTTACATTTACTAACGAATCGCGTTCCAGATTTCTAATTGTGCTCTGAAGTTACTGTGAGGGCAAAAGAGATAATTGGCTGGTCTTGGGTAGTAGGCCTGCGTCGAAGGTAGCGGGGGGGAAGCACCCTGGCAGGACGGTCTAGGCGCAGTGGTTCTCTAGACTAGGGCGCACTATAGTTGTGGGCAGGGGCGTAGCTGCGCCTTTGCTCTCCTCTTGCTCCGTTCCAACTTTCGTCGCTCTATTTCCATCGGCTTCTAGCTAGGATGGTTTTAAGAATAGGTCCGCTCCCGACCAAGCAATTTTTTCCTCGTCCACTACCTCACTATGAGTTCTTTGATGGCCACAGATAAGAACACCGTTATTATTCTCTAAAATATTATCTATAAGAATTTAGCTGTGTTTCAGAGCGATTGAGTTATTTTACATACTGAGGTTAATTCTATTTGTAGTATGTCTCCCCTCTCCCGCTGAGATCTCACAACTGCAAGCATAATTCGCCCAGGAAGAAGTCAAGTTATTGTGCTAGCAGGGGCCACACGTGTAGAAGAAAAGTCTGCTAGTCGATGTCAGCTTTATTACAACTATATCGTCGCAACTTACTTGTCTTGCGCCATTAGTTTGCCCTGGCGGTTGACAAGACAGGAGTTTAGGTTGAGGACGGACTAGCGCTATATTACGCCACTTCTTGATCTGCAATACGCTGCTACTTTGTACTTCTCGTTCATCAACACACCCCACTCAACACAGGAAGATAAAAACCCATCAGCGTGGGCCGGGCTATCTCTTCTATTCACACCGACGGTTTCTGTCAGCCCCGGGCGTCCCGAAAGAACGCACATGAGGTCAGATAATATCAACAAACGGTGCAGAAACTTCCCGCAACAAAAGGCAACCATCTCTAGGGGGATGAATGAGAACGAGATAAATATGAGATTCGGGAACGGCAGTTGATATACATATTGTTTAGGATGTCCAGAGTTGGCTCTTCTGTTCCGGTTGGCGAAAGTGGAATCAGCCGCCGACGTTGGAGAGCTGTATTTTGCTCCTATCCGCGGTGCTCTCCTTCTAGCGTCACATTGGCGGTTAAGAGCTATACGAGCTACCTCCTATTGATCACCCGACTGATTACTGAGTGACTAGCAGACCAGAAAGCCAACGAATAGTGTTGCCGGGTATCAGTCTCAGCTGCCTGTTAGCAGAAGCCACCATTGTCGGATACCTACCTGACCAGCGGCAACAAACCCTGCGCGCAGGCTGGACCAGGGTCAGCGACCCGGAGAGAGACAGCCAAGGCCGGAGAGTGGGCTCCGACGCGGCACCTCTTCCGTTTCTTCCAGAACGTCGCCAGAATAGCGGCTGGAGGGCCTTAATCCTGTGCACATCTTGCATGCGTTGTCAAAACTGATGTATGCAATATCTCAAATTATGGCGTTACATTCGGTTCTGTCGCAAATGGAGAAAGCCTCGTTTTGGCACCAGAACCACAGCGACTATGAAAACACTCTCTGCCAGCTCTGAGTGTACAGCAACGCTCTCTACGCTGCCTCTGTTACAGTAAAAGGCGTAATGGGTGTCGCGACATTCTTTAGTTAACATCTTTAGTAGTGGTGGTGTGGGGTGGCTGCAAACATGAGTCGGTTGATGCTCCTTGTAGGATGCAAGTCACTGGTGGAGCCCTTGCTAACAGAGCCAGACTCTGTACCCAACAAACAACAGCTCAAACACGCTCCTATAACCGCAGGAGAGTGAAATTGGAGGATTATCAGTAAGCCAGTTTTGGCGTTTTCACTTTGATACTGATAAGGGCTGCTCTTCTAGTACTTAGTGATTACAGCCGTAATCTGCCATCCCCTGTCAGTAGCGACCCCACACCACCCTTACAAACGATGTTAACTATGAGATCTCGCGACGCCCATTACGCCTTTTCCTGTAGAGGCCATCAAGAAATTGTGCAACTTCTCCTCAATGGGGGTGCAGACGTCAACGCACAGGGTGGCGGGTACAGCAACGCTCTCCAGGCTGCCTCTGTTAGTCTGTTAGAGGCCATCAAGAGATTGTGCAGCTTCTCCTTGCCAAAGGGAATAATTCCTAAGACAACTACTGATGCAATTCAGACACGAAGTTAGTAACTATCTCAGAAATAGACCCTAAAATGTGGAATTATTTACACCTTGCACTTATTTCTGACATCTTTGATAGGGTCTTAAACCTATGTATTTGCAACACTCAGTTGTGCTAACATAGCCACTTCATCGTGGAGGAAAGAATTATTTCTATCAAACCAGACCTCGCCTCTAACTTTACCAACGGACTTTTGTGGGGAAATGTGAGGTCTTGGAAAGAACAAAAGGACGGTTATTTACGTGGGGTGTACCAGGGTAAGCCGGATTTGTACTACTCGTCAGGAAGTATACTGTGGTGTGCCCCATATAAAGTGATTACATGCTGGTAAAGAATGGCTACTTTACGGTACTTGTGACTACAAGCCAGAACTGACTCCATCCAAAGGACTAGGTGCAACGTTTGGGCTATTTTCCGCTCTACTCTGTACTTCAAGGCTACCCAAAGTACTGCTGGCCCGTGCCCTCAAATCTCAAAGAGTTTAGAAAGGACACTAAATTCGCACAAAGCTGTAACAATGCGCCATTCACATCTATGCTGTAACGTCATCAAGTGCTTCTAACGCTTCTATGTACGGAATTACCCCGATGAGGCAGGGTGGTGCGCACGGCGTACTTTTCGAAGTAAGCCTGCTTAAGTATATGGCTACACCTTTGTCAGCAAGGACATAGTTCAGGCTTTGCCAAGGACCTTATACGTACATGAGGTGACGGTTTACGAACGTCTGCAGCCCATTCAAGGTATTTATGTGCCCCTGTTCCTGTGGGCCATCGACCTCCAATCAATGAACAGTATCTACTACTATGACCACCAAGTCTTTGGGATACATACATGATATTCCTGTCGTGGGGAGGGGGTGGGGGGGGAATTAATGAGCTTGACTCGAAAGGGATTGTGTGGGTGATGAGAAGGAACAGCTCAAAAGCCAGGAGATACGGTCGTTGCGTCCATTGCATCACCTCGGAGTAGTCCACAGAGATGTACGAACGGCGAACATTCTGTTCAATGCGGAGATCAACAGGGTTTTTGATGATTGAATTTGAAATAGCAATGCTGATTGTGGTCATATCTCCGGCTATGTATCTCGTGGCAAAGCTACTTAATTGGCTGTAGTACATTCCACTAGAGTGAAACTCCCTGACGTGCTAGCTATTGTATTATCCGCGTGCAGGTCCTTCGCTGATTTGCTTTTTGGTGACGTAGTCGTGGAACAGTCGCGGATCCATCTTGCGGATCTTTGACATAGGTTCATGATGATCCGAAGTAATATGATTTTTGCTCCCCCACGAGCACCTCGATGGGAAGCTGGAGAACAACCATCTGGTGCCATGGCCAAAAAATCTGTTCAATCTAGGTCGGTTAGTGGTTTGGATTGTGGATACGGGTGTCTCTTTATCAAGCAAATTGATGCAAAACTGTTTGTGGCACCAGCATCATCCGATCAGCCAAACCGGCCACGGCAAAAAGTTCTAAGAGCACGACTACTGTGATTCCGTTCCGTTCTTCGTCAAATAAGGCCTGCTGCACTGACTCAAGGCACCAGCACAATAGCTTCGGAGTTATGGCGGCATTTACAATCACTCGAATACAGTCCAAACTCCTAGGTTGATGCTCGTCTCTCCTTGAACAACATTCAACAGAGTCCCCCGCAGTGGCATTTCTTCGCCACTGTCAGTCTGAGCATCGGGTGGGGATCATCGGCAGAAACAGCAACTTATTCCTCAACCCGTGAAACGATAGAGGTTCTTTGGACCAGCCTGGCTGGCTGTGGGTGGTGGGATATTGTTAGAAGCCAGAATCGATCTACCGCTCATCTCACTTGCAGAAGGCAGGAAAAAATGTTTCTCGCAGTGGCTTTTAGTCGTGCTGGTCCGAATAGCTTTCACACCCAACCTATGTTATTGCGAGTCATTGTGGCACGTTTATGTGGGAACGCCAGGGAACTGACGATCCAGGCGCTGTACTACGTGGGCTCTCCGGTCAGGGCACGGTTGGAAATTTCTTGTTGTAATGGTTTTACGCTCGGAGCTGGTAGAGACAGTGTTTTTATAGTTTGTATGGCTCTGGAGCTAAAAGGAACCTTTTTCAATTTTGCGATAGGGCCAAGATGGATCATGATAGCCATAATCTGAGAGATGGCTAATTATCTCCAGAAGCCAAAAACATAGTGGTGCGGAGCTGCGGCTTGTGCTCATCGCTTAGTAGAATGGAGTACCCATGCAATAATCACTAACAGAGCCAGAACTCGCTCCCTGGTAATGCGTCCAGATCTAGCTGTCCGAAAACTGCCTAACACCCTATAGCCAATTGCGCGATGCTTTCTAACTGTCTCTACGCCTTAGGCCCTGATTCTGATTGTATGGTTTGAAACGTTTCTGAAATGTATTATGTACGTACTACAAACGGATTCCGATCAGGTCAGAAATGTACATATTTGGAGATTCCAAGTGTGTTTTGTGTGTGTGTGTTTTATTTTTTATTTTTATTTTTTTGAGCTTTGCGGATCGTAAGCTGGCACCTATTCGCTCGTCCTTATGATCAAGCACCATGATTTCACGCCTCGCCTGGGAAAGGATAATGGCTGCAGCCATGTGAGACTGCAGTAAGCACATAAGACTATCTCTGCCTCTTGAGAGTTGAAAGTATTTCCCACAAGAAACGCCACATTCTCTTTAACCTTTAACGTCAACCCATCTTTTACCACTCGTCCTTTGAGACGCAACTCGCACCTACTATACCATCCTCCACTCTCTAGATATACCGACCACTCGCTTACAGCCCCAAACCCTACTCACTATAGAAAGGCAATCAGTCAACCAAAGCAGCAGCAACGACGACACATCCATAACCGAGTGGCCAGTGAAACGGATTCATAGACATAGCGTCGTTCATAGTGCGCTATACTACCACGTGGTTTGGAAAGCGACCTGGGAATCCGAAGATAAACTTAGGCACATGCTACCCACCATTATTGCTCGTTATGGATATTGTGAATCCAGAAAAAAACCACTAGATCAATTTGATCCTAACCTGGAACACTGGTTGGGAGAAGTGATTGGGCGGAAAAAAGTGGACGGCCTGTTTCACTACAAGATCCAGTGGGAAGCGACCATGGAGCCGGCGGCCAACCTAGAGAATGCAAAAGGCCTCGTGAGAGAATATTGGGATACATTGTACGAACGAAGTCTAGCAACGCCTGAGGCATGCGTGTGAGCGCGAACCGTTTAATAGAGTGTAGTCGGCGTGACTCAGACCACTTGTCGTCTGGAGTGGTGCTCGTCCAATGTCTTGGATGTGCGAGCACTGTGAACAGTCATCCTGCATCTCCCCTATTGGTTTTTACGTCGTCGCCTCTGCTAGCTTTCGATTTGCCTAGGGACGACGCAGTCAAGGCATACACTCCCTGGCAACAGTCGCAAGTTGGCTTGGAGGAGCAGAAGGAACACTACGGGATGGCTCAGAAGGTGACCTTGGCCAAATGATACGATTTGGATATGCTTGCGGCCGACCAGGAGATGATGTACCAATTATACATCAAGCATGACCCGATAGATTGTCAAAAATTCAAGCACAGAACCTGTGTCAAGTGTAATGGTCTTAAACATAAAGGCCAAGACTGTCCTCGGACACCTTGACTCAGGATCTGTTCCAGATTGCCGCCGCAAAAAACTAACGATAGTGCTTCTCATGCCGAATAATCGTCTAGCTGGAGCACGAGTGTAATCAGACACATAATAAGCCATAATGTACTCACCTTCAAATACACAAGTTCGGCTTACGTCACTACCTAGCCTGACGCTGTGGAGTGCATTCCTGCCCTGCACTCGCCCATAACTTTAATCCATAGTTGAGCTACTACGTACAGTCATGCCACAGTGGTCTCCAGCAGTTGTATTTGTTTGATAGTCGGATATTATACAAATCAGGTCCTTTTTCTCACAGGAATTATGTGTATAAGAACCCAAGGGTTCCGGGTAGCTCATAGCACGATGACAGATGCGTAGTCGAGTCTTTGTAGACTGCCTGATCTTCAACATCTTTCAAATCCCACGCCGAACTCTGCATCATGAAGTATGGAACCTGGACAGTAACCATAGGATCCAGCGCCTGAAAACCAGGGAGACAGTGGGATGGGCCTTGACCTTGGGATGGGCCAGCCCAAAGGGTGTGCGAGTATTGAGGGTTGGTACAGCTTGCGGCACGTCTAAAAACGTTGACCCTAGCTCTCGAAAGTTGAGGTTGGTAGGGTATTACATGGCGATATTTGGCGGCGTTGATAGAGAATTTGCCACTTTGGGAGTTTCGGTATTTGTGTGTTGGCTGGATGCCCCCTATGAAACGGTTGACCAGACCCCAGCAGGACTTTCTCCCTTCAATCCTCTAGAAAGCCTAGCCACGTGCATATTAGCTTAGTTCGCTCTCATAAGGTGCTTTAGATGTAGAATGCTCAGAATAGCCACAAGCATTGTGAATAGACAAAGAACTGACCTGGTTTAGACTGAGATTAGAGCGGACGGTGTTCATCCAGCCCCGACCATTACCCCTTGGTTTATTGGTGTTGTCTCTGAACCATTGATAGAGCTCCTGTAATGTCATTTGATGTGGGACTTGGCTGCGCAGCGCCGTATATATCAGGTCCGCATACGTCATTTCAATTTTTTCCTTGCCAAACCCAGGTCGGGCGATATCTGATGGTACGCTGGCTGACATGCCCAAGTCGTAATAAGTTGGCCTTGTGTCGAGCGGATCAAGGAAGCCATTTCGTAGGGGCCAGATCTCTGTTGGAACATTGCCATACCACGTACTGTCGCTAGGACATTTGTAACTTGGTCGATATTCATGACTAATGTCATGGTACTTGGGGTCTGGAGTAGTTTTGAATGAAAATAACGAGTTCGAGCTAGGTCGCATGTCGTCTATATCGCTAAACAAATGTGACTCTTGAGCTAGCGACATGGTTTCCTGTGGTTTCATCTTTTGTCAGCGCTGCTTGGAGGCTTGTTGACCCTCTTTTTTGGATTGACAACTAGGTGCTGTGGCTGCCAGAAAGAGGCAAACAAAGCTTGTACTGTAAAGCTGACGCCAGCACGTATACCTATAGCTGAAGTACCCTATCGTGACTAGAGTTAAAATATTGTCGAAATGCGCACTGTAGAGAGTTGCTCCTTATCTACAGTACAAGCCTGGCCCTGATGCGATGGCACGATAGAGCCGCAGAGGAACACTTTGGCTTGACCTTTTCTACGTCTAGGATAGCAAGGAATGAAGATAGAGCAGTTTTTGGCTTAGGCAACCTCGCTAAAATACAAACTTTAGCATAATCTGTTTCTAGGCATATAGCCAAAAGCTGCTGCACTACGTACGGGCTTAAAATTAGCAAGAGAGCCACTTCCGGCATAAGCTAGGGCATAACGTAGGCCCATCGTAAGTAGGGCCAGCTGCAGTACAGTAAAAGGCGTAATGAGCTTCAACAGATTCTGGCTCTACCAATAACTAGGACCATACAAGGAGCATCAGTCAACCCATATCTAAAGGGACTCTACACCACCCCTACAAAAGATGTTAACTATGAGATCTAGCAAAGCTCATTACGCCTTTTATTATAAATCTATCGCAGATGTTGCAAATTAAAGCCCAGAGGTTTTCATCTATAAGCTTTATTATATTCCTCAGCACATATTTTACACCTCACATTCTTATTAGGCCCTAAATTTGCGAGATGTCGTTGACAACTTGTGACTGGCAGGACGATCTGTAGGATGTTGCAAGAGATAGCCATTATGATGCCACAGGCGCTAATATTCAACTTCACTATGAACAGGCGAAAGACATCTGCCAGAGGAGTGGTAAGCAAACAAAGGGAATTGTTTGTATAGAAAATGTCTGATTAGGTATAGGCTTAACGGTCGATGACATCCTCCATCTCTCGCCTAACTTCTAGAGCTTTCACTTTGATAGTACGTCACCCTCCATCACAGATTCCTATTCAGTACTAAGACCTTTAGTGATTGCTGCTTGGGATATGACTGCATTCGTGATTGCGACGATTCATTTGAACCTCTGTATCAGAACCCTCGCCCGTTTCGCAGAAGGGTAATCAGACTTGATGCCTATTCTCGAGGATTTGCGACAGTTCAAAGTTTGCGGCGAATTCATGTTGACCAAACTCAAACACGGGCTTGACGCTAGGAATCTCAAGACGACGGCAACAATGCTAGATGACGGATCTTTCTTGCTGCACTCACCGACTTTCGGTGCCGCCAAAGCCATGCCACCAACTACTCCATTAGCTGGCTTCCCTCACATAGCAGTTATCTTTGCGTAATTGCTGGTAAATGACAAGAGAAGAGGTGTTAAACCATTCATTGTAACAATCAACAACTCAAACCGAATGCGTCTAGGGATTGTGTTGCAGGCCCTGCCTATCCGGCCCGGTACAAAACCTCTAGACTATTCCATCACGATGTTCAGTAACGTAAGACTTCCTGCCAAAGCTTTGCTTAGCCCGTCCACAAAAGCCAAAGAAGAGCAAACAGAGTTTCTGGACCAGATTTAGTGCGTCTCTGTGGGAACACTGTCGTTGTCCATTATGGGCATATCCGCCTTGAAGGTAGCCGGCTGCATTGCAGCAGTGTATAGCAAGCGTCGACAGGTCAGAGCTGGAAACTGCAGACAAGTCGTCCCAATCCTAAGCTTCAGCACGCAGCAACGGCCCATCCTCAAAGCTCTCGCTTATAGGGAGGTTCTTAATGCCTATGCCAAGTGGACTATTTGGGAATTTATGAATCCTGACAACGCTGCGGACGTTTGTAGAGGCCTTGCGACCGCTTTCAAGGCGCTTGTGGTGTGGTTATCCCATTTGCTTGTCGAGCTTGCAGAACGATGTAGGTGGCAGGGCTTATTTGCCTACAACCAGATCAGTAAGCTGGCGTCTACTTTTCAAGGTAATTTGATTGCAGAGGGTGATATGTTGGTTATTAGCATTCGTATGTATATTATGACTAACTTAGAGTCTTCTTGCTAATAAGTAGGACAGGGCTTGCGTCAGAACTATTGGCATAAAAATACTGCTTACCTTGTCGAAGTGACCAAACGAGCCCTCTGTCTAAGTACGAAACTGGCGTGTTCCAAGAGATGTTGGAGAGAGTGGCAACGATGGGAGGCAGCCATTGGAGCGATGAATTCAACACTACTGTCCTCCCACACTACAGGGCCATAGTGGAGGCTATTGGGTAACGTATGGCCTATAAAGCAGCGCTGCACTCCAATAATGTCGCCCCAGAAGTGCTTGATCTCTTTAAAATATGTTGTATTTAGGAAGACCCTAGTTGGTATATCAAGTATTGTAAGGACACCTAAGCACAGATCTGGGAGACAGAAGACAGGGCATTCAGAAACATGCTGCCTTTAATGTGAGGACTAGTAAATAAGGTCGACGCCGCAGACTATATTACCGCTCCTATCGTTGATGGCCAAACCCTGGAGACTTTTCTTTTGAATTTACCTACCTTTGGTAGTAAGGGGAGGGCTATAAGAAATCCGAGCCGGGAACAGAAACTTTGAAAGCTGAAATAAAAAAGAGGGAAAGGACCATAGGATTTTTTTTTTTTTTGAGGTATAAGTTGCTCTAAACCACCATAAGCAGTCTAGTGCAGTTCACCCAGTACCTTTATGTAAAAACCTAATACGTAGCAGTTGTGCTATTTCTCAATGATTAAATACGGTAAACAATCCCCGATAACGTAGAGCAAAACCGACTCTGACTTTCACTTCGACCATGGCCTGGAGCGATAATTAAAGCGGGTTGCTGAGGCCTGAGGCAATAGTGATAAGATGGAGTCCTAGGGATCCGCCCGGCAACAATTTCTTGAGACTAGCGGCTGATCTTATAGCGACCCACAGGGCAGAAGAATAGGCAAAGCTATTATATCAATGTTGTGAGGATCAGCAATGGCATGACACCGATGGGGCGAAGGCTTTTTTACAGGCTCAAGAACAATTCCAAGACCTTCTCGAAATGATACGGTGCAAACTGGCATTAAAGTCAGCGGCAATGTCATGTTCATAATAACCAAAAGAGTTAATTACGTAGGCCAATTGTATCAGAGAAGATATCACCAGACTCATATTACAGAAGTTAATCATGACTGACAAAGGAAGGTTGTATAGAATTTATATTGCCGATGACTAAAGTGATATTAAGTGTATTTGTACTGTAGCTCCATTCGTGCTGTTGCTCTAAGAAGGATACCTTATCATATCTATTTCTGGATGACCTCGGTTCAAAAATACCAGAAATATATGCAGCTGGAAGGGACTCTTTAAACAAGATGGCTTTGTTCGACTGGAGAAGCTGTGTCTGCACCTCCGTAACATTGAGCCGGCGACAAGCAGCCTTACACGCCCTTAACCTTCCGTCTCTCGAACATGTGGAGTACAGCAAGGTGAGCAAACGTCATGGCTGAACCAAGAGTAACTCCAGCACCTAGCGACGTGGAACCTATAACTGACGTAGATGAATTCCCTGCCGCGTACAGACCTGTAACGGCACTGCTAAGTTTATCTATCACACGCCTATGTTCGTCCGTCAACAGGCCACCTTTAGTACCTACGTCACCTAGAGTGACCTGTGTCGCATAGTATGGAGGTTTATTAATAGGTCCTATGTTAGGCTGCTTTGTGCTCCTATCTCTGACGAATAAATGGTACTTGCTTTGACCCTTGCTAAATTCTCTATCAACTCCTTCGTCACACATCTGGTTTTATGTCTCGACCGTACGTAAAAGACCTCCGGCTTTGACGCCGATTTGCGCCGCTAGGCTGGCTAAGTCGCCTGCTTTGAAGATGTGTCCGTTGGCTAGGGCATCAACTGGCTCAATGCTAGAGCCAAGCGACCCCAGGGTATATTACTTACAGTAGTTCTAGTCAAGGATGAGCCAGATAGTAGCGTTGTTACTGCTGGACAGACGGTAGAGCGTACGGCCAACGTTGCTGTACGGGTCGGCTTCAGAAACAATTCTGGATCCTTGCTGGTTGATAATAATATAGTGTGGCTTGTATAGCTTAAATAAAGCTGTTGTTAGCTTCCTGCTTCTAGGGTTGATAATTATCAGGATCTACCATGCCTCGCTCATAAGCAAAGTGGCCGCGCCGACTCTATATGCTGCTTCCAGAGCATCGCCCGTGTCGCCTTCGGGTTGGGTCAACGTCCATTCAGCCCTAATGTGGGGAAGATATTCTTCTCGCAGGTCTTTACGTCGAGCAAAACCGCCGGCTGCCAGGAGAACTCCGTACAGAGCATACACCTCGACACATTCGGAAGACTCCGACTCCACAACGGCGCCACATACCGCTCCGTCCTCCACAATCAAGTCCTTGAGCTTCATATTAAGTCTGATATGAACAGCCGCACCCTTTTTGCCTAGGTAAATACTTAAGAGCTGCGTAATAAGTGAGCTGCCCATATAGGTCGGTATGATTATTGTTTTGCTTTGGAAAAAGGACTGGAGTCGTATCTAGCAAACTATAAGAAAATTAGTTACAGATACACAAGGCTTTGTGAGAGCGAAAAAATTGTGAAAATAGGCCACCAGAGCAGAGTGTCCAGGTTGGCGCAGGCAATTAGTCCAGGGGCCCAAGGTTCCGGCATCAAACGGGCAGGGGTCCAAAGTCTATCCGCCTACGTCTATAGCGCCTAATACCTCTAGATGGTAATCAGGTATTGGAGAAGACTTCCACCAGAGACCTAGGTGCTAGAAAAAGTTCACTATTTAAGGTCTGCCGTCTAGGAAAGCCTCAATTCAGGTAGGGGACAACTCTGGCCCAACACTGTCACTCTACGTGAGCGAATATTGGAGGTAATGGCAGGTAGTATCACAGGAGTTGTTAAAGCTGGCTGCATTAGAGATCAAGTTTTGAGGAATCTATATAGTGCCTCCAGAGTAGGCTGTTGTGCCTCCAATTTTGTCGGTTTGCTTAATAATCATCATGCGAAACCTAAGTTGCTTGGCTGTGGCGGCGGCTGCTAGGGCGGCTGCGCCGCTACCCACCACAAGGACGTCAATTGGATGGTCGGTTTCAGACCACATCGTCAGTTTTGATGTCTGTGTTTCCGCTAGCTTTGCTTAAGGTTGTGGGGCAAGATGTTAAAGGAAGAGGAGAGCCTCTCACGGCGGAAGAGGGATGATAATGAGGATGGCGTCAAGACTTGAGTCTGGTGCACTGCAACAGAATGTATACCAGTATCTGGTCTACAGAATAATTCGCAGACTACTTCGGTTCTGAGCCTATATACGTATCGCTTTGCCAATAAACACAACTTGTCGGGAGATATGCGCTTATTGTAGGCGGAGCCAAAACCGGATTACCGACCCTGGCTGTACGAGGCGATCTTGCAGAGTTGAGAGGCCCATAGGCTTATAATCCCTAAGTGATCCTTAAGGTGAAATAACGGGGGTCTGATTGGAACTAAATTGGCCTACTATAAAGAGCGTTTTTTCTGGACCTGAGACCGTGGTGGTGCCGTGATACGCCGCAAGAAGATGACCATGTATCTAGAGATTACTTTTAAGCTCCTATATTAGATACTTATATTTAGCCTACTTAACCCTATAGTAGACTGTGCCGTTTATAGCTTTATAGTATCTTATAACTAAATTAAGTATATAGGCGTTTTAGCCTTTAATAATATAAGGACACTAAGTATATTCTTACTATACTTTAATATACTAACTATTATTAAAGACCTATAGAAGTATATCTAAATTAGGCTAAATCTATAAGTAAGGTTCTTAGTTCTTAGTAAGAATACTAAAAAATATTTACTTATTAGATTATAGGGTATAAACTATATAGTAGATAATAATACGTAATAACTAGTCTCCTTTTATAGAGGTTCCCTTAGTAATACTAAGTATTTTTAGGTAAAGGGTGTGTTAATCTAGGGATTTAGAAGTAGCCTAGGAGTTAGATACTATACTAACTATATATCTATAAGTAAGAGTATACTATAAATATAACTTAAGGGCTACCTATCTTCTTATAGGGCTTTATATCTAAAAGTAGATACGTTAAGTTATATACTTTTAGTGTTAGGTATTTCTATAAAATAATATCTACTATAACTAGTCTAGCTATAATTTTAGAAACCTAGATCCTACCCCCCTATAAATTACTATTTTAAAAGAATAATAAAGAACAAAATATAGCAGCCTGTTTCTAGTTATAAACTAAACCGTTTAGTAGAAAATAGGATTCTAGAGCCTCTACTAGCTGTTCCTCTACTAATTAAGCTAAAGCTAACTAATCTACTTAGATATAAGCTATAGCCTAGCTTAAGCTATAATCTAAAGCCTATTAATATTACCTCTATGTAGGCGTTATTTATATCCCTAGACTAGTAAGACTAAAGCTCTATTACGTATATAATAGGGAATATATATATTTACTAAAGTATTAGATATAAGTACTATAGTTATTTATAGAGGAAATAGTATAAAAGTAATATAAAATAACATAAGATATTTATAAGTAGTTTAGTAGTTAAGGTTAGAGAAATAATAAGCTAAACTATATATTTCTATTACTATAATATATAGACCTGTTATAAATTACGTTCTAACATTATGCTGTTTACTAAACGGCTGACGGCTTGTCTTAAGGCCCTTAGTCCTCCTAATATGGCTAGGAATATAATCTACGTTACGTTAGCTTCTTATAGTATAAATATACTTTCTAACACCTATAGTGCTAGAAGGTTAATACCCCACCTTTAAGATTTCTAGGAACTTAAGTGCCTTATTTAACTATTAACTTATGTTAATCCTAAGTTAATCTACAACTTACTATAAAAAGCCTATAACTATCTAATAAGACAAAATAAAAGTAGTCCCTAAGATAATACTAGGTATTAAGGTAGTTATAAAATTAGGTACTTAATAGTTAGTTAAGTTATAGTTATAGTATATATATTAAGATAAGTTCCCTTACTAATTTTAATAACGCTAGAGGTAGAAATATAGATACTATAGATCCTAAGTCTTTAAGAAAGTAATTAGAGATATTTAATACTAGGAAGAAGCTATAAAGCTAAAAGTAATTATATTTACTAATAATAGGGGCTATAAACCTAAGATAGGATAGTAGTAATCTCTAGCTTACACGTAAGGTTAAGCTTAAAGATATTTAAACTTATATGCTTATATATTATATATGTTCTATTACTTAGATAGAGACTAAAAAGCTATACTACGTTTAAGTAGGCTAATTTAGCTAAGACTCTAAACTACGTAATAGTAATACTTAGTGCCTCCTAGACTATAACTATTTAAGGCCTCTTAGGGCTCTCAGACTAATAGAAGTATATATTAATCTAGCTATTAGTAACGTCTCTTACCTATTTATATTTATCTTTTAGGTATATTCTAGTATAGACTACTAGTAGCGTTGTTATATAGGTAATATCCTAGCTATAGTATAGAACTAGCTAACATAACAGCATACTAGAGCTGTTAATAGTAAGTAGGAATAACTAAGTAAATTATAGTATTCTTATAGGGGACACCTTATAAAGCTAGAGCTAAATATAGGAAATTATTAAGCTAGTAGTTATTAGTAACGCTATAAGTAAAAGCAGCTTAAAGACATAAAGGGGTAGTACGGTCTAGCTTTAAATAGATATTTAGCCCTATTATATAATTAAATAAGGAGTATAGTAATATAGAGGTAGATAACATAAGGTTTTTATTAAGTAATTCCCTACTATTTTTTAATAAAAACCCTATAGTTTAGTTTATTGTAAGTAAAATTTTCCTATAGGGCGTAAGAATTATATCTGTTATATTATATATTTTAAGAAAATTCTTAAACTAGTAACTAACGTTTCTACTTATTTAAAAGTTACTATACTATTACTATTTATACCCTATCTACTATTAACATCCTATCTATTATGTTTAGGCTATAGGTCTATAGATATATAAGTTTAGACCTTAGTAGCCTTCTTAGTAACAAACTTATATAGACCTTTTAATACTATAGTAAGATTATCTACCCTAGGTATAATATTAGAAGCTACTATTACTTTAGGGAGGTAGAATAACAGACTTCTACTCTAGATTATTAAGATTAACTACTTAATATAGAGTATTACCTTATATTTATAATATATTAGTACTAGCTATATGTTAGATAAATAGTCTCTTTATAGATAGTTATAATAATATAGGCTTTAACTTACCTAATTAGCGATATAGGTTACTAAAACTAGAAGTATCTATAGGACGTTAGTAGCTAGTAAATAAGAGACTATTTTCTTCTTATGTTATTAAATCCTCTACTGTTAGGTATTTATATAGACTATCTATAAAGCTATTTAAGTCTTCTATAGCCTTTATAAGAGTAGAGGTTAGATTACCCTATAGCCTGCTTTATTATCCCTAGGCTGACTACTAGTAATTATCATATGGTTGCTCTATAGTAAATAGGGCCTAATATAAGGTCTATCTCTACTTTCTAGAGTTATTACTTTATAGGTTTAGGCTGCCTAGCTAAGATTAGTATATGTTAGAGAATAAGTAAAGAAGGGTTATAAAGCGTAAAGACTAATAAATAGGAGGGCTCTACTGATTTTTATACTGTTAAACCCTTCTATCTAGAATTATTACTTTAGGCCTAGTAGCTTTTATAGCTATAGAGTAGGAGTATAATTTAACGCTATCTTTATAGAGTAAGAAGGGAGAATATTAATAAGCTACTAATTAGCTATCTTACTAATAGTATAGAACTAATATTACCTATTAAGACTAAAAAGGTAGTAATATCTACTGCCTAACGTTAATAACTATTAGTTTAAAATTACTTATCCTTACTTTAATATAGCTATACTATAGTATATATCTAGCTAGGAGTATATTAGTTTTATAGAGAGACTTATTATAACTACTATAGAGATATTAGTCTCTTTATTATAGTGCTAGGTAGTTATTATTACGTAAGATAAAGAGATTTACATACTAAAAAGCTAACTTAATAGTATTAAAACTACATATAAGTAGTAAACCTAGGTGCTAAATAACTAAATAGTATATATATAAAGCCTTAAGTATAACTTAGTATAGTTATATATGTTACTATAGCTGTTATTAGCAGCCAGCCTTAAATTATACTTACTGCTAGCCTTAGACCTAGTAGACTCTAATAGTAAGCTCTACTCTCTTATAATAGGATAGATAATTAATTAGGGTCTTTATAAGGGTTTTCTTTAGTATTATTATAAAGCTTATAGGTAGTATTCCCTAGATAGTCTAAGTTAGGACCTATTCTAGGGTCTTACTCTGCTTATAGCACTAGTAGAATATATAATAAGAGGCGTAGTAGTAGGCTATCTGATAGTAGAGTATAGCTAAGTATTAAAAAGTAATGAAATAACTTAAAAGTAGGGGGTAAAAGACGTTTCTAAGGTTATAAAAAGGGCTTAGTTAGCGTAATAGGGATATAAGGAAATAAGGTAGTAGATTCTTAAGCGTAGTAAATTAGTAAGGTAGAGCTATATGTTAGCTAGAATTAATGGTTTTCTAGGGTCTAGATATATAGTTTAAAGTAAAAAAGTAGAGGTATTAACTAATTTTAACGTTTAGTACTAGCTAAATAGTATGATATTTCTAACTTAGTCTATATTTATTTAGAGTCTAAAAGAAGCTTAGCTAGGATATCTTAGTAGAGTAAATACTACTTTCTGCTAGGTAAGTAGAGTAAATGCTTAATAGACGTAGGTAGTATCTAATACCTAGATAGAGGTAGTGTCTAATACCTATAATCCTAAAGTTACTATAACTATTAATATTATATAAATATAGGGCTGCTAAGGCCTATAATAATCTATATTTAGTAGTAGATAGGTTTAACTATAAGTATAGACTTATTAATATAAGGGTAGGTAGTAATAAAAGATAGCTATTTTAGGCTTATATTAGTTAAGATAGAAGATATTACAGTAGGGTAAAGGGCTAAGAAGTACTTTAAAGCTATGCTAAAAAGACTAGTACTAGTAGTATAAACTAGTAAATACGACTATAGCTAAGAACCTATAAAAGGATCTAATACTTAATCTTCTACTGTTTAAGGACTAAGAATTAGGTTTCTACTATAGTATACTAAAGTAGAGATAATAGTAGTATTTTTAAATAAGAGTAAGACTAATATTAAGGTCTAGAAACGTAGTAGCAGCCTAAAATATAAAACAGTCTAACTTAGATAACTAGTAAGGATGTTTTTTACTATAGTATACTAGGACCTAGCCCTTAGAAAGTACTAGGGAGCTATTTATATCCTAGAGGGTTAGAGTATCTTAGACTTTAATAAATTAGTAAGCTGGCTATATAGAAGAAACCGTATTATTTTATAAGGGTATAATAGAGACTAAGGCGTAGGCTAGCTTTTAGATTTAAATAACGGCTAGTAATAAATAGATCTTTAATATTATAGCTAGCCTACCTAGTCTACTATCTACTATTAGTAGAGACAGAGCCTACTAGTTCTAAATAAAATTACTGTTAAGATAAGTAAAAGTAAGAGCTAGGAGCTACTAACTAATATTAGAGATAAAAAGGATACTAGTATAGATCTATAGCTAGCCTTAGGAGTAGATAAATATAACGTAGAGTATCTTATAGTAAAAGTAGTTATAGTAGGTTTATAAAGAAGCCTAGTAGATACTATCTATAACCTAGCTAAAGACGTAAATAGTATTAATAACACTAATATTAATACTAATAGTTCCCTAGAGGAAGTTAGTATATTAATAGTAATATATAATATAGTAGAGAATAACTATATAGGTAATTTTATAATAGAAGGGACGTATAAGGTAGAGTACGGCTGTTAACTAAGTACTAATAGCGACTTTAACTAGTCTAGGCTTAAGCTGCCTAAGTGGATAGAGAATAAGCTGGTAATGTTAGATTAGCTAGTAGTAGGTATGGGAGGAGCCCTAGAGACTAGAGGGCCTAGTAAAGATATAGGGTATCTAACGCTTAGAAATATATAAATAGGAAATATAGGCTAATATTAGTTATTTAAATACGTATTAGAGCACCTTTAGCGTGTAAAGCAGGATTATATAGTAGCTAAGATTATAGTAGAGGGCGGCTTATTTAATAGAGATAGTATGCTAAGATAGTTTAGGGTTGTTTCTTAGGATAGTTATAAAAGGGCGTAACCTAATATAGTAGTGTAAGGTAGTGTAGGGTTAGTAGCTAGCCTAATAGTAGTTAGATCTAGGGTTAGTACTCTAATATAGTAGTAAGCCTACTTCTTTTAGGCTCTTACTTTATAGTTTTATTATTAATTCTACGCTAGGACTATAAGAAACTAAGCCTAGTATTAATAAATATAGGCTAGATAGTATTTACTTATAGCGTTAGTAGTTATAGGTTAAAGTTACTAACTAAGAGAGATACTAAAAATACTCTTATCTAACTAAATAGGTATAGTTAGGTATTAGTTATATAGCCTAGAGGGATAGGGGTAAAAGGTAGAGAAGTTAATAGGTTAGGATAAGGATATATAATTAGGAAGTAAGTAATAGTAGTTTAAAGGGTAATTAAAGGAGGTATATAATAGTATAAGTATATATAACTATAAATCGTAAGGTAATATAGGCCTTTAGTTATAGTACTAAGTATTATTATAGTACGTTACTAAGACTAGTAGTATCTATTTACTTTATCTTATTACCTTATTTATATTTAGTATAGAATAGCACCTTAGTCCTACCCCGCTTTAAAGTCTTAATATTTAGGCTACCTGTTCTCTAATTCTCTTATAGCCTAGCTAAAAGTAGTAGTATAAATTATAAGGCCCTCTTAAAAACTACTAAGTTTTTAGTACTTATAAATAGAATAATAAGACTAGGTAGAGTAGTAAAGGCTAGTAAAGATAGAGATAGGTCTTAGGTCTAGGGTATTCTAGGGAGCTAGAGTCTAAGGTAATAAGATAATAGGAAGGGAAAAAATAATATATTAATTAAACCTATACTAGCTAGTATGTTATTTACTTTACCCCTATAACTTTATAAAGACGTAAAACTTATAAGTAGAAAATAGCTTTCTATCTAGAAAGTTATATATTAATTCTCTAATATAGGTAAGCCTAGCCTTTCTTATTAGTACTCTTATTATCCAAACTTTATAGTCTAGGGGCTAGTAGAAGCTATTAATAGCTAAAAAGCCTTTAAGTATTATAAAAGTACTATTTTTACTAGAAAGTCTTAACACCTCTACGTAATATTAACAGAATAGACCTTTATAAACATACTAGCTAGCTATATCTATTAACTAAAGAGTAGGGATACATACTTAAGGTCTCTAATTACGCTTAGAGGCTGTTAGACAGCCTGCTACGCCTAGAGAGCTAGTTCCCTAGTATAATTACCTTATTAGGTAACGTAACAAAACGGCTTACTATATAGTAGTTAAGTATAGAAATTACTACGCCTAATACTAGTAGGGGCTATAGTAAGGTATATCTTTCTTTTTCCTTAGCTACTAAGATAGGTAAGAGGCCTCTTTTAATTACTAATAGTAATATTCTATTATATAACTAGTAGGCCTAGCCTAAGAAGCCCCTACTCTATTATAAAATTACGTCCTAGCTGCTTCCCTAGTTATAGGAGGATACTACCTTACCTAAGGTAGAGTATATAGCTAACTATATCTATAGCTATATACTCCTCCCTTTTATAGACGTTATTTACTTTTTTACTAATAATATAAGAGGCCTATATAACGTTACCTACTGCTTAGTAGCGTAGCTAGATCTAAGTAGGTTATTAAAGTTAACTATATACCCCTAGCTAGTAATAGTAGTTAATAATAGTAAAGAAACTATTGTCTAGTAGATATTTCTAAACATACTTTATATAAAGATAAGTACTAGCGTCTTAGAGATCTTTTAGGGCATCTATATTATTAGCCTATATTATATCTTACTAAAGATGCTATATTAAGGCCCTCTATTAGTATAATAGGACGTACTTTATAATAAGCTTTTATATATAGCTAAAACTAAATAGATTAAGTACTAGCTTACTAGCAGCCTTTTTTTAGTAAACTATCTTACTGCTTTTTTATACTATATAGTTAATAAGTAGGTAGATATAGTAGTATTACCCCTTAACTTTCTTACTGTCTCTTAGATTAACAACCTAGTAGCACTAGATTTAGAAACACACCTAACAGGCTTCCTTTAAGGCTTCTAATCCCTAGAGCTCCTAAGGACCTTTATAGTTCTAGTTATTACCTTAAGCTTTCTTCTTAATTATTATCTACTAGGTATATACTATAAGTTAATATACTAATAAGTAGATAAGCTATAAACCTATTATACTTCTATACTAGTAATATATTACTTATTTTAACGCTATATAGACTTTAATCCTTATAATATGTTTAACTATTTTATAGAGATACCTATTATAACATATATAAAAGCGCGGTTCTTATATATAAGGGCTTAACTAAGCTCCTCTTACCTTTATACTTCTCTAAGCTAATTAAAATAGATATAGCATACTAGTTTAGACTACTAAGGTTAGGTAAGTTAGTAGTATTACTTTACTAGCAGCTTATTAGCTAGTTTAGGGATAACTAGCCTTAGTTCTAGTTAGAAAATATATACTATTATTATCTATAACGCTAACTATAGTTCTTCCCTATCTATAGCTATAGCTAGTATATAAACTATATAGCTATGTTTAGCATCTATAGCTAAGATAATCTATAGCTTATCTAGATTAATAAGTACCTCCTTTATAGGTAAGAGCTAAAGATAACTATTAGGATAAAGCTAGATATAGCTACTACTTAGGTCTTTTACTTTAATAGTAGTAGTATAAGAGGGAAGTACCTATTAATATTATTAAAGTAGTTATAGGATAGTATTAACCTACCTAACTACCTAGTATAGTAGAACTTTAATATAATATATAGTACTAGTTTTAGTATGTTTATAAATAACGTATGCTATATAAAATTTACTTATAATAGTGTTAAATAGGGGTAATTATAGTAGGCACGTTATGTCTTAATAGCTAGACTATTAAAGAGTATATTATTAGCTTTAAGTCTTTTATAAGCTATATGTTTACGCCCTACTAGTTACCTACTATTCTACTTATATATCTACTTCTATAAGTTTTAATATTTCTACTTTTAGTCCCTACTTTAGTCTAGCTTATAGCTCTGCTTATATTTAATAGTTAGTACCTATTATAGCCTATAGAGGAGGCCTTACGTTAGATCTTTAGGGTAGAGAAGAGTATTATAGACTATTCCCCTACTAATACTATAGGTATAATAGTAGGTATAGTAGTTATAACTATCTAAGACGTAAGCGCCTACGTCTTTACTAGCTATAATAGAGTAGGATAATAAGATAAAGATTAAGGTTTTAATTACCTCCCTCTTAGTCTGTATATTACTCTAATAAATATAGGTAGATTACTATATTCTTATACTAAAAGGGGGAACTAGAAAGATTCTATTATAAGAGATATAAGTGTTTATACTTCTTACTATCTTACGTATATACTAAGACCTTATAGTATCTAAAGCATAATAGTAGTACTATAGTAAGTACTACGTAACTAGAATAAAAGAAAAGGATAAGTATATATATATTAAACTACTATATAGTTACTTTACGCCCTAGTATATTAAAGGCCTTAGAACGTTCTAAGATAGTAGTTTAGTTACTAATAACCTATTATCTATAGCTTTACGTAAAATTACTTCCCTATACCTTACTACCTTAGACCTACGTATCTTTATCTTATTTAAGATAGGATCTACCTAAGGTAATAAGTTATAAACGTTAGCGTCTTAATAGCTATAGAGGGACTCCTTCCCTCTATAGCTTATCTAAGCTTTATAAAGCCTTAGGAGTATAAAAAGAACCTAGTAGTAAGTAATTACCTATAAAAATATAAGCTATATAGGTAAGTTCTTCTACTTTAACATTAGTTTTCTAGGCATAAAGCTAGTATTAGATAATTTATCTAAACTTTCTAATATAGAAGATAATAGTAAGAATAGTAGGGGTACCTTTTAGAGCTTACCTAAGTTAGAGCAGCTAGTCTTCTATATAAGAGTAGAGCTATTTATATTTAAGTTAAACCTAATATAGCCGTTCTACTTTATTAATAGTAAGTATAAATATCTTAGCTATATAAAGTACTAGCTAGGAGTAAACTCTAACACGTTTATTAAGTTTATATTATACCTTAATATAGCTTATACTTTATTTTATATTAGTAACTATACCTTAGTAGGTAGCTTTTATAACTATTTACTATTAGGTAGTAATAGCTACTTCTATAAAGAGGTTAGGTTTTAAGTAGCTAGTTAAGAAGAGCTAGTTATTATTACTCTTTAGGAGAGCCCTAATAAAGGTTATAATATTACTAGTTTACTTTTTAACCTATAGCAGCTTATGTATAAGTAGAAGCTTAATAAGTACTTTAGTAGTACTAACTACTATAAGAGGAGGAGGGTAGGTAAGGGTAAAATTAACGTATAATAAAAATAGTAGAAATAATAGACTTAGTTTTTATTTATAACCTCTATAATAAAACTAGTAGTCCTAGTATAAGGGGAGTAATAATATAAGTTATAGCTTATTAGAAATATACTATAGGATACTATATTATCTATTAACGTAATCTCTATAGATTTTATATACTTAATGTAATAGATCTTAATAACTATAGCTAGGGGTATTAGTAATATAGGATGCTACTCTAGAGAATAGATAAGATATATAGTAAAACTATTATACTTAAGAGTTATTATAGTATTATTAATAATTAAAATATAAGAGAGTCTAGTAAGCTATTACTAGCGTTAACTTTTAACAGATTAACAGGTCTATAATCTTAGTTATATAGCTTTCTAAAGCATAATATTAGTTATAGGGACTAATAATACTAGCCTATAATAGGAACTTAATATTCTACTAAGCCTTAGTTACTTTAAGGCTTAATAGGTCCTTAAGGTAATATAACTAATAATAAAGCCAGATTAGTAGTATAAGCACACCTTACTAAGTTCTTAATAGTTATTCTCTATAGGCCCTTATAAAGTACTACTAAATAGGGTATTAACATACCTACTTATATAGTATAGCATGCTAATTAGAGGAGTAACTTTAGATAATAAGACACCCTTAGTAAAGGTCCTAGAGACATAGTAAGCTTATCCTATTATAGGTCTTTAGTAAGTTAGACTAGACCTCTATAGGGGTAGAAAATAACTTTACGTCTTAGCCTATCTAATAATAACTAATTACTAGTTTCTTAAAAGATATTTATAGACATAACTTTATAACTAGACCCTATTCTAACTAAGGAGTGCTTTCTTAGTATATATAAATAGCTATATATTACGTTTTAGCTTAATATATAGCTACTACTAAGTAAATAAAAATCTTCTTAATACTTACGCCGTAATATTAAGATCTATATTAGGTAGTTATTTCTCTATAAAAGTAGATAAAGTCTTTATCTACGTAAATTCTATAGTATAGTAGGAGGTATAATAGGATATAAAATCTTTAATAAATATCTTTTAGAATAATGTTATAGAGTTACTGCTTATATAGGCTAGTAGATACTCTTATAAATAGAGCTAGAACTTAGACTAGCACCCTAGAAAGCATTCTATAATAAAATTAAGAACTAGTAGTTACTATAAGTAAGTTATTCTAGCTTTTATAATATAAGTCTAGTAGAGGCTACTCTTTTAGTACTTATATAAAGTAGTATGCTGTTTAGTTAGATTATTTATAGTAAGCTTACCTACTATTCCCTTATGTTATTATAATAAGATATCTACCTAAGATAGCTTAGATCTCTAAAGTTACTACTTACTAGTTAAGAATAAGTTAGTATGTATACATATAGAGTTAGAATAAGTTAAAGAGCAGCTATATTATTATAAGGAAATACTAGATAAGTAGAAGTTATACTAGGATATAGTAGAAATAGCGTTAGACTATTATAAAGACTATTTTATCTATACCTAACGAGAGGCCTAATATTTATATAGCCTAAGAAAACTATAAGGATAAATTAATTACTTATAGGGTAGACATACTATTTAGCTAGTAAAGGTAAAGAAGAGGAGAGTTAAAGAACTTAGTTAATATTAGCTATCTAAGTATTAATATAAAACTTTATACTTAGGTTACCTATATAGCATTAATTCTACTAAGTAGTAGAAGAAGGATAGAAAAGGTTATTTCTATACTAAAAGAGTATACTATAGTGTGTCTAGGTAATTATATAGGGTTCTTCTTTTAGGGCGGTTATTATTATAACCTAACTAGTTAGGGTGCTAGCTAGCATAACTATATAGTATAGAATAGGAGATAATAATATAGGTATATTATTACTAAAGCTTTTACTTTATACTAGAGTTAGTTACCTTAACCTACTTATAACAGTTATGTTAACATAGTAGCCTTACGCTTATAGCTAGGGTATTATATCTTAGTAGTCTATACTAGGATAAGCTGTAGCTATATCTAAAAATAAAGGGATAGTCTAAATTAAGGATATAGAAAACGCTAAGGAAAGCAGTTAGTATTACTAAGTTAGACGTATTATTTTTAGAGTAGTAATTTACTACTAGCTATTAATAAGTACTATATACTTATAACCTTACTATGTATATAGTAGGTCTTTAGACTTATACTAACCTGTTATATTCTATATGTCTCTATAGTACTAATACCTGCTTTCTTACCCTCTATGCTAGAAATGGTTTTCTATTATTTAAATAGGCCTGCTATATCCTATATAAGAGCCCTATAGAAGAAGTAAGAATTAATTTATAGGGCCTCTATCTTAGGCCTTAAAAAGATATTACTGGCTACTAAGATAATACCTAGTACTATATACTATAAGAGAAGCTAAAGTCTCCTTTAATAGGTACTTAAAAATTCCTAGTAGGTATCTAAACTAGTAAAGCTTATAAGTCCTATAATAATAACAGCTAGTCCTAGGAAACCTTAAGACGCCTTTCTACTAAACCTTATAGATACATATATATAGGCTAGGCCTTTAAGTTAGTATTTAGACCGGTTTATATATTAGCGTGTTAAGAATATTATAGGCTAGGTATTATAATATAGAAAATAAGGCGCTTAGTTACTAAGGGACTTATAATAGACTATAGTAAATACTATACTCTAGGACTAGTTTACTAAACTATAACGTATAATAAGGCCTTTATCTACTAGCTAAAATAGTAATAACTAAGAACTAGGCCTATAGCTATTATTAGCTAAAACAAACGAATTTATATAGTAAGGAAATAGTAATAGAGCTATATTAGGATTTATATTATCCTTTAATATTAAATATAGCTTTATTTCTAGAAAATACTACTTTCTTTATTATAGTATATATACATCCTTATACTATAGTATAAAGATATACTACTCTAAATATAGGTATGGTAGCCTTATTCTATATATAGTAAGTTATTTTAGAGTATAGTAGCGTCTCTTTATAGGGTGACTACTACCTCTAACTTTACCTACTTAGTACTTTATTTTTTTATCTTATCCTTTTAATATAGTTTACTCTAGCTATAGCTGTTTTAGAGGCTATAAGCGTCTAGATATAGTAGCTACCGCCTAGCCGTAAGTTAAGATATTTTACGCCTAGAAATAACTGCTTTACTTACGTATATAATATATATAGGTAGAGACCTTATTTTTATTTATATTTATATTATAGTTAACTAATTATATATTATACTTATAAGCTTATTTAATTAGCTTATCTATATACTATCTACCTAGCCTTAGTTAAATTATACTAACCTAAAAGATAGGGGATAATTCTCCCTTACTCCTAGACGAATAGGCTCTAAGCGCTAACTCTACTCTATCTTCCCTCTTTAGTCCTAACTATCTAGCTAATTAATTTTATATCCCTAAGTCTTAGGGTGATAATAAAATATTTCCCTAGATACCTTATAGCTTCTTTAGTTTTAATAAACCTTTAGCGTTAGTAGATCTAGCCCTATATATTAAACTAAGTTTCTTTTATTCTAATATCTAACTAATATAGCATAGGTTAACTTAAGACCCTACTATGTCTATACTGTTACCTTTAGTAGGGTTCTTATAGAATAATAGAGAAGGGTTAACTATAAATAGCCCTTTTAAGCCCTATTTCTTATTATAGTATAACCTAAGGGTTAATAGGCTACTTAGTAACCTGTTTAGCTTTTATATACTACTTTTCTTTTTAGCTAATTCTATAACTAGTAGGTATATATATAAGCTATACCTTATAAGCTAGTTACTAATTATAAGTTTTAGTAAGTCTTAGGATAAGACTAAGACTATCCTAGGCGATAATAGTAGTTAGGGAAAGTAATACTAAACTAAGCCTGCTTAATAGTTAAAAGACTTTTACCTAAACTATACTTATAGAACTTATCTTTCTAAGGGTATTAAAAAGAAAGAAAAGATAGGAAAGAAGAAGGGAAGGGGTAAACTAAAAGTATAAGCACCTAATTCCCTAGTATTCTTAGGTTATAAGGTTTCTTAGGGTATAAAATAAGTAGAGGATATTACTATAAATATAAACTTATCTTTTAGGTAAAGATAATAATAAGAGATATATTATATAAAGCTATATAGTATAATAAAACTATTTAAGGCTCTACTCTATAAAATACTATATACTAAAGCTAATATATATATAATTATACTAGTAATAAGATTCCTAATAGATACCTTAAATATACTTCTACACTCTATTTAAGCTCTAAGAAGGTCCCCTACTACCTAAGATACGTTATATATTAAAATAGTAAATATAGTAACGTATATATATAGTAAGCAGCCTATTATAGTAAGTAGCCTACCTTCCTCTACCTTTCTACCTTCTACATAAGTAAATTTAGCCATAACATATAAAATTAATTAAAGCTACTTATTATCCTCTTCCTTATTACTATCCTAAATAACCTTATAGGTTTATACGTTATGTCTAGCCTTTCTATAATTACTATATTATTACATACGTAGTTTAGTACCTTCTATATAACCCTCCTTCTAAGGGTTATTCTCTCCCTTAGTACTAATACCTTCTTTTTCTCCTTATAGCACCTCTACTTTAGTAGTATTAAGTAACCCTCTAAGATGTAGTCTAGTCTTTTTTACCCTCTAGTACTTACTTAGTACCTCTATCCTTATATAAAGCTTATAGTTCTTAGCCTTAATAATAGTAAGCCTATAGGCTAACTTACTAATACCTTTAGCCTAAAAGTTAATTACTTTATATATTACTATAAGTAAGCTACCTTAATATACCTAGATCTTCTTTTTAAGAGAAATAGTACTTTATACGCCCTTTAGTACTATAGTTAGTATCTTTAGGTCTTAAGACCCTTAGCTATTTAGCCTTAGGTTTAATAGTATTAGCGTCTTTAGCTTAGAATCTAGGTAAGAAATAACTACTTTAGGGTTAAAAGGTATAAAGCCTACCTATCTAAAACCTACTTATATATTATTTTTACTTATTAAGGTAAAGAATACTACTTTAAAGGTAGGAAAAAAGTTATCCTTTATAATATATAAAATTTATATCTATATTATCTTTTTAATTTCCTTACTATATAAGTACTTTAATAGGCTAAAATACCTAATATTAAGAGGCTAAAGCTTATATAATAAATAAGGAGGTATATAAAGAGTAATAATATTTTCTTTCTTATAGTATTTATTAAAGTTAGTTAATTTATAGCTATTATAGCTATTAAGGATTAAGAGATAATAAGTACCTTTTATATAGAACTTTATATATTAATTAAAATAATTTAATTAATTTAGGCTAATATTATTTATTATCTATCTATTTTTACTTAGGTAGATATACTATATAGCTAGGAATTAGCTATTAGTATACTAAGAGAGGAGGTAATATTTACCTTTTATAATAACATATAGAGGTATTACCTAGCTATCTATATATATACCCTAAATGATAGAAACCTATTTATAATTACTAGGCTGCTTTATATAAGGCCTTCCCTTATAGTTAGAAGTTATAATAACCTTAGTATATAATAGTATTCCTATTAGGAAGTTAGTCTTATTAAAATTATAGATTTTATTATTCTATATCTTATACTTTATAATTATATTTTAAATAAGTTTAAACTAGCCTTATATAATTATAGGATCTTTAGCTAAGGCCCTCTAATAGTTAATTTAACGTTAAAATTATATTTTTAATTTAGGGATATATTATATAAAGTACTCTACTTATTAGGGTTTAGTATATATCCTATTATATATATTTAGGAGTCAGTTAGCTATTTCTTATATATCTTCTTACTATAGAGGGAACCCTTAATTAATTAGGTTAATAACTTATTTAAGAATTACCTCCTCTTTAGATATAGTTATCTTTATTAAATTTAGTTATCTTTTAGGTTATATAACACATCTAGCGTGTCGTATATAGAGTATTATTTAAGGGACTTTAAAGGTTAAAGCTGCTTTTTATATAGACATTTTTAGGTCTTTTTTAATAGCCTAGAGGGTAAGGATAATATAACTTTTAATTAAGGTAGATTACATATTTATATATAGAGGAAAGTTAGTATAAAGGTTAAAGAGGTAGAAAGTAGAGGAAGGTAGGCTGCTTACTATAATAGGCTGCTTACTATACGTGTATGTTAAGAGCTAAAAATAGAACTATAGTAACTATATTTAACCTTAATAATATAAAGCTAAGTAGTTTAAACTTAAGACTTATAAGAAGTAATGTAGTTAACGTTAGTATAAGCCTAAGCCTAGCTATTAGTATAGTCTTAAAGTTGAGACTTTTATCTATAATCCTTTAGAGCTCTTTAATCTAACTAGTAGAGGGGAAGAATATAGTAAGACTCTTACCTAGGCGGAATTTAGAGCTAGGAATAGGTAAGTAGTCTAATACTATATAAGCAAACTTTATCTCTATTAAGATACTTAATAGAAGGGTTTAGGCTATTAGAGACTTACCTACTATAATAGCTAAAGTAGCTAGGCTAGAGGCTATAGATATTACTACTATAGTAATAGAGCTAACTACGTTAGGTATAGGGATAAATTACTTTACTTACTTATAAATTTACTATAGAGTTAGAAATATTTACTACTCTAATAGGCCTATACGTACTAAGATCCTTATAATACCCTATTTCTTATTATCTTCGTTACGTAACAACCTAATTATAAGGAATAAAACTACTACTACTAGCGTAATATAAAGTAGTACTATAATTCTAGAAATTATCTTAACAGATAAAGTACTAATCTCTTAGAAAACGTACCTAAGAGGAAAAGGGTGTGCTTAGGAAAAACTAGTAAATTTATAGGGAAATTACTATAGTAATATTAGTATGTAATAAAGGCCCTTAAACTATAGCTACTAGCTACTTTATAGTAGCTTTATACTCCTAACTTATTACTACGTTAAAAGACGTAAGAATAAGAAGTATAAGAAGTAGTCTAGGTAAATATCTCTATACTATTTTATATTTTAAGAAGTAACGCTATAACATCTTTATAATAGAAATCTAGGGAGGTACTAAGATTATTACAGCTAATATAAACTCTTATAGCATTATAATATATATAATCATAGTTATTAGTTACCTAAACACCTATACTACTATACTAATAATAACTAGAGGTATACTAGTAATGTTTCCTATAGTTAGGCTTACCTTAGTTTTAAGTAAAGAGATAAAATCTTTAAGCCTATCTTTATAGAGTATAACTTAGGAGACTATAAGCCTTATAACTAAAATACTATATCTTAATATAGATATAAGCCTATTAAGGAATTTAATAGTATCTATAAAATAGTTATAGACTTTTTATTTACTAATACCCCCTAGCCTATCTAGAATAGTACTAAATAGCAGATTAATATAGTACGATATAAGTTTTATATTCTTTTTTATAACTATTCCTATACTTATATAAGCCGTTATATTATAATTATAGAGAAAGTAGCTATATCTTTATACGTAGGTAAGTAATATTATATAGGTTATATTAGGCGTATTATATAGCTAGAATAGAAAAGACTAATGTATTCCTAAACGTATCTTAGTTTAGAAGAGGCCTCTATTACTAAGTATATTAGCCTCTTAAGTACTATACTAAGGGTGCTAATAGTACCTTATTATCTTCTACCTTATATACTAAAGCTAATCTATAAATAAGCTAAGTTAACTAAGTATGTAGTTTAAGTTATAATAACCTTAAAGGCTCTATTAGAACTTTATAATAGATAGCGTAATAGTAGAGGTTAACGTTAACGTTAGTATAATTATAGTAATTAATAGTTTTCCCCCTCTAATTTAACCTCTATTAGGGCTCTCTAAGGTCCCTATAGTAGATAACAGAACTATGTTTGTTAAAGCCACCCTTCTAATAGAATTACATATCTAATCTATAGGAATTAGACCTACTATAGTTATTATAGGTAGCTCTAAAGAGTATAAATAGGTAATAAGGCGTACTCCTAATTTATTATAGAGAGCCTTATATATAAATAAACCTAGAAGGTAAGATTAAAGAAAGTATATACTTTTTATAATATATACTACTACTAGTTTAGAAAGATAGGTTAAGAGTAGTGTTAAATACCTATTGCTTATACTAAAGGGGTATTTTATATCCTTAGTAATATAGCTAGTTCCTACTATAGGGCTGTTAGCCTATATAACTTAATATAAATTATGTAATTACCTTATATATATAAGATAGTAGATCTTCTTTTAGGGATAATAAATAACATACTAATAAATAATAACTCTATTATAAATAGGCATCCTTAGAGGAACTAGTAGGCTCTTCTATATGTTACTCTTAATATTATAGAAAATAGATAAAATTAAGAATTTATAGAGAGACTATACTTTTTAAACTAACTCTTTTATAAGTACTATATTTAGTTAACTAGAGTTAGGATTAACTTAGTATTATTAGGCGCTCTAGAGAATAAGGGATAAGTTAGGAGTAAGGAGTATAAACCTTAAGCTTATAGAATTAAAGTAGCTTACTTAGTTTTATATTCTAATATAGAGCGGGTTAGAAGTATAGTAGTAAAATTATTATGTTTAGTTAGGATTATCTTATATATATATGCCTATACTTTTCTAAAAAGATCTTAATAGAAACTGTTTTAGTTATATAGGACTTACTAGCTTTCTACTTAGAATATCTATACCTTTAAAATATTATAGAACATAATAATTATAGTATAGATCTAGAAATTATAATTTATAACTATTTCTATCTATTATCTTTCCCTAATAAACCTTTCCTTTAGTCTTTATTTCCTTATAAACTTCTTTCTATACTATTATAACGTAGTAATATAGCTACTGTTATAGTAGTATATCCTAGTAAAATACTAATAACTATAGTATATAAAACGTACTTATGGCTAATTATTTTTTATATATACTATAGCTAATAATAGAGTCTATCTCTAATAGTTAATTATAACGTATAGTCTAAGAGCTACTAGCTATATACTCCTTATACTCTCTATAGAAAGAAGAATTAAGCATACTAGGTTATAGAGGAAGTAAGAGAGGAGTAGGGTAGGTATATAGGGTAGGCAGATAGGGTAGACTATTCTATAGAATAAATAAGGAATTACTAGAAGTTAAGGTAATAGCTAGTTCTAGCTTTATTTAGATATTATACTTAGGTTACCTACTATACTACTAACTTAGCCTAGCTAGGTATAACTTATAATACTAGATGTCTATGCTATAGGAGGGTCTACACCTTAGTAGTATTTACTTTAATGTTAAAGTATATACTAGCTTGCCTAAAGATTAATCCTCTAGCGCCTAAGATAATATTAGGATCTATAGGTAGCGTCCCTTTCCTATTACCTAGAGACCTATAAACCTATAGCCCTAAGTTACGCTTACTTAGAAACGTTATATAATTATAGTAATAAAATACATATAAACTATATTATAACTATATATAGCCTAGCTAAATATATATATAAGTTATAAAGTTACTTACTATAACTATACGTATAATAAAAATATATAAATAATAATAAAGTAGGGGTAGAGGGTGTTATACTACTATAGGAAGGATAGTAATAAGAAAGGTTAAGAACTTAAATTACCTTTTTCTATTAGGCTATAAGCTTAGCATAACGCTAGCTAGTTATATATAATATTAACTAGTTTATTACTAATTATAGCTCTTATAGAATAAATATCCTTATAAGCCCTAAAGATAGTATATATATATACTTAATACTTATATTAAGAGCTTACTATACCTTATTCTCTTATATCTATTATATACTTTATTATTTACTTTTTACCTTAGTTAAGAAGCTTATAATAAAGAATTATATAATACTACCTAAAAACCTACTATCCCTAGTAGCTGCTTTCCCTAAGGATATCTACTTTTACGTAACTATAGTACTATATCTACTCTAAAGATAGTTAGTATACCTCTTAAAATTATATAGCAGATTTTTTATATTAGTAAGACTTAAACGTAGTTAACTTTAATATACTGCTACTATATATAGTATGACTTTTTTAACCTTCTTCTATACTAAAATAACGTTAGATACTATAACTCTTTAGTAGTATTTAAGACTATAGTAAACTATAGGGATAAGGAAATTACTCTAAGGACGCTTAAAGCTATATATAAGGCTAGGGCTAACTTTAGTATATCTATATTAATAGCCTTACTAGAGCTCTACTATAAGATAATATTCTTTATTACGCCCCTATATCTAGCTATGTTAATAAATAAGGGGTAAATAGCTACCTTCCTTCTTAACTATAGCGTTAATATTAATAGCGCCCTAGATTATTAACTATAGACGCCTTTATTTATATTACTAATAAAAAAGGATTTATTAACTTTACTTACTCTTATATGCTATAGGGCTAGTCTTAAGTTAAAAGCTTTTAGAATTAACATACTATACTAAGCTACTACTACTAGCCTTTAAGATATTATTAGTTACCTTATAGAAGAGAGAGGGATTAATATTAATAAAGGTAATAAAAATAGGGATATACTATTAATCTACTTAATACTATCTACTATACTAAAAGATATAATATTACACCTTAAGTAGTATAACGCTAATATTAATAAGCTAATAACTATTAAAGTATAGTATGTGTTACCTTTAAGCCTAGCTTATAAAGAGGGTTTATTTAGGGTTACCTAGAGCCTCTTAAACGCTAGAGTAGATATAACTAGTAAGACAGACCGTTTAGTTACTAGTACTAATCTATAGCTAGGGTATTATATATAATATCTACTTAAACTAGCTCTACTTATAGTAGCTTAACTAGAAGAGGGTTAGATAATAGCTAAGAAAAGGAATCTTATTAAAAGACTACTTACGTTAGGGGTAGATCTAAACGTAGTAGTCTATATCTTACTACGTTCTTACTAGATAGGGCTACTCCTATTAAAGCTTATCTATTTAAAATAATAATAGGTAGCTAGGTTTCTACTCTTAATAGGGCGTGTAGAAATTAATAAGTGGGATTTATAAGGGGTAACTAGTCTTATGTAGTTACTTTCTATTAGTTATAAGGACGCTTAAATAGCGTCTAAGTTATTATAACGTAATATAACTTTAGAAGTAACTGTTATATAAAAAGTTCTAGATAAGCTATAACGCTTAACTAAAGCTACTAACTATTAGGAGTTAGTTATAGTTCTAATAAGAGAGCTAAAACTTTTAGTAATATTTTAAGTATTATATACTTACTACTTCTATGTATTACTAAAAAGTAGGGATTCTATTACTTCCTTATTTTTATAGGAGTTACTATAGCTAGCTGTTTGTCTTATAATAGAGATAGTTAAGTAGAATATTAGCTTAACTAGGACTAGGTTATTTAAAATAATTAAGATCTAAGGAGGAGGGAATCTATATATTAGGCTAATTATTTCTAGCTTATTCTTATAGTTAGGGGGTCTAAAAGAGGCTACTATATTAGACATAGTAATAGGGTAACTAACATTAAGTCTTATATATAGACTGTAATTTTACTTTTATATAGCTAATTTACTAGTAAGTATTATATTAGTATAGAAATACTTATCTAGATATTATCTAGAATTTACTTTTACTAGATTTATACTACTATAATCTAAACATATATTATATCGTAAAGCTAGAATAGCTTTATATAGCTAGTACTAGTTATAACCTACTATAAAAGTAGCTTACTAGACGTACGTAGTATATATAGGTATTATAACTGCTTTATAGTTAGGATCTATATTCTAGATTAGATAACTACTTTATATAATACTTAGTAGATACTATAGTTTATTATATATTACTATAATAGAGTACTCTTATTTCCCTTTATAGCTAGTAGGGTATAGGCTAAGCTAAGGGGATCTATAATAGGTATACTTATGTTAGGGTAGAAGGGTATAAAGGTTATAAAAGTAGTAGTAGGAATACTCTAGATCTATAAGACGACTAAAAGCTACTATTATCTTATATACTTTTTACTACCTCTTTTATATTTATAATTACATAGTAAATTTAAAGATAGATATTATTAATATTACCTAAGGGGATAGGAAGCTTTTAGACTTCTACTCTAGGTATAATAGACCCCTTTAAGAGAAGATACTCCTTCTTAAATATTAATATATAAAATTTAATAGCTTAGGTATAACTAGTTATATATTTAGTATTATAAGATTAAGATTATATAGCCCTATGTTATATAAGTTATTTATAGTAAAGTAATAATAGTATTATAAGTAGGTTAGGGTAGCTAACTATACTATAACGTAAATACTTTAGTAATAATAAGCCTATATTATTATCCCCTATTCTATACTATATAGTTATACTAACTAGCATGCTAACTAGCTAGACTATAATAAATAGGTATAAACTAGATACTCTCTACTATTCTGTCTATTATTATCTAGTATCTTAACGTAAACAGTCTGATCTAGTACTATAGTACTAACCTACTTTAATCCCTTATTAATAGGGTTTCTTAGGGTGACTAATACTAGGGGCCTTAGGTGGGTTAAAGGCCCTTTAGAATACTTAGATATATAAAATAGAATAAAATATAATCCCTTACTCTTATATATCTTTAGTAGGCTTATTATCCTTATCTTTATCTTTATATAAGTTAGAGCTTTTACTAAAAACATATTTATCTAAATTATCTAATATAGTACTAAAATCTAACTTAGAGCTTAAGGTCTCTAGGGACCTATCCTTAAATATTATATTCTCTATTTAGAATAAGGATAAAAGGTCTAATTTTAATTCCCTCTTAACTAACTAATTAATAGAATCCTTAGCTAAATTAAAGTTAGCTACTAGAAGGAAGTTATAGACCTAGTACTAAGACGCTTTATAGGTAGTTAGGTATAGATAATAGATAATATAGTATAATTATAGTGTCTAGCTAGATATAGAATTAGGGCCCTAGCTATAAGATAGGGAAAGCAGACTGGGCTTAAAAGTCTAGTATAGAGATTAGTTTTTAAGTACCTAAATAGAAAACTATAATATCTATTTTAGTACTTTTATACTAACGTAAAACTAACTAAAATTATAATCTAGGAAATTATAATCTAAAATTTTATTAAGCTTAAAAAGTAGATTTATCCTTAGGTAAAGGTTAGGGGTCTATAAGCTTACTTATATTTTAAAGTAAGTAAGTAGTATAGTAACTTTAGTAGTAAATTCTTACCCTTATAGTATTCTATATAGACAACCTATAAGGTAAGATATAAATTAATTACCTAGTATACTATTAATTTACTTTATTATGTTATATAAGTTAATATAGAGAAAGTTTACTACTAAGCATACTATAAGGTAATAATACTCTTCTTAGGCGACTAGGTTATTCCTTTTACTACTATAAGTATGCTTTCCTCTAGACTAAATAATTACTTACTATAAAGTATCTATTCTTACTTTTAAGCTAGCCTTAGTAAGCTAAAAGGCTAGTAGAGAGTTATAGGCTATAAAGACCCTTAAGTATAGCGTTACTATAGACACTAAGTATAAACTTATAATTTATAGGGCCTTATCTTCTCTAGTTAACACTAAGAGATATTATTAGCTCTTAATTACAGCCCTATAGAATCTAATAGCTATCCTTTCTATAAGACAGCAGGCTTAACGCCTATTATAAAATAGTTTAGCCTAATTTAGAAGGAACGCCTGTTTTATATATAGTATAGGTATTAGAGTAACTTTTACGTCTATAAGCCTATATAAGTCTTTCTACTTTATTATAATAGTTTTATCTTACAAAGAGATACTAATCTTTTAACAGCCTACTATTTAAGATAAGAATATGCTATTATAACTATTTAGCATATAGGATATATCTACTATAAGTAGCAGATAGACGTCTAGTATATACTCTAATACCTTTAAGCTTAACGACTTACTTTATAGAATATCTAAATAGTTAGATAAGTAACAAAAGGAAGTAATTTACTTACTCTATTATAAGAGAGACATACTAATAAAAGAGATCCTAGCCTTATAATAATCCTATAGGATAATCTATACTACTCTATAAGAGGCTTACGACCTACTAGTGTAGTTAGGGCATATAGTAGAAGAAACAGCTTTCTTAATAAGTAAAGATAGGAATAGATACCTTATAAACTATATAGCGTTTTAGTACTTTATTTTATTCCTAGAATATAATAACTTACTACGTATAGTACTATACCTAACTACTTTATATACTATACCCTCTATAATTCTAAATACGTATTACTTAACGTAAACTTTTATTATTAGTTATTCTAGTCTCCTTAGTACTCTTTTTTAGGTCTACTTTTAGCTTATTACTAGTTTCTACTATAGCTATTCTTAGTAGTATAACGTTAGGCTCCTATATATAGACTAAAGCAGGCCTTATACCTATTTAAGTTTACTATATCTTTACTTAAGACTATTTTAAAAGAAGGAAACGCTACGTGCTTTAGTATTATATAATAGCTAAGCCTAGAGGATATAAAGACTACTTTCTACTATTAGTAGGATAGCTATAGATACCTATAGATATTAACTATAAAGTAAGAGCTTTAGGAGGTAGTACCTATACTTTTAACACCCTATAAGATGGTATATAATTATAAAAAGTACTAGTTATAAAAGAAAAGAGATTAGAAGAGCTTACTTATAAGGTAGGCTACCTTTAGCTAGAGCTAGACTACTAGAGAAATATTACTAGTAGAGTGTTATCTCTCCTAACTAAGCTTAATAAAAGACTTAAGAAGATAAATAAAATAATTACCTCTTTTAATAAAGAGACTAATTAAGGTAACACTAAATAGGCAGAAGATATAAGGTTAAGTATAGGCCTAGTACGTTTATTATCTATAGATAAGTAAGGTAACGGCTATTATTACTAAGAGGCTTAACTAGAACCTTAGGAGCTAAACTTTTAGAATATTAAATTTACTCCTATTAGGGTTAGTAAGAAGAAATATAACTACTAAATTATAGACGCTAGAGATTATAGGCTAATATTACTCTATAGTAGTCTATAGTATAATTAGATATAAATAATATCTTCTTATTAGGATTATAATAGAATTTATTATAAATATATATATATTTTAAGTAGAGTAGTACTATACTAAGGTAAATAGAAATAAAACTCTATATACTTTTATACCTTAGAGTAACGCTCTTACTAGCCTAACTATATAGATAGTATTTAATTACGTAGAGAATAGATCTAGTCTAACAGTAAGGAGTATTAGATATTCCTTATTAAATTTAAGTATATTAGAAGTCTATATAGAGATATCTAAAAACTACGCTATAATTTATCTAGTTAATATTAGGTAAGTATATACCTATATATATACTATACTATAATACTAAGTAAAGCTATATAGCTTAAATAAATATTAAATTTTAGAGGAAATACTAAATTAGCTTTCTCTTTACGTATATAGCTATTTTCTACTAAAAGATATACTTACCTATACCTAGAAACTACTAGTATCTCTACTATAACGCTAACTAGGCCTTTCTAGGATAAAGTAATAATTATATCGTTCCTAATAACTATAGTAATTATTTTAATAATATCTATTATTAGAGCGTACTAAATTAAGACCCCTATACTACTATAGACTCTAATTCTAGTAATAAATAGCTATTTAGTTATATCCTAGCTATAATAAACCGTTTAAAGAATAGTAGCCTTAATTAGGTGTGTCCCTCTAGAAGGGTAAGGTTCCCTTATATAAGAAACTATATATATACTAACTAGATAAGGCTACTATTACACCTTTAGTCCCTAATAACTATAAGTAAAGTTATTAGCTATAAAAAAGATAGTAATTAATAGAGTAGATAATTACTATAAAAAGCTATTTATCCCTATAGAGTCTTTAGATCAGGGAGAGTTTTCCTAAAATATATTACACACGCCTTAGTAAGTAGTATATACTCTATAGGGTTAGAAGGTAAATACTACTTACCTAGTAGTAGTTAAAGTAAGACGTATAAGCTAGCTATATATTCTAACCTACTACGTTATAATAAGAGTATAATTAATAGTTTATATAAGTAGTTTAGTTAGGTAGTTAAAGGTAAGCTTATTACTAAGTTTATAAAGGGGGGCCTAGTCTATTTACATAAGTTTTCTAGCCTCTAATTCTCTAAGACTAGGTATATACTAGGTTAATACGTAATCCTGCTTATATAGTAGCTAGGGTAGTATAGGTACTATAATAAAAATTAATTATTATAGATATAGTATAGTACTACCTCTATAGCTATAAATTAACGTACTATCCTTCTATTTCTAAGGAATATACCTAGATATAGTTTACTAGCCTAAGATTAGTATACTTTATATAACCTTACTTCTATAGATAATTAAGTTAGCTAGTACTATACCTCTAGATATTATTATAAAAAGAATTACAGACTAAAACAGACTATTACTTATTAATACGTCCTATCAAACATTTCTTTACTTAGATTCTAATAATAAATTTACCTAAGACTGTTTAGCCTGTAATAAGATAAGTTTAGTATAGAGAAAAACTAATAAAATAAAGGGGGAGCCTTTATTAAATAAGGTAGTATCCTATATAGTAATAGTAACTAACTACTAACGTACTACTATAAAGCATATATATTACTACCTATACGTAGCTTATATATATAGTATTAGGATTTCTAATAAATTACACTTTAGAATAGTAATAGATAGGGGACGTACTTTTTTATTACGTACTTTATAGAACTTATCTAATAGTATAGAATATAGTCCTAAAGTTTATATTAAAATAGGAACGCTAAGACTAGATTTACCTACCTTAGGATATAAAGAGATTAAGGATTACCTATAAGATTAGTTACACCCTATATTCTAGTTAAGAGTAATTAAGGAACTCTTATTTATTACTATATAGTACTAAGAGACTACTTCTATATTATCTCTAAGATTATAAGTATAGATATAATTATAACTAAGAATATAATATATTAGCTTTAGTAACTAGACTCTATTATTACTTAATAGATATAATCCTACTTATATATTATATTTATATACTTATCTAGCCTAGTATTAGTAACGCTAAAAGGCTATACTCCTATCTTAATATATATAAGGAGATCTGTAGTAGTCAGCCTAGTAGGTCTTAGCGACGGGTCGCTAAGCCTCTAACAAGCCAGCCCTACTATAAAGTTTTAACAGGTAGCCACAGCCACACTAGAGGAACTTAGTAAGCTTAAGTCTTATAATATACTAATACCTACTATTAAGCCTCACCTAGTTAAGTACCCCTAGCTAATACTCTTATAATTCTTAAGCTTCTATCTCTTTAGAGTAACTAGTATAAGTAAGATAGATTTAAATAATAAGATATACCCTAAGAGCTTACTAACGCTCTAGTAATATACTACTAGTATAAATAAGTTATAACTATCTATAGTAGAGTACCTATAGTATAATACTAAGAATTAACTACCCTTAATAATAGGGCCTAAGTTATAAGACGACTATAAAGAAATATATAGAAGAACTTTATTAAGAGAGTACTCTTTAGCCTCCCTAAGACTAATAGATAAGGCTAATAAGGCGTTTATTACTAAGTAGTTATAAAGCTAGCTAAGCGTAAGTATATATTATAGTACTAGTATAGCTATACTAGGCTTAGAACCTATAGACCCTATATAGGTAATAATATTATATTTCTAAGAGACTATAAGAGCTATAGTTAAGGAGTATTATAAAGAGAGGTAGTATTATAAGCGCCTTTTATAAGAGCTTACTAATAGGCTAGTATAGTATCTTAGTAAGAAGGAGTATAAAAAGCCCTTAGTCTATAATTATAGGACTATTAGGGAGGAATCTATTAGTACCTAAGTAGCAGACTAGATTATTATAATAAAGGTAGTAAATAGGCTCTACCCTAAGAGTACTATTAAATAGTAAGTTAAATAGGCCCTTTTAAAGGTATCCCTAACGTTATAGACGTAGTAGTATAACTATAAGAGAGGCCTTACTAAGCCTTTAAAGTAGGAGGACTTCTTAGTATTTATTTACTAATAGTATGTTAACCTAAAGGCCTAGGAGAGGGACTACTAGTAAGAGCTAAGGAGGAAGTATATAGGTAATAGTTAGACCCTATTATAGTACCTTACTAAGTAGTTAGTAATATACTATAACTTAGGAATAGAGGGTATAAAGGAGTTAAAGGCTAAGGCATATTAGTATTTCTTTAGCCTCCTAGCCTTACTATAGGATAAGATAATTTACTAGAAGACACCTATCCTCTACCTAAGAGACGTAATATATAAGGCAGACTACTTATAGTTACTATATAACTACTAAGAGGTTAGTAATAACTTATAAAAGGATAGTAAAAAGTATCTACTACCTACTAATAATTAGCTATAAAGGCTAGTACTATTTTAGTAGGATTAGTAGAAAGAGATACCTAAGGACTTTAAATTATAGGAGTCCTACTATAGACTATTTAGAGGTAACTAATATAGTAGGTATTTACTAAAGGATTAGCTAGATAGAATCTAATACTATACCTATTTTTAGAAAGGGTATATATCTATTACGTACCTTAAGAAGAAGGCTAGTAGTATAAGTAATAGTAAGCCGTTTAGTTACTAATTAGATTAGAAGGCTACTATAGTATAGTAAGTTAGGATTTACCTAAGAGTTACTAAGCTTAACTTATTAGGAAATAAGTAGGTATAGGTATTACTGCCTAGATATCTATACCTAAGAAACTAAGGGTACTAGTAAGACTTATTACTAAGGGTATAGTAATTATCCTATAAGGGGATATAGAAAAGGTTATTAGAGTAGTAATAGATATATATTTAGAAGTAGACCTTATTAGCTATAGGTTAGTATAACACCTAGGCCTAAAGCTTATAAAGGCTAAAACCTTAGTATTAAAGTTATTTACTAGTAAGACTATAAGCTAAGGGGTAGCTTACTAGCTAACCTTCTTCCTAATTAACTACTAAGGTTAGCTATAAAAGATTTAGTAACTAGTTATTAAAGCTAACTATAGAGAGGACTAAGCAGATATCCTTATATTAAGATAGTCTATAGGCTAGGAAGGTATTTAGATTAATATAGCTACTAATAAGTAGTACTATAAATTAATCTTAATTACTAAGCCTAAAGTAATAGCTTATAATATTATTAAGAATAAGGAATATACGTATATATTATATATCTCTTATAAAGTAGGCCTATAAAAGGAACCTCCTTAGTTAGAGGGCCTTCTAAAAGAACTTTAGAGTAAGGTAGCCACCTTTAATAAAGGTTTAGCAATAAGGCCTTAAGTATATATTAAGGCTAAATACTTAATTAACCTTATACTAGGCGTAAAGCTGCTATATAGTCTAATATACCTACTAAATAAGAAGTAGTTAGAAGAGCTTTACTAATATATTACTAAGAACTTAGTAAATAGTTATATTATAAAGTCTGTTAGTAAGGCTAGAGTACCTATCCTCTTTATACTAAAGAAGGATAGTACTATACGGTTATATATAGACTATTAAGGTCTTAATTAGGTTATAATTAAGAACTAATACCCCTTAGTACTAATTAGTAAGCTATTAGATAGGCTTTATAAAGTAAAGTAGATATCTAAGGTTAATATCTATAATATATACTACTATATTAATATTAAGAAGGAAGACTACTAGAAGACTATATTCTAAACCTAATATAGCTACTTTAAGTATACTATTATACTATTTAGACTAACTAATACTCTAGTAATATTCTAGGCGTATATTTACTAAGTACTTAGTAAACTACTAGACATATGTTATATTATATATATAGATAATCTTATAATCTACTCTACTATAAGGGAGTAGCATACTAAGGATCTTAAGAAGGTCCTCTAATAGTTATAAATATTTAGGTTATTTATAAAACTCTTAAAATACTTATTCTATTAACAGAGGGTTAAGTTCCTAGGGTATATAATCACCCCTAAGGGTATTAGTATAGATAAATCTTATATATAAATAATTACTAAGTAGAAGGCGCCTACGTTAATAAAAGACGTCTAGACGTTCCTAGGATTTTATAACTTTTATTAGAAGTTTATTCCTAAATACTTAGGCATTATAGTACTAATAATAGGGCTGCTAAAGGGATATAAGGATGCCTTATATATATTTAAATAGACTAAAGAGACTAAAGACGCCTTTAATTAGCTAAAGGTTACCTTCTTATTAGTAACCGTCCTCTTATATTAGAATCCCTAGTAACCTACCTATATAGAAATAGATGCTTTAGTTAAGGCTATTACAGCTATCCTATCCTAACTAGTAGAAGGATAATAGTAACTAGTTACTTACTAGTTATAGAAGCTTTTAGATATAAAATAATAATAGGCTATAAGATAGTAGGAGCTATTAGCTATTATAAAGGGATTAGAGTATTAGGCTTATTACCTTCTAGGGCTATTAGAGAAGTTTATAGTCTTAACAGACTATTAGGTACTAAAGGGAGTTATTAGTATACTAGTATAGGACCTTTATAGAAGGCTTACCTATTAGGTATATAAGTTATTAGCGTTTAACTTTAACTTAGAATACTAATTAGAAAAGACAAACCCTATAGACAGTCTGTCTAAAAGGCTAGACTATATAGAGGGGGAAGTACTATATATAGACATCCTCCTAATATTAGTAAATAAACTATAGCTAGTTAATAAATTACTACTAAATATATAGTAAATAATTAGTAACCTTAGAGGAATAAGTAAGACTACTAAAGTGTATATCTAGGTAGTAAAGGTATTACTTTATAATCCTAGCTATAAGGTAGATAGCTCTTAGGGTAAGAAATCCTCTCCTTAGGACTAATAGTAGGCTATAAGGCGTCCTAGTTATTTAGTAATAATTACTACTGTAACGACCTAAGGCTAGAGAGTAAGGGAAGATTTAGTAAACGCTTAGTAGGAAGTCGCCTAGGTAACTAAGGGGCCTAATAGAGCTAGGGTTACTATACTAGAGTAGTATATCTTATATTAGGTTATAAAAGAGCTTATACCTAACAAAATAGCGTTAGTACTATACTAAATACGTAAGATAGAAGAACTTATCTAAGGACTATAGGCTAAAGATAAGTTTTATCTATTATAATTAGTAAGGGTATATAGTATAGCTAGTAAGTTAAAAACATATACTATTAATAATATAGGTACCCTATTCTTTAAGGGAAGACTAGTTATCCTATAGGTAGAATTACTAAGGACTAAGATCCTTTACTAATACTATAATAACCCTAGGGTAGGTTATATAGGAGTAATAAAGACTCTTAACCTTATCTTAAGAAAGTTCTATTAGGAAGGAATTAGTAAGGATATATAAGAGTATATTAAGGATTATAAGTACTACTTTAGCGTTATAGTCCTATAGTATAAGCCGTATAGGTAGTTATAGTTACTAATATTACTATTATACCTATTCTAAGAAATCTTACTAGATTTTATTATAAGGCTGTTACTAAGTACTTATAATAATAGCGCTAAATACGACTATATTTTAGTTATTATATATTAGATAACTAAGTTTGTAATGTTTATTCTAACTAAGAAGACGTTAAACGTAACGTAGATAGTAAGGATCCTATATAAAAAGGTTAAATATAGGTTTAGGATGCTAGAGGGTATTATAAGTAATAAAGATAAGCTGTTTACTAGCTCTTTTTAGGAAGAATTTATAAGGGAGAGGGTAATATATTACTAACTATTTACTATATACTACCTATAGACTAATAGTTAAACAGAACAGACCTATTAGATACTAAAGAGATACTTACGACTATACGCTAAGGGCTTACTAAGTTATTAGGTAGTATAGTTAGATAAAGTAGAGTTTATATATAATAATAGTAAGTACTTAACTATTAGAGTATCTCTATTTATAGTACTCTATAGGTATAACCTTAGATTTATTAAGTATATACCTAGCTATAAGGTAACTATATAAGGAGTATAGGAGCGTATTAAACGTACTACTAAGGTTAGGAGGTAGGTAAAGTATACTTAGGTAAAGGCTATAGAGTTTTAGGCTGCCTACTATAATAAGAGGTACTAGCTAAAAGAGTTCTATTATAGAGAGGTTATTAGACTATTAATAAAGAACATAAGGTTTAAGAATAAGAAGTTAATACTTTAATTTATTAAGGTAGCTATTATAGAGAGGATTAAGTACTAAGTATACTAAGTCTATCTACTAGAGTAGTATAAATATATATATAATATATTCCTAGTATTACTACTAGAACTATAGACTATAAAGTAATAAGTTACTAATAGTATAGTAGAGCTTTTAGAGTTAGACCTTAAAGATAATATCTAGGAGGTTAAGGAAGTTATTACTTACTAAGGTAGTAGTAATAACCTTAGGTATCTAGTTAAGTAGGCTAGATAGCTAGTTAAGTATAACATATAGGAGCTACTAGACTACTTAGAGGGTACTAAGGAGGTAGTTAAGAAGTATAAGAAATAGAGGAAGTAAGTTTATAAGAAGTAGGATAAGTAGAGTACTATTAGTAACTATTTACTAAATATAAGTCTATTATAAGACTACCTAAAACCCTTTTTCTTTTCTCTACTAAACGCTACCTATAAACTTAAGAATAATACTAATAATATAAAAGGATTATAAGGTAATTAGTAAAGAGGCTATATCTAGGCGTCTAGATTAAAAGGGTTAGATAAGGAAAGCTTAATAGTATAGTAAGTATTAAGTATAGTAATAAGGAGGTTATTATACTTATTAAGGGTAGTCTTCTCCTTATTAGTTAAGTCCTTAGGACTAGCCTATTTACCCTTAGAGTAGCTAGAGTAAGGGTACTTAGTAGTATACTAGATAGCTACCTAGTAGGTAGTAATCTTTTAGTAAGCAGACTCTATAAGAGGATACTAAATATTATTATAGAAAAGAGAGAGAAGGGTATTCTTAGTGTTAATAGCTATAGTAGATATCTAGGTAAACGTTAGTAAGTTATTACTAATAGGGCTAAAAGGGCTAAAAGGGCTAGAAGGGCTAGAAGCTATATTAGGGACTATAATAAAGTCTAAGCTTACTATATATATATCTATATTAAATATACCACCCTAAGTAGTAACCTTATTCTCTATAGTAATAAGGGTATTATTAAACTTTTATAGAATATTTACCTAAAAGGTAGTAAGGGGGTAACTAGCTACGTCTAAGTCTATAGCCTTATAAACTATTACTAAGAAATTAGGATAGAAGGCCTAGAGAGTATTAATAGTAGAGTAAGTTATAGAGTCCTTACTAACCTTATAGCGCTTAGTATGTAACTTAGAGGGAGAACCCTTAAGCTTAGACGCCTTAGACTTAGATATATTACTATTTAGGCTGCTAGGGATATAAGTAGTAGTAAGTAAGTAATACTTACTAGGAGTCTAAGTACTCTAACTATAACTAATAGGACTAATACTATAAATAGTAATAATATAGGTTAAGACGTTATTTACTAAGTACTTATTAATAAGTTTATAAAACTTCTTAAACTATAGAAAGTTAGTAATACCCTTAATAGTAATACTAGGCTTAGCCTTAATATTATAAGTTTTAAGTAAATCTATTACTAACTATAGCGTATAGGTATAGCTATTATTATAGAGGTATACTAGCTAGAGGGCGCTAAGATAGTTCTAGATTTTATCCTTATTATTAGTATTAAGAAGACTAGTCTGTAGTATAAGTTAGTTATAGAGTAATTATAGAGGGATTAATAATATACCTAGACCTAAATTATAAGGGCTATATACTTATAGTTAGATATAAGCTCCTAAAAAGTTACCTACTTAAGATAGACCTTATAACTACTAACTAATAGGTTAGTAAATAGTTACTAATACGCTCCTAGGTAGAGGCATAAGTAGTAAAGGTAATAAGGATACAGCTATAGTTAAGGTTACTAAGCTTACTATCTACCTCCTTCTAATAGTAAAATATTAATATATTCTAAGTATACTATATAGTACTATAAAGCTCTTAGGGCACCTAAGACTATTAGTATACTTATAGAGTAATTACTAAATAGGTAATAACTTATAGTAGAATATTTCTTCTTATCTATCTAATAGATAATATACTTAGCTATATAGTAACTAGTAATATAGATAAGCTTATTAACGTTATAGTATATACTAGTAAGGTAGTAGATATATAAAGCACCCCTAGTAAGGCTAGTAAAGCTAACGTGTAGATTATATTTATAGTTAAGAACTATCTAGATTCTTAAGATAACTAATATTTTAGTAACAGGCCTATAATAGTAGGGTAAGAAAGAAGAAGTAAAGAGAAGGAAAAATAAAGCAAAAAAAGTTAATTATAAGGTAATTAAGTTAGTAAAGAGTTACTAATATATTACTAAGTATAAAGAAGAGAGGAGGAAAAGAGGAAAATAATTAGCTAGTAGAAGAAAAACTTTTTACTAGGTAATATAATAGCTAGGAAAAGTAATCTAGAAGAGTCTACCTAATATATATTTACCTTACTATTACATAACTATCTTTTATCTAAAGAACTAATACCTAACCTAGTAACTAGGTAGTAATATATTACTAAATAATAATATAAAATATTAAGAACTATAATAATAATAATAAGGTAGCTATACTAGTAATAAGAAGGATTCTATAATATATAAAGCTATTAAAGGATATTCTAGGCTAAAAGGACTATAGTTATTATTAGTGTTATTTATAATATTACGTAATAACTTTAGGGATAAAGTCTTAAGGGGAGGGGAGTAATTATAAGGAGATCTATAGTAGTTAGCCTAGTAGGTCTTAGCAATAGGTTACTAAGCCTCTAATAAGCCAGCCCTACTGTAGAGTTTTAATAGGTAGCTATAGCCACACTAGAGGAACTCAGCAAGCTTAAGTCTTATAATATACTAATACCTACTATTAAGCCTCACCTAGTTAAGTACCCCTAGCTAATACTCTTATAGTATACTACTTATCCTATACTAGATATCTAACTCTATATTATTTACTAACTATAGCTCTTTATTACTAGTCCTATAAAGGTTTCCCTTAAAAAGTCCTAGTAAATAAATATCTAATAATAAAGGTCTATATAAGGCCTTTATTTATAAAAAGTAGTATACTTTAAACACCTATATTAGATTATCTATATAATATTTCCTAACCTATCCTACTAGGCTGTAGCTTCTGCTTTATTATAAGAACTTAGTTTATATTAAAGCTTTTAATTAAAAGGCTTAGTAATAACATAGCCCCTAATAGTCTAAGATAGAGCCTATACACCCTATATAGGCTAAGGACGTATATATCTACTATATAAGTCCTAACCTTATTATTTATAGTAGCCTATAGGATTCCTACTATATTTAACTATACGCTAGTTATACTATCTCTAGGTAGCCTAACTAATTCTAAATAGTACGTAAAGAGATTTTAGAATACTAAAGTACTAATACTAACACCTACTACTATACTAAATTACCTTATAAACATATATATTACTACTATAACGCTCTTAGCTCTATACCTATAGAAAGCTTAAGAGGTAAAGTTTTATACGTTAAGAATAGTGCTATAGCCTAAGCTAAGTAGTATAAGTATTAGCACCTAAAAACTAGTAGGTGTATTAGCGTCCTAGAGGAGTATTAAGCCTAAAGAAGCTATAGTTAACGTCTAGCCTGCCTAAATTAGGTAGTAGTAGTTATTAGTTTATATAACTAAAATACTAGTTATAATTAAGCCTAGTATAAGTATAAATAAAATAGGGAAAAGAGTAAGACTAGTATTAATAGGTAAAAAGCCTTTAATAAGGATAAAAAACTATAGGACGTAGTATAGCTAGCTATAGATCTATATTAGTTAGTATAGATAGGGTTATATAAGGCTTATAACTTACTATAAGGCCTTAAATAGCTCTATAGATATAAATTATAATAGGGGTAAGGCCCTAGAAAAGGCTAAGATTAAGGAAGGGCTGCTTTAATAGCCTAGTCTTATATATAAACGTCTAAAGTAAGCTAGCTATACTAAGATATAAGGGTACTAGCGTACTAGGACTATTTTAGGTAAAGTATATACTACTACTAGAGATAGTAATAAGAAATAAGGTTGTTAAGCTTATAAAGAAGATACTACTAGCCTAGTTAATTATAGCTAGCTTTTTATAAATAGAAGCTGCTTAAGGCTTTAACCTAACCTTTAGCTAAACTATTACTATACTAATAGTATAAAACGGGAACATAATATAAAATACCTAACGCTATATAGTGTACTAAGTAATAGTACTACTAATAATAGGGCTAGTATAGTTTCCTAGTACCTATACTTTAAGCCTAGATTAACTAAACGAAATTAGTATAATAAATAAGAGTTTAGGTATAGGGCTTTTATACTATACTATACTACTTTAGCTAGATATATAGAGGTACTATATTAGTATAAATAATAAGATAGAGTATAATAATACTAGCTCTACTAATACCTTAAAGGGATTAACTAGTAAGCATCTACGTAATACTATAAGTTAGATAGTAAAGGATACTTCTAACTATAAAGAAGACTAAAGATACTATTAAACATAGCTAATAACTAAAAACCTTACTTAGATTAGCTATAAAGGGTATAGTAACTACGTCTACTAGTAAGTAGGCTATACTAATCTAGAAGCCTCTATTAGTACTAGTCTTTAGATCTTCTATAATTACCTAGAAAGGGTTATAACTTAAAGTAGGTAAAGAGGGGGGTTATAATTAATAAATATCTAAGGAGGTAATAATAATATAAGTATTAAGAGCTACTATTAAGGAAAGAATAGTAAGAGATAATATTATAATAAGCTTATTTAATAATAGCTTCTATTTAATAGCGCCTTATTTATTAGCATTTCTTTTAGTACTACTATATAACAATAGGTTATCCTAAAGCTTTATTATAGTGTTTATTAGCTAAAATTATAGAAATAAGAGGTTTAGTATATAGCTTTAATTATATATAGGATTTATAACTAATAGAAGCTAGGTTAACGTAACCCTAAGTCCTACCTAAGGGTTTTATAGGTTTTAAAGAGCTATTATAGGTGCTATTATATCTACTACCTAAACGTAATCCTAAGGCTGCTATCTTTTAGGAACTATAAGTAGCTACTATAAACTAAAGTTATTTTAGGCGTTTATAATATTATATAAAAAGACCTACTAGTATTATATAGTTAGATAGTAATTAGTACTACTAGCTTATATTAATTAAATTACTCTATAGCCTCTAGAGCTTACGTAATTATACTGTTCTATACTAGGCGTAATATAGCAGTAATTATACTTACTCCCCCTGTTATGGCTAGCGTGGACGGAGTAAACCTAAATAGCTTTAGTAATTAAGGTTCTCTCCTAGACGCTAGCTTATGCTATAAGGATTCCTAGCTTATTACTAGGTCTAGAGGCTAATTCTTAGTATTAGTATAACTATATTATTAATTCCTTTATATTAGCTGCTTATATACTAGATAACGTTACGTCTTATATATATACTAATACTATATTATAGGCTAAGCTATTAATATACGCCTAGACGTACTACTCCTTTAAAGACTAGCTTAGTATAGTAGGACTTATTATCTATATAAGTAACTATTACTAACTAGATAAAGGTATAGCTATTATTAAAGGCGACCTATACGCTTTATACCTAAAGGCCTTATAGAGTTTAACCGTTAAGTATATAATTATTATTAGTTCTGTAATAGTATTTCCTATTATTACCCTTAGGCTATTTACTAGAGTATAATATACTAAACGGCTATAGGCTAATAATTATGCTATAATTCTTAGGGTAGTATATAGGTATTCCTATTTATTTATAGTAATAGCTTATATCTAAGGGTAGTTCTTACTAGTAGTGCTCTCTACTATATATTTATATACTGCTTAAATTAGCTTTAGGATATATTATTAGATAGTTCCTATTAGTAGTAGAACTATTATCCTTAAGGTATACCTTTACTCTCTAAGGCAGTTAGTAGTACTAACAGCTGTTAGCTCTTATACGTTAGCTTACTACTATATATAGTACTATAAGTAGTTATAAAGCTGTCTATAGTACTGTTTCTAATATAGATCTTCCTATTATAGTCGTTCTAATAACTTACCTAAGCACTTAGGATACTAGTCGTCCTCTATAGCGTGTTATTTATTATACTATATACTATATAGTATATCCCTATAGACTTAATTTAGGATAGGAATATTACTAACTAAAAGTATGTTAACTTACCTACTATTAGCTATAGTAGTAGTGCCTTAGTAATAGCTAAAGATGTTACTATCCTTTTCCTACCTATTCTATAGGTATAGCGGCTATAGATATTACTTAGCTAACGTTTAGGATTACTAGTACTGTTTAGCCTTAGGTTCTTATATAATCTTTACTTAGGCCTTATTATACTAGAATATATATTAGCTAATAAAGACTTTAATCCTTTTTAGTACTTATTTAACCTTTATAATCTATATAAAGTTTCTAGTCTAGTATACTAATACGTTTAATATAACGTAAGACTATATTAATATTATTATATAGTTATTTATTAAATATGCTTCTACTTTACTTTACTATAGCTTACCTGCTATAAGGTTATTAATTATAAAGGCTGTATTCTACTTTATATCTAAGTACTAGTTCTTAATAAGATTACTAGAAAGTCTAGGTTCTAGCCTATTTAAAGACTAAGCCTAGTATTATTTAAGAAGTAATAAGACGCTAAGAGGATGCTTTCTATAGAAAGAAGGTAATAGTAGTAGTATCCTAGTTATAAGGGCTTTTAAGGTATTATAGCATAATATAAACTAGCGTGGTTTAGTTATGTTAGTTAATAGTATACTACCTAGGCTAGTACTAACATATATATAAGTAGTTTAATATATTTATATTACGCTAGGGTTTATATACTCTATGTTTTTAATACCTATACTAAAATACGTATAGGGACCTACGTTAACGAATTATCTTACTCTAGGGGTTATATAAGAAAGCCCTATTAAGTTTTAACATACTATCTTTAGATAATATATAGGCCTTAAAGCCTTATGTCTACCCTTACGGGTAATTAATCTATAAAGAATTCTAATACTAATAACTAGAAGGGTCTTAACGCTTTAACGTAAATATAATAGTAAGGAAGAGGGATTAGAAGTAAAAGAGTAAAAAAAGTGTAAAAAAGAGTACTATCCCTACCTATTATTTAAGATTATCTTTCTTTAATTATACTACCGTCTTAGTAAAGGTATACTATAGCTAAAGTAAGAATAAATACGTAATAAGGGTTTTACGTCTAAGTCTAGTAAATCTTATAAAAGTAACTTCTAGCTATTTCTATATAAGGTCTAACTCTAGCTTATAATACTTCTAAGGAATAATAATAAATAGTACGTTAGAATATAGAGCTGTAATTAGCCTTTCTATACTTCTGTTTAAGGCTAGCTATAGTACTCTTTCCCTTAATCTAAATTACGCGCCTAACTACGTCTATTAAATAGGGATTCTTAAGCTATAAACATCCTACTAATTAGGGCTATAGTATAAGTATTTAAACAAATTAGGCCTTAGTTTTATTACTTAAGCTACTAACGTGCTGAATAGTATAGCTAAAGAATTTATAGCTAGGGTGTAAAAGGGGTTGTATACGTAATAAAGAGCCTATTACGTATATTTATTCTATATATAGTAATTAAATTAGGCTTTTTAGTTAGAATTAGCTAAGTTTAATTAGTAAGGCTTAGCATCTTAGGAATAGAGGACTTTTTATGCTATCTATTAGTAAAGGCCTATAATAACGGTAATATAGTTATATATTAAACGACGTATCTAGCAGACCTTAACTTAATAATTAATAAGTATATAAACTTACTTAGACGTTACTACTCTACTAAGGTTGCCTAAAGCATTCTATCCTTTAACTCTATCCCTATAGTTATTATACTACTTAGAAACTATATTAAAGGCTATTCTATAAGACGTTTCTTTACTCTCTAGGGTAACCCTAAATCTACTTAACGTATTATAGGCTCTCTAATATATAGTTAGCTAGACTCTAAGCTATAAGGAACGTAAGTATATACTAAAGTATCTATATACTAGCTATAGCCCTTACTATATAAGCTATAACGTAGCTAAAGCGTTATTAATACTACTAGTAGAGTTAGATCCCTTATAAGGCAGCTTACCTAAAGAGGTCCTTTTACGTTTTAACTTAAACATAAATCTATATAATTTATTACTAGCTCTTAAAGCTATACTTAACGAGAATCTATAGTATAAGGATATAGCTATAGTTCTCCTGCCTTTATCCTTTATCCTACTAAATACCCCTAGACTATGAAGTAGGTATTTAATACTCTTATTAGATCTCTAATAGTTTCTAACTTAATTAGAGTAAATTTCCTAGCTAGGTTGTTAGTCTCTAAAAGGTAATATATTAGTAATATAGATTATACTCCTTTTTAGGGTTAATACTAAGAGATATAAATAATTTAGTAGGCTAAACTTATTCTAAGATATCTTATAATAGCCTTATAGTAGAACGCTTTCTACTTTAACGTATTAGGACCCTAAGGCTTACTAATCTTCTAACTATATATACTAACATAGGTTATATACTAAACTATATTAGCTTACTAAATTTAACATACTTTACTAGAGATTATAGCTATATTAGTATCTTTAGTAGCTTTAAAACGTCTATAAAGTATTAGGAGCCTTAAACTTATATAAGAACCTAAAGTAACTAGTAATTAGATTAGATATTTACTTCTAGTAATATATAGAATAAAGGTCTTCAGGTCTCTATATAGGTTCTTAGGGCGTATAAATGATTCTAATAGTAAAGTACTTCTTATTAGGTAAAGCTTTAAAAGATAGGCCTAAGCGATATACGCCTTATACTTATATCTTAGTTTAAATATCCCTAACTAGACAGATAGTATTATAAAGATAAAGAATATAAGACTATATCTCTATTATTATACTCTTTATAAAACAGTCTGCTATTTTAAGGAACGTAAGAACTAAGATAAAGTAGTTATATAATATCTTAACTACTAAGGTAGGAGACATTATTTCTTAAGAATCTACTATAAGCTATATATAATATATAGCTATTTAGGCTAGCTCCATATAGGATAACTAGTCCTCTAGAATAATATTAGTCTAAAAGGTAATTAGTTATAGTAGGAAACTTTAGTAATAGCCTTATAATACTCTATAATAAGAAATCTAAAGATAGACTAGTACTTCTATAAAGGGGCGCTTAATCTAAAGGAGGATAGTATAATAAGAAATATAAAAGAACATTTACTTTAATATATAGGATATAGGTCTTATTCCTAATAATATATAGAATTATATCTTAAGCTAGAACTATGTTAATTAATTTACGTTTCCTCTATTACTAACTTAGAGGCTAGCTTTTACTTTAGTAGCCCCTATACTTATAAAAGCGTTAAGAATATTTTTAGCTATCCCTATAACTTCTTTTATTCTTAGATATTAGTTAGTACTAATAATGTTAGACGCTAGATAGAAAACATACTTTACTTTAATTCTCTTAAGTTAAACCTTAGATATATTACTAGTATTTTTACCTACATTAAAAAACCCTACGTTTTAGTTACTAAAATTTCGTTAGACTATTATAAAGCTATTACTATATGTCTCTTATGCTTATAAGTAACATATATATAATTCTAGGATTAGGCTAGTAATAATTAGAGGGGTTAGTAGGACTATTATATATTATTTCTTATAGGTAAGTAAGTAAAATATTAGACTTACGCTAAGAGCTGTTATGCAGCCTGATGTTTATGCCTACACCTAGCTAAGCTAGGTTAGCTATATATAGTCTGTCTTATAGAAAATATTAGTATATTTATTTATAGTATCTATTTCCTACTAACAGCCTGTTAGTAACTAGTACGTTAGGGATAACATTTATATTAAACTTAGTAGGGTACTACGTATAGGGCTAGGTGCCCCTATGCCTAAGGGTAATATATAGCTAATAATAGGTGTGTTATAGGGGGTAGATATATAAAATATAGGATAAAGTAGGTATATAGGAAAGAAAGTAAGATATAAGCTTCTATACTTAGTACTATAAGTTAGAAGTAAGAGGCTAGATATTATAGGGTTCTTGATATAGCTATAGCTAGAATTAGAGCTTTAGGTTAGTTAGCTTTTATAGCTATAGACTTAGAGTAAGTTATAAGCTTATATCTAAGTAAAGGTAAGGACTAGTTATATAACCTCTAACATACTAATTAAATATATTACTAGCTATCTAGAACTAACATTAGAAGTAATAACTAAAAGTAGTAGTATAATTTATCTTCTATATTACTAGTTATTAGTTGTCTAATATATATCTAAGTCTAATAGATAGACTATAGTATATACCTAGCTAGGGGCTTAGTAGCTTAGTAGTAAGTCTTATTATAGTTATTATAGTAGAATGATAACCTAGCTCTTATAGTAGTAGGTTTATACTACCTTAAATAATACTAAGATTTATAAGTTTAGAAAGTAACGCTATATAAGCTAGGATAAGAGTAAGCTATAGAAGTAGGTAACTACTAGGTAAGCTATATATATCTAGAGCCTAGAGTTTAAGATAATATAGATACGTTTAATAGCTAGACTAATATTACTACTAGCCTTTAATAAGACCATAGGATCTAGGCCCCCTAGGCTCTATTACTAAGCTATAGTTAAGTATAGTAGACAAAGGCTTTAGTTATAATCTTTAGGAAGGTCTTATAAGTTAGTTAGGATAGTAGTTAATAATATAGCTATAAGTTATTTAGTAGTAAGGGACCTAGTATAGGGCTAGAAGGAAGTAAGAGGGAGAAGATATAAGTAGAAACTTAAAGAGATACTGGTCTGTATAACAGTATTAATAGTATAGGACGTAGGCTAGAGATAATAGAAGGAAAGGGTTACCTATTATGTTACTAGAGTTAGAGTTATTATACTAAGAGTATTATTTAGTTTAGAATAGCTAAGACCTATTAATTATTTTCTTTAGTATAGTTTAATAGCTAGTAGTAGGGTACTAAACGACTCTACGCTAAGGAATATTAAGTAAATATATAACTTAAAAACCTAGTACTAATATATAGCTATAGTTATAAATCCTAACTATTAGATAGTAAGCCCTTAGTTTATATTTCAGACAGACTGGCTATATAAGGATACATAAGGAACTAATTTACGTTTCTAGGGAGCTAAGGTAAAAATAGTTTATATATTATAGCAGTATATAGTCTATATTCCTCTTTTATTATATCCTCTAATTAGGGAGTAAAAGTAGATCTTTAGTGCTTATATCTACTTAGTTTAGGCTTCCTATATTATTTAAAGCGTCTCTTAACTAGCTAGGATAATCCTATAGTATATATATACTCTAACCTTTATGTTAGTAAGCAGAAGGTATATAATTAGTAACGTACCTAAGCTAAATGCTAGTTAGGGTTCCTCCTTATAAGAGGTCCCTACTCTTAGCTTATTTAACTTATTACTAACAGAAGTAGCTATAGTAAAATAGCGTTGTTAGTATTAAGAGCTAATTTAGGTACTTTATATATATAGGGATAGCTATAGTTACTATATAGTTATAATATACTCCTAAAGAACTAAGACTATATTATACTATAAACTAGGAGAGCTACTACTAGTAATAATATAGTATAAAAACTATAACTAGATTAAGAAAAATATAGGAATATAGGTATATACGCCTAAAATATTCTAGTTCTCTTATTAGTAAGTAGATTCCTATATATTAGTTTAGTATATACTAATACTAAACCTAAGACCTTTAGGAAGAAAATAAAGGGTAAGGTCTTCTTTAATATAAGACTCTTCTACTTACTAGCTAGATAGAGTAGCCTATATGCTAATAGGTTAGAATATCCTATTTTAGATTGCCTTATAAGATAACCCTAGATTTATAGCTATTTAGATACAGGGTTAACATCTTAAGTCTTAGCTATAGTTATCTAGTTCTTAATAAGCTTATAGTAGAGATAAGTAATAGCCTAAGGCTAAATTACTAAAAGTTAATAATCACCTAAGTATAACTGTTAGGCTAGAAAGCTAAAGTATAAATAAGCGCTTAAACTAATAATCTAATACTAGTAGCCCTACTAGCCTAGGGATAGGTAGTATTAAGATAGGGTAACAAACCTATAGGGTAAATAATAATATTAAATAGCTAGACCTTACTTTACTTAAAAATAATAAGCTAGAGAGGCTAGTAGAGCTTATAGAAGATCTAGTAATACCTAATTAGCTATTTATAAAAGTAGAAGAGGCTATACTAAGTAATAATATATAGGTTATATCTAACTTTAGGGAAGAACTTAATCCTCTAGTATATACTAATAATAAGAAGATATGTAGAACCTAAATTTTCCTTTAAGTCTTAAACAAACTTTAGTAAGCTAAGTAAGAGAGGGTAAAGGTAGTAGTACTAAGCTAGTTACTATAGTAGGATTTACTAGGCTAAAAAGCTAATAAAGGGCTAAACACTAGGTTAGGGCTATTAAACACCTTAATAGTAACTACGTAGGGTAGAAGGCTATAAATAGTATTATTTAACTTATCTAATAATAACTAAGTATAGTACTACTTTTTCTAATATTTTACTATAGAGTTCTATCTTTATAACTAAGATAGGGTTTTAGCTAAGGCTTAGATAGGTAGGGATTACTATACTAGTACGTAATAGTAGTAGGGGCTATACTAGTCTTTAGTAGTTAAGTATAGTAAGTAATAAAAATATATATATTTATCTATAACTATAAAAGTAATATATTCTTATTATATTTTATAGACTACTATATATATAAGTCTTTTATAAGGTATATAGATAAATATATTTATAGTTAATATTCTATCTCTCTTTATGCCTATTAGTATTACTAATTATAGTTAGGTAGAAAGTAGTATTATACCTTTAGATTTAGTATCTTAGATAGTTACTAAGTAACTATATAGCCTAGTATCTCTTTCTAGCTTTACTAGTATACTAGTTATAAAAAGAGCTATTACTAGATAATATAATACCTAACTTTAGATATAAACACACCCCTATAGGCTTTTAACTTATTATGTTAGTTTATATATACGCCCTATAGTTAATAAGCAGCCTAACTACTTCCTTACTGCTATTTTAGTCTATAAAGAATAGTAGGGTCCTACCCTATTTACCTAGAATATTAGGATCTACCTTATATTAGAGTAGGAGCTTAGCGTACTTAAGGTTGTTATATAGAATTACTACCCTAAGAGGGGTGTATATAAAGGGTTTTATAATACCCTCCTCTATAATATAGTATCTATTATTTTATAAGTTAATTATAGAGAGGTAATATAATTTAACTAACAGTCTAAAGCTACTTATACTAATATTAAAGAACTAAGTTAAGATCTTAAAGCCTTTAGTCTTACTAGACAGGTCTAGTAGCCTAAAGTTACTAGCTAGTATATATAGTATTAAGTCTCCTATTAAATCTCTTAAAAACAGGTTAGTATTCTTTCTTAAGATATAGCATAGCGTTATAGACTTCTAACTTACGTTAAGGTAGTACTAATAGAACGCATTAAGATTAATTTCCTATTAGAAAAATTATTTAGGCGTCTATACTAGGATATAGAAAATTAAGTTATCCTACTAGATATATTAGAGAATTACCCCTCCTTATAAATTAGAAGCCCTATATTATATTTACTCCCTCCCTACTATAACTACTTTAGTTACTAAATAACCCTACTTATAGGTTAAGTGCCTTATTTATAGTTCTATCCTATATATCTAGGGATAATTCCCTAGGTAATAGGGGCCTTATTAAGACTTATATTATAGAGTATAAGGAAGCATCCTTATATAAAGACGTTACCTAGATCTACTTAAGAATAGGGTTAGTAGGCTTATTATTAAGAGAAGAGGGGGTATTAAAGCTAGAAGACTAGGAATTAGTAGAGATACTCCTCTCTTTAAAGCTAATAAGGTCTTAGGTGGTTTTACCTATAGATATAACTATATTCTACTTTTAGTAATACTAGTCTATACTATAGAGATATAGTTTCTATAGATTATAGGTAGCGTTAATACTAGGTATTAAAGTAGTATAGTATTCTTTTATAAAGGTAGATAAAAGGGCCTTATAAGGGTCTACTACCTAAGCTAGTTTAGTAATATTACTTAAAGGAAATTACTCTTAGATAGGAAGCTAAATTTAGCGCTAATATAAAAAAGGGCCCCTACGCTACTATTCTAAACTCCTATAGACTTATATATACGTACTAGAAGACGCTATTATCTTTAGAAGCCTATATTAATTTTTAACTCTATTTATAATATATACCTAAACTTAATTAATATAGTTTAAAGCTTCTTACCTTACTATAATACCCTTAGCGTCCCTATAGAGATAGTACTCTTTATAATAGTTCTTATAGGCTAGATTATCTTTAGGAAATATATAGATATTAATCTTAGAATTTTAGCTATAGCTACTAGGCTATATTATCTTTTATAGTTAACCTTAATAGCTAGTTAATATATATAGTTAGTAGTAATATCTTTTTCTCCTCTTAGGGAAGACTAATAACTATATAACTTAATAGCTACTTCTAAGAATACTAAACTAAATAACCTTAGATTAAAAGCTAAGGGCTACTAAAGCTAGTAGTAAGCTACCTATTTAGTACTAATTAGTAACTAGTAGTATGTCTAATAAAAGAAAGTCTATGTTCTATAGCTATTATATCTTATTAGGGAAATTAGATTAGTCTATATTGTTTACTTTAATATACTATAGCTAGCTAAGTAGGTATTAATAAATAAGGTATAGAATATAAGATATAAATAACTACTAAGCTATTACTATTATAGTAATAATTACTATTATAGACTACTTACTACTATAAATAGTATAAAGATTAAGTAGAGTAGAAAAAAATACTATTAGTAAATTTACTAGTATAGGGCTAATTATAAGTAGAGTCTAACATAGTAATATATAGGCTATAAGACTTATACTAGAATTTACTAATTAACCTAAATGTAATTTATACGCCGCTTAAACTATAACTAAGTAAGGCTAATAGACATACTACTTAAGAGTATAGATATAAGAGAGATAAGAAAATTATTAACTCTCCTTAATACTATATACCCTACTATACCTATACTCTTAAGCGCCTTTAATTACTATAAGGATATAAATATAGTAGGGAAGATAATATAGCTAGTAAGTAATAACTATAAAAAGATCTTAGTAAGTAGTAACTATAACTAGTTAATTTCTTTATTATTCTCTAAGACTATCTAGTTATACCTAGAGATAGTAAGCTAAGTTAGTTACTTTTTTAGCTTACTACTATTTAGTATAATTATTTTTATTCCTATTACTACTATAATAGTAGGTACTATATAGTAAAAGGACTAGGTATATTTTAGTAAATATACCTTCTCTATAGAGCTATTTTAGGAGTAAGCTAACTAACCCTTTTATATAAGAGGTATCTTATGTTAGAGTACTATACTATTCTTAATACTAATAATAGGGGGCGTAAATATAGTATATAACGTAGGTTTAACCTTAGTAAGTACTTAATATTAAGTAGCGGCTTTAACGTAAGCTTAGATATAGGGTCTAATTATAAGTAAGGGATCTATACTATAGCTTATTTTTACTTCTTATAATCTATTAGTTAAATAAGATTCTAAATATATCTAAGGGAAACATAGCTAGATTATATATATAGAAATAATAGTTATATATAATTACTTAGCTATTATATATATAGAAATAAGTTTATACACCCTATAACTATCTTAAATAGGATATTAGAGATATAGCTAAATATAGTTAAGTACTCCTTAGAGCGCTTACTTAATAACGTTCTTTATATCTGCTATATTAATACTAGTTATATTATATAAAATCCTTAAACTAGGCTATAGGGCCTGCCTATACTTTAACTAAAGACTAGTCCTAACTAACTATAAGAGTAGTCTTACTATACTAAATAATATAATAGGATAAGGTAGTATCCTAATAAATAGATTATAGTATAACCCCCCTACTCTATATAAGGCTCTCCTATTTTATTATAGTCTGCTCCTTCCTACTAATAGCTAGTATAAGTATATCTATAGTAGTAGACTTAGGCTTAAAGGGCTACTTAACGATATGTTTAGCTATTAGTAGGGTACTATCTGCTACTATAGCTTTAGAGATATACTATAGAATACCTTAGGCTTTTTAGTTATTATAATTATAAAGATAGTAATAGATATAGTAAACTAAAGCCCCTTAGTATGTGTTAGTTCCTATTATACTACTAAAGTTAGGATACTACTATACCTTAAACTAGCTACTCTTTATATATGTTAATAGGTATTAGATATAGTCCTAGTAGATTACTAACCTCTTTAATCCTTAAAATAACTAGCTCTTTATCCTATAGTACGTAATACTCTAATAATAGGCTAATACTCTTATAGATAGACTAGACTATATAGCTGCTCCTACTACTAATATTAACTAATAGGATCCTATTATTATTAGCCTTAGTTAATACTTTAGTAATCTATAAGAAGTTATATATGCTAATAATAGGCGCTAAGTAATCTAATACTATTATTACCTATATAAAGTACTCCTTATTATCTAGGTTGTTATAAATACCTTATATATTATTATACTATATCCCCTTTATAAAGGTAAAAGGACTAAGGCTAATACTATCTACTTTATTTTACCTATTATCCTTAAAGTACTAGATTATATTATAACTAGATAATCTATACTCTACTCTAGAAGAATTAGCCTAATTTAGTACTACTATTAGAAAGATTTATATATAACTTAGTCTAGGTCTCTATATAGGTTCCTAGGAAGGAAGATCTTAGACTTTATAGTATATATAACTCTATTAGATCTATTATACTCTAGTACGCCTATAGATATAAGTATCTATACGACCTATACTAAAGAGGTTAATAACGTCTTTATAGACTATAAGCCTAAGTACTATTACTTACTAAGAAGAGTAGGATTAATACTTACCTAGTTACTTAGCTATATATAGGAAATAGATTACCTAGCTAGGATATATTTAAAAACATACTAGTAAATAAGGAGTCTAATAGTAGCTATTTTATTACTTTAGATTATATATAATAGCTACTAGTCTTAAGGCTGTATAACTAGGTTATAAATATTCCCTACTAAATTAAGAATTTTGAGCTAGAGAGAAGATCTAAGTGCTTAGCCTAACTTACTATAAAGCGTATATTCTATAATTTCTCTAAGTAGGTTTATAGCTAGCTATTAAAGTATATAGTAGTTCTTAACTAATCTTAGAGAATTTATTACTACTTTAGAGTTAGTTTTTTTAAACAATAGTATTAAATATAATAATAAAAGTATATAGCTTAGAAGGGGTTAAATACTAAAGTTTAGTATTAGTAAGGTTATATACTTAATATAAATACTAGCGTCTTTTATATAGTACTAATAATTCTTTAAATAGGCTAATCTATTTCTCTACTTTTCTTTTTTATCCTTACTATTTATTATATCTAATTATAACAAACTAATATACCTAAATTCTCTTAACTATATAATAATTATATATAGCTTTTCTATGGGCCTATAGGCCTACTATAGGTATATTAGTTATATAGAGGCTGTAATATCTTAGTATTATTATAACTTTATAATAGTTTAGAAGTACCTTAGAGTTATATAGTATTTCTAGGATATAAAGACTACTAGCTAGTTCTAGTATAGTATCTATAGACGTTAACTAAGAGCCTAATAAACTAATAGAAGGTCTTTAGGTCTCTTATAGTAGCTAGAACTAGCTCTTAAAGCTATAAAAACATATTCTTCTAACTTAGGGGTATAGCTAAGCTTACGCTACCTAAGACTAACTTCTACTTTTAGCTATTATACCTAGGTTAGCTAGCCTACCTTTACGTAGTAATAGCTAGCTAATAATTTACTAAACTATTCCTAATAAAGATACCTCTACCTTAAAATCTTAGCTTATAGTTCTAATAATAGTAGTTAGCTTTAGCTAACCTATAAGCTAAAGGTAGCTATCTACTATAAGTTTATCTATAAAGTATAGCTCCCTATTTTATAAGTATAATCTATATTCTAGAGTAAAGTATTATAAAATATTATAAATTATATTATAATTATAAATTATAATTATAAATTATAAATTATATTATAATTATATTATATATAATTATAATATAATTTATATTTTTTAAATTATATATAATTATAAAATTACATATTTTTAAGGTTAAGTATATATAAAGGTAATATTATATTAAATTCTATTATATATACCAAACTCTATATATAGTATAATTAAGTCTTTAGGTTACTTATTATATATATAAATAAAGGTTATAAACTATTATAGTTCTAAGATAAACTTTAGAAAAGAAAAGTAAAGAAGTATATATAAAGTTAAAATATAAGTAATATAGACTTAGAAATATATAATATATAATATAGACTTATATATATACTATAACTAACGTAGTCTATAAGTAAGTAAATTACATAAGTAAGTAAATTACTTTCTACCACCTGTATGATAAAGTATAAGAGAAATTAACTATAACGCCTTAAATTAATTTAAACTATTTAGAATCCTCTTCTTTAGAGGTAGATATAACTTTCTAATACATATAAGTATTATAAGTAGGCTCTCTATAGATACTATATCGTTATACGTATGTTTCTATCCTCCTTATACAACTACTACTCTAACTTATTTCTACTTATAACTACTCTATTATATCTATTTAAGACTTTATATCTTATACCTAATTAATTATAAGTATTCTACCTTTCTAAATCTATATTTTTTTTATCTAGTAATAGTAACTTAGTTGCTTATTTACCTCTTAATACTCTATTATTTATACCTATAGTAAAACCTAGTTATATATAACTACTATAATTCCTATCTTTAGCTACTATATATACCTAATAATTAATATTAAAGAGCTATTCTAATATTATATAATATAATTTATAATAAAATTAGATTATAAAGTAAACTTAATTAGGTTATTTAGTATCTTTAGGACTTAAGCTAGTAGCAGGCTAGTAGAAGAACCTAGTAGTATTAGTATATAAAGCTTTATATCTAGCTATAAAATTATATATTTTAGGTTATATAGAATAAGGCTAGTTACTCTAAAGCCTACTTAAACATTTACTATTGTTATTACCTTATTATACGCCTTATAAAAGGCTAGGAGGAAGTCTTTTTTTATAATATACGTAATATATACCTATATAAGGACCTTAATTTCTTAGCTATACGCCTGTTTTAACAGACTAAAATACCTAATATTAAGAGGCTAGAGCTTATATAATAAATAAGGTAGTATATAAAGCGTAATAATATTCTACTCCTTATAGTATAGCTTAAAATTAATAGAATAGTAGCTTTTATAGCTATTAAGGATAAAGAGGTAGTAAACACCCTTTATACAACTCTTTATATAGAAATTAAAGTACTTTACCTATTTTAGGCTTTTCTTATTTATTATCTAACTATTTTTAGTAAGTATAATTACTTAGTTAGGTAGGAGAGGGCTATTATACGTCTAGGAGTTAAGATAGATCTTACCTATAAAGATAATATATAGTAGGATAGAATAGCTATATAACCTAATACCTTAGATTACTATAACCTATTCTTAGTTCTCTTATTATACTCCTCTTAGCTTACTACGTCGTTTAGAGGCTATAATAACTATTTTAGAGGATATCTTACCTATTATAAACCTAGTCTTATTAAAGTTATAGATATTAGTATTATTTATCTTATACTTTATAATTATGTTTTATATAAGGGAAAACTACACGTAATATACGTCTAGATCTTTATAAAGGACTCTCTAATAGTTAATTCTTTAATTAAAATACGTCTAGAGCTTAGGTTATTACTATATAAAGTTTAAGGCCTAGTTTATTCTAACACGTCGCACGCTATAGTTATAAAGCAGTTAATTAGCTATTTCTTAAATAGTACTAAGTTATAGTAAAAATACTTATAAATCTAAGTTAATAATATATTAGATAATAGTCTCCTCTTTATATAAGGTTAAATTATATTTATTTAGTTTAATATTATATTATATAGCTTAGCCTTATTTTTATTGTTAGAGGGTTAAGAATAATATATTATAGTGTTTTATAGCCTTTTATATACTTAATTTTAGGTCTGATTTCAGCGTATTAAGCATTAGGACTAAATCGCTTTTATTTAAATACTATACTATAGTTATAGGTAGAGAAAAGTAAAAGGAAAGATAGCTTATATAGAATAGCTAGAAAGTAATTTACTTACTTATGTAATTCACTTACTTATAGACTACGTTAGTTATAAAGTTTATAAGTATATATTACTTACTTTACTACTCTTAGTATTAGACTCTTAGAAAATTAGAAAATATTATAACGTACCTATATAGTAAGTCGCCTAACATAGTAAGTCGCCTACTTTTTCTATTTTCTACTTCTTTAACCTTTCTACTAGTATTCCTCTACGTATAAATATATAATATTCTTCTTAAGAAAGCCGTATCATCCTTACCCTTAAAGCTATTAGAAAAGACCTAAAAATATCTATATAAAGGGCTAGCTCTACCTTAAAGGTCCCTTAGACAACCTTACGTGACTAATATACTAGACGTATTATATAATACAAAAGATAACTAAATTTAATAAAGATAACTATAATAGAAAAGGAGGTAATTCTTAAATAAGTTATTAACCTAATTAATTAAGGGTTCCCTTTATAATAAGAAGACGTATTAGAAATAACTAACTAACTCCTAAATATACGTAATAAGACGTATCTAGACCCTAATAGGTAGAAAACTTTATATAATATATTCTTAAATTAAAAATATAATTTCAATATTAAATTAACTATTAGAAGGCCTTAGCTAAAGATCCTATAATTATATAAGGCTAGTTTATACTTATATAAAATATAATTATAAAGTATAGGATATAAGATAATAATATTTATAATTTTAATAAGACTAACTTCCTAATAGGAATACTATTATATACTAAGGTTATTATAACTTCTAATTATAAGGAAAGGCCTTATATAAAGTAGCTTAGTAATTATAAATAGGTTTCTATTATTTAGGGTATATATATAGATAGCTAGGTAATACTTCTATATATTATTATAAAGGGTAAATATTACCTCCTCTCTTAGTATACTAACAGCTAATTCCTAGCTATATAGTATATCTACATAAGTAAAAATAGATAGATAATAAATAAAATTAGCCTAGATTAGTTAAGTTATTTTAATTAATATATAAAGTCTTATATAAAGGGTACTTATTACCTCTTAATCCTTAATAGCTATAATAGCTATAAATTAACTAACTTTAATAAATACTATAAGAAAGAGAATATTATTACTCTTTATATACCTCTCTATTTATTATATAAGCTTTAGCCTCTTAGTATTAAGTATTTTAGCCTATTAAAATACTTATATAGTAAGGGAATTAAGAAGATAATATAGATATAGATTTTATATATTATAAAGGATAACTTTTTTCCTACTTTTAAAATAGTATTTTTTACCTTAATAGGTAAAAATAATATATAAGTAGGTTTTAAATAGGCAGGCCTTATACCTTTTAACCCTAAAGTAGTTATTTCTTACTTAGATTTTAAGCTAAAGATATTAATACTATTAAACTTAAGGCTAAGTAGCTAAGGCTCCTAAGACCTAAAGATACTAACTATAGTACTAAAGGGTATATAAAGTACTACTTCTCTTAAAAAAAAGATCTAGGTATATTAAGGTAGCTCCCTAATAGTAATATATAAAGTAATTAACTTCTAGGCTAAAGGTATTAGTAAGTTAGCCTATATGCTTACTATTATTAAGGCTAAGAACTAAAAGCTTTATATAGGGATAAAGTTATTAAGTAAGTACTAGAGGGTAAAAAAGACTAGACTATATCTTAGAGGGTTACTTAATACTACTAAAGTAGAAGTACTATAAGGAGAAAAGGGAGGTGTTAGTACTAAGGGAGAGAATAACCCTTAGAAGGAGGGTTATATAGAAGGTACTAAACTATATATATAATAGTATAGTAATTATAAAAAGACTAAATATAATATATAAACCTATAAAGTTATTTAGGATAGTAATAAGGAAGAGGATAATAAGTAGTTTTAATTAATTTTATATGTTATAGCTAAATTTACTTATATAGAAGGTAGAAGGTAGAGGAAAGTAGGTAGCTTACTATATTAGGTAACTTACTATATAGGTACGTTATTTATATTATAATTATATAATATATAACTAAAAGATTAAATATATAAATATATAAAGTATTTTTAACTACTATTAATACTAAGACTTCTAACTCTAGTAGTATAAAATATATTAAGAAGTAAAATATTTATATAATAATCTTTAACTTTTTTAATATTACTACTAGATAAAGTAAAACTATTATCCTCTTCCTACTTATAATAAATATAACTAATACTACTTTCTATAGTATTAGGTATAAGTTCCTATATAGTATTAGTATATTAGTATATATTAATTTAATCTTATAATACTTAAAATATTACTTTACTTACTTTAAACTCTTTATTATTAGTATTTAGAGAAATTTCATTATAAAAAACTTTAAATAATAGTAGTTTAAGACTATTATTAATAATATTTCTTTATATTTAATACTAATATTATATAATATAGTATAAGGATTAAATATATTAAGAGTATTAATATTAAAGTAATCTTCTTATTCTTATTATTTTTATTCTAAAGTTTCTAACTCTTCTAGTATAAGATTATAAATAGATTTAATAAAAGTATTATTACTTTATATTAACTCTACTATATCTAGTATACTAATAGTAAGATTATTATTACTATTAATATTTAAACTAATATAATAGTTAACTTTATCTTCTAGTTCTTTAAACTTATTATAGTATAAAGTACTAAGAGGTATATTAGAATTTTCTATTCTATTATAGTATTAGTTAATAATATATATATATATAATTTAATAAAAGACTTACTTAGGAATTAAAAGAGTTAATAATAATATAATATAGTAGTATATAGTATAATAGTAATATATAATATAAAGGTTATAGTTTATATACTAGAAGTAGTAGTAGTACTACTATAAAATTATAAACTTATAGTAATAGATTATATTTTACTTTAATCTAATAGTAAAAGTATAGTAGTTTATATATATTATATAATAACTTAAGACTAGTAAGCTAGGCTTCTATAATCTATATATAGTTAAGTTATATAAAATAACTTAAGGCTTTAGACTTAGTATTCTTAAAGTCTTAATTTAATAAGTTAACTATACTTACTTTAGTTTAGTATTCTAAGTTTACTAAGTTAACTATACTATACTTAGTATAATACTTTAAGTTTAATAGTAAACTATATTACTAATATAAGTAATAGTATATTTAACTACTTATAATAGTATTATACTACTACTATAATACTTTACTAAGTAATAAAAAGTTATTAAGTATTACTTACTATAAGTCTTTAATACTATATATAAAATATAAAAAAATATATAATTATATATATAACTATATAACTATATAAAAACCCTTTTACTTCTTAATATAACCCCCTTAACGCTTAATCTAACGCTTATAAGTAGTAAGAGAATTCTTAGACTTAAAAGAAGCCTTATATAAAAGATAACTCTACATCTTATAAATTCTCTATAATTATATATTAATATATAAAATATATAATAAATAGTAGTATATATATAACTTACTAAAGAACTTAAGGAGGAAGAAGCTAGAATTTCCTCTATAGCTAGAAGCTAAGTAGAAGGTGTAGAGGGCTAGGAAGAAATCTGGGAGGAAATAGGTTCTGGAAATTCTAGGGAATTAGGAAGGGGGTCGGTAGGCCTATAAGGTATATTGTCTTGAAGCCCTTGAAAAGGAGTATCTAGATACAGGTTTTGTGGGTTAATAAAGGTAGGGATAGGCTGGGATAGGCCCTGTTAAAGATATTAAAGAAGGATTTAAATAACTACTTACTAGGCTGCCTAGTCAGTAGCTAGTAAAGTAGAAAGAGGGGTAGAAAAGTCCATTTTAACCTCTTAATAAGTAAGAAAGAAAAAAAGGATAGTTTTCTATTCTATTCCTTAGAATAAAGAGGAATTTAACTACTACATATAAGTATTATTACTTTATGTTAAAACTAGTAGTAAGAAGAGGGGTAAAATAGGTAAATATTAGCTTTCTAGATTTCTTAAATGTTCCTAATTTTAATACGTATTTCTTATATATTTTAAACCTTATATATAAGGGGTAATTATTAAATCTATAGAAATAACATAGTAATTTACTAGGGAATATATAGGTAATTAGCCCTATATATATAGTAGATACCTAAGGTTTTAGACTAATTAGAGGCTAGGGATTTACTAGGATTCTACTATAAGGGGATAGCCTTATTTCTAGATTTCTATATAAATAGCTAAATATATATATATATATAATATATAAATATATATAATAACTAACTATTATAATCTCTATAATATAATAATTAATAGTCTAATATACGTCTCTATAATAGCTAAAACGCCCTTCTAATTAAATAAAGATATCTATTAATTATAATAAATTATATAAAGAAATACGCTATAAATATAGTTACTTTATATATAAAGCATAACTAGCCCCTATAGATTAACCTTATCTAAGGCCTTATAAAGGATAATAAGATATAGGTATATATTAACCTAAAGGTTAGTAATTTATAGCTAAATATAGTAGACTATCTATAGTAACTATATAAGGTTAAGATATCTAACTTTATAAAGTTAAGAACTAAGGATAAAGGTAGGTATACTATATACTTATAAACTATAGCTACGCTAAGTACTATACGTCTACCTCTACTAGCTAAGTCTCTAATAGACCTTAATAATAATAACCTTAAGAGATTTACTACTATTAACGTATAGTATAAGATATAGAAGAAGACCTATAAGAGGTAAAAGAAGTAAATAGTTAACTTTAAGAATACTATTTACTAAATAGTTATTACTAAATTACTTACGTAGTATTATAAGGCTACTAATAAAGTCTATTAATAGATAGATAACCTTATAGCTACTATAGGTGTTAATAAGTAGGTGTATATAGTATAAGTATTAACTAAGTATAAGACTATACTAGTAAAGCCTATAGTAAAGTAACTATCTACTAATAAGGGGATAGAGGCCTAAATAACTAAGTAGGATACTATATATAATATACTTATTAGAGCTAAACTTATATTATACCTTATACTAGCTCTTTAGTTTTACTATCTTTAATAAGTATTATAATATAGCCTACTATCTATATAGATAAACGTATACTCTATAGTATATACTAGTAGTAATATAATTATAAACCTTAGCTAAAAGGTAGTATTAAAAGATATAATATAGTAGCTTAAAGTAATAACTAAAGAAATACTATATAGCTAAGCTATATAGGGCGCCTTTAACCTAACTAAGCTAGCTAATAAAGAAGCTAAGTAATTACTATATAATAATAATAGTAACTAAAAGAGGTACTATTACTAAAAGAGTATAGGTAATAATAATTAATAATAGTTAAGATAATAGCTTATATATAAGGCTTATAATAGGTATTATTTACTAGTAAAGTACTAGTATATATACCTAAAAAGCCGGCCTAAAGGATATATACCTAAATATAATATATAGTAGCGTATCTATAAGGTAGAGAATTAAGTTAATAAGTTAAAGGAGCTTACTAAATAAGTATATAAAATATAGTAAAAGGACTAATAACTATATAGCTACTATTAGGCTAAGGCTTCTATAGCCTTCTACTTATTACTACTAATATATATACTAAAAAAGTCTATATTACTAGATTTAGCTATAACAGATTATATCTTTAATAATACCTTATAGTTTTTAAACCTATATAGGATACCTATTAGTAACTACCTATAGGTAGGTATATAACGTATAGTAATAGAGGTATATAGTACGGCTATAATATAAATCTAAGCTAAAAAGGGTACTATAAAAATACAGCTTAAGGATATAATATTATACTATAATTTAGCTATAAATCTTATATCCCTTATAAAGCTAAGAAGAATAGGTATATAGTAGGGTACTAGCCTTAGAAATAATAGTCTATACTAGGCTAATTACTCCTTTATTAGATATATTAAGGAGAAAGATAGTTAATAAGTCCTTAAATACTGCCTTATAAGTAAAGGCTATATAGTAGCTATATTTATAGTACGTAAAGGCTTTAATAACATACCTCTAGCGCTATAAAGGAGAAAGAGGTATATAATATAGATAAGAAGGAGGCTAATCTATAGTAATACTAAGATATAGTATAAGAGACTTAGCTACCTAGGCGCTATAGCCCTCTAACGCCTTATAAGTACTACGTAAGGAGTATACTATATAAATATATAAGATATTACTATTTAAGACTACTCTACCTATAGTTAAGGTAAAATAAGGTAATAAGTATAGTAGTAACCTTATAAATCTATAGAGGCTATAAGACTAAGTAACTACTTTATAATTAACTTTTATAACTATAACTATAAATACTATAGATATAACTTAATAATAGTTATTAGTAACTAAGCCTTAGGCCTTATATAGGACTTCTATATATAAGACTATAAAAGTAAAGTACTTAAGAGTATAATTTATACCTTTCTTATATAACTTAATATAAAGTATAGTATAAAGCCTAAAGTAATAGAGACTAATAGAGAAATCCTTTACTATAAGTATATTATAGATATATTAATAAAACGTAGAGTAAGTATTAAGGTTTTAGTACTAAATACCTAAGCCTAAAATAAAGCTATAGAGTAAGTAGTAGTAGTTATTAATATTAAGGTAAGATATATAAGAATTAATACTAAATTACCTAAAGTCCTATAGCTAGAAATACTTACTATAGTAACATACCTATATAACTAAACACCCTTAGTAACTTAGGGGTAGAAATTACTATATTAAGTCTAGTATTCCTACTTTAATAACTATAAAGAATATACTAATTTATATAGTAAGCTAGACTTATTATACTTAAGAGTATATAGCTATTATATATAGGTAATAATAAGTAATATATAGCTAGGCTGTAATAAGTATAAGAAGTTATTACTATATATATAGATTAGATTCCTTATTAGATATATATTAAGTAACTTATACTATATATAGCACCTAATAAAGAATAAGGTTTTTACTATATATAATATAATATTTAATAAAAAGGAGCTATTTAATAGCTCTATAAATAACCTCCTTAATAAATTACGTAATAAAGACCTTTTAGTAATATAAAAGCGTATTAAAGAACTTATTACCCTTAGGCTACCTATTTATTTTAATAAGGCTAAAGAAGAGCTAGATAATATTATTAAGGGGATATATACTAAGGTACTATAAAGTAATAGGTAAAGTATAGTAAAAGTATACCTATATATATAAGTAACCTTTACCCCCTTACTAACGCCTCTTCTATTACTACTAGCTATGTTTTTTAGTATATTAGTAGAGCTTAATATAGGGGGTAAAGGTAATAATAATACTATTTATAACTATAAAAACCCTTATTATTACTAGCTACTACTTAGATATAAGAAGAGTAAGTAACTAAATACGTAAGTAAAGATAACTATATATTATATAAATTAACTTATAAAGATTACTACGTAAATAACTATATAAGTAGAGAAGACTATATAAAATATAAATAAACCTATAAAGGTAACTATATATATAAGCCTACTATTTATAAAGAAAACTATATATATATATTAACTTATAGAGATAACTATATATATAAATTATATAAAACGTACTATTAATAAGGGTAGAGTATTATTTAAATTAGCCTTCCTTATAAGGTAATCCTAGAGGAAGCCTACTATAGTAAGTAGTACTTTATCTAGTAATTTAATAGTATTATAAACTAATTACCTATATATACTAGTAAAGAGCTAGATTAGTACTTACTAGAAAGAACTTAGCCTACTACCTATTTATAGTAAGCTAAAAAACCACCTATATAAGGAAGAATTTAAAATAGTAGAGAAAAGCTATCTCTATAGCTATAAAGTATCTAAGTTATAGCTAATAGTTAAGTAAAGAGCTATAGCTAGCTATAAAGTACTTAGTTACTATTAGGTATATACCTATAAGCTTAATAAGTATAGCTAGTTAATAATATTTAAAATAAGGCTTATTATACGTAGTAACTAATAAGTAAAGGATATATATAATATATATATATTAATACTTATAGGTATATTATTTAAGACTTTAATAGCTATTACTATATAATTTAATTTAGAATTACTCTAATATAATATAGTAAATATATTTATATATATAGTACTTAATAAAACTATATATATAGAGATACTACTAGGCTATTATAAAAAAGGTAAAATCCTCTAGCTATAAAAGGTACTATATAGACTCTAATAATTACTACTACTATAGTAAAAGTACTTTAAATATAGCCTTTATAAGCTTAGATTTTACTATATCTTAGGTAAAAACTACTATTAGATATATAACAGCCTTATCTTCTTTTTCTATATAGATAACTATATATTAGCCTTTTACTATAAAGATAAGCCTATTACCTATAAAATAATAAAAGCCTTATAAAAGTAATACTACCTTAAAGGTAGTAAGCTACTTTAGTAGTTCTTAGGTATTAAGGTTATTTATAATTAAAAGGTAAAGTATATATAGCTATTATAGTTAGTATACTATAAAAAGGCTATAAAGCTATTACGTAAAGACTATATAACTTATAGTACTATAAAGGTAACCCCTATTAGTAAAGAAGAACTAATACTAAATAAAATAACAGCCTCTTTATAAAAAGTTATAATATATTAATAAAAAGTAGGGATAATACTATATATAGTAGTTATAATATAGCCTAATATTACTTTTACTACTAGTAGGCTTACTTAATTTAACTATAATCTAAGTACTATTTACTAATAAGCTATAGACTATATTCTTAAATACCTTTATAAAACCTACTACCTTTACCTTAAATATAGTACTAAGGAAGGTAATATAAATAATATACTAGAAGTATTATTAGATATAAGCTTTACTAATAATACTAATAAGAAGAGCTTATAAATAGTAGTAATAAAGCTTTTTAGTAGTATAATTATATAGTAAGCTAATAAATAAATAAGAGTTATAATATTAACTACTAAGGCTAAATTACTAGTACTATTATTAGCTATAAAGGAAGTACTTTTTATAAGTAGATTAATTATAGCCTTAGGGGTAGACTTACCTAGGAAACTAGGTAATATAGCCTAATTAATAGAGATACTAAGGAATAAAGCTAGTTAATCTACTATAAAGAGACTAATAATTTATATTAATTATAATAATATATAAATAATATATCTAGTTACTATAGAGATAGTCTAGTTATAAATAAAGCTCTATTATATAGATATTTATAACTATTAGTTATAGTAAAAAGTTATAAAAGGAAAGATTATTATAGAGTATTAGAGGTTAGCTAAGATAATAGCTAATAGGATAATAAAAGTACTATCGTAGTAGCCTTTTACTATATTTATATAGTAAATAAATATAAGTAACTAATACGTAAGGCTTAAGGCTAATTACGTATATAAATTAGCTAATAATAAAGTAAGGCTATATAAGGCTATAAAAAGTAAGAATATATAGGATATTAAGGTATAATTACGCTATATACTTAGTTTTTAGGCCTACCCTAGCTTATAAGTAGATAAATTACTACCTAAATACTAGGCAGCCCTAAGGGGGTGTATTAAATATATAGAAATAACATAGCGATTTATTAGGGAATATATAGGTAATTAGCCCTATATATATAGTAGATACCTAAGGTTTTAGACTAATTAGAGGCTAGGGATTTACTAGGATTCTGCTATAAGGGGATAGCCTTATTTCTAGATTTCCACATAAATAGTAAGATACATACACACACATAACACATAAATATACACATAACTAACTATTATAATCCCTACGATTTAATAATAATAGTTAGTTTTTATATATATTTATATGTTATGTACGTGTATGTATCTGGCTATTTGTGTGGAAATCTAGAAATAAGGCTATCTCCTTGTGGCGGAATCCTAGTGAATCCCTGGCCTCTGATTAGGCCAAAACTTCGGATATCCACCGTATATGTGGGGCTAATTACCCGTGTATTCCCCGGCAAATCGCCGTGTCATTTCCGCGCATTCAACAGTGTGACCCCCCTTTTCTAGGTGTGACCCCCCTTTTTTCACACCCTCTCAAGGGGGTGCTTAACTTTGCCAGCATCTTAGTCATCCCTAGGTACTTATCAGGAGGTATCGTGCGTGGGTCTGTGCGGCAGATCGTACTTTTCAAAAAGTACGACCTGCAGAAGGCAACCTCGCCTTCCCAAAGCGCGTCAGCCACATCCCGGCAGAAGCCCGGGTAAATTCTGGCACCAAGAACCAATAGGGCCCTGCCTCACTTCCAATAGAGGATACCCAGCAAGCCACGTCAAGCCACGGCATAATTAGCAGAATCGTGCGTCTTATGACTGACTGATAGACATTCTCTCTTCTCGGTGTGTGTAATCATGTAATGGAACAGATAGATGAGCCATGCTAGGAATGTATATGCCTTGTCCTTTGTATTTGTCATGTTTCGTCCATAATGAATAGTGCAGACACTCTTTCCATCTATGAAACATAGTGTTGACGTAGCGTATGTCTGAAATTATGCGTGGAGTGGCTTCTTTCCGCCTATAGTGCGTATACTTTGCACGAGGTAGGTCCCACCTTGATCTTCCAGGCGGGCTTGATGTTTGGAATAGGTTGTTATATTCGTTTGCTGCATGCACCAAGTCATGGTGATGCCTGCGAGGCGTGAGTCGAGTTGACGTCGAGTCTGCCTCTTGGACAGTACGACGTCGACGATAGCGAGTACCAACAGATACAGGAACAGTTCGGGGTAGCAACAAAGAAAACAGCCACCCTCTTAACGACTCTAGAGGCACTCAAGGTCAAGTTGATGGCTACTTTGGTTTACATGCACCATTTTTATGCACACTAGGTATGCTTTCTCTATTTAACCGTTTGAACAATCAGGTTCAAGGGCCAAGAACAACTTCGACGGGGAAGTGTCCAGGAGACAGATAGATCATAGAGAGAGGATACAAGCATGTAGAGCCCATCCAGATATCTCCACACAAAGGAATATTACTTATTAGCCCCCACGTAATTCTTCCCTAATTATTATTTGCTTTTCCTATAGTTGGCTGGGTTTTCCTGTAGCCTTTTCCATCAAGGATAGATACAATGCTTATAAGCCCCATATTCCATCACAAGTACCAACAGACACAGGAAGGATACTTATCCTGTGTTCCAAGCTATTAGCTATGCCGCAGGCGCAGGGTTAATAACGGAAGAATCTGCACACTTAGCGATGGTGGTCACGACGGCCGATTCCCCATCCTACGTCCCAGCATTTCGTGCAGACAAGGATGTAAAGCAATACGCTTCCTGGGCTACTAATAAGGTTCTAGTTGTTATGATACTTTCATAGCATCATAGAAATGCTTTTTTGGGGGCTGGAATATCTAACGTTCTGGCCCCCTAAGTTTTAGATTCAAGCCGCCATTAGAATCTAAATCTTATCATACTTGTCTCTCACCAAACTTAAAGACTGCTATTACCATCACCTATTATGTATACAGACGAATGTAAGACAATCCGACCGCTCAGCCAAGTATCAGCAGTATGCCATTATTAGATACAGCCCACTTCTTGACCTTAGAAAAGCGGTCATAGTAGTAGAAACACCACGCCAGATATGGCACACTTTGCTCGGAAGTAAGATCTAACTCATATTTAGCTTCTTTGAAGTGAACATCTTCGTCGGGGTCGTCTCTGACGGTGGACAGTGGACGCGCGGAGCCGGCGCCTCCGAGTTTTGCCGCCTGGTTAGTGGCGCAGGACGATGTTGTCAAGCTCTTAACGAGAAGCAGAGCAAGCCCAGAAATAAGATACGTCTTTGGCATGAGTCCTGTAGATCTAGCTAAGCGACAGAGCCTGCTGCCGACGCCAGTCTGCTGGCGTAGAGGTCCTGGCTTCTTCGACTGAGCCTTTTTTGCCCCTGATCACCGGAAATGACATCACACACGTGGCCTTCGCCACGCCTTAGCCGCTTTCTCTTTATTTCATAAAGAACTTAACTAACTAGCTGGGATGTGACTGCCCCTGAAGCTGCACCTTGATTATACTTCTTACGCAAAGGGTATCATCATCTTCTCATAACAGATCGGCTGGGTTCAGTGGCACTTCTGTTTATGCTGGGACAGAGATTATAGTCGTCTAGAATGTATACTCTCTATCTGTGTTGAACTTGGAATACAATTGTGTTAAAACTTTAACACATCTTCAATAGCGTGTGTTGAAACACGTGATATATATAACCTCTGTAAATTAGATTCTCCTTTCTGGATTGGGATAAATCTTTCATACAAACACTTTCTCTAATACGTCTTTAGGGGTGAGAGAGGGTGATTGCTGGAGTAAGAGAGACGAGGTCTTGGTGCGAATAACACGCTTTCACTGAACCATCAACTAAAGAACCTTATTTTGTTACTTTTCAAGTAGTTCAAGTGGAGTTCCTACATGCGGCCAACTAGTATACGCTTAGTAGACTGCTCTGCTATCAGAATGTGCAGACTTATAGGGGTTATTATATATATTTGTGACCTTGAGAGGAAACGCCTTATGTCTATACTTAAGTACAACGCGAAAATCTGCCTTTTGCTAGCGATTTGTCATGTTTCTTACCGTTATCGTCTTTACTTAAGCTATATAGTACTAAATCTTATAGATTGTTAGCTCCACGCCTCTCACTTTACTTTTGGTTTCTTATGACCGTCATTAGTTAGTTGGTAATGCAGTTCTTTTTTCTTTTTTTCAAAGGGGTTATTGCTAAAATGATGAATTTCCAGGCGCTTAAACGTTCATGAAAGATACCTATGTTACAAGTCCGAATTCACAGCCGAAAGTAACTGGTTGGGTAGAATTTTCCTCTATTGTTGTATCTAGAATATCCTTTTAGTTACTTCATTTCCTTTACTTTATTTCACATGCTTCACTTTGCTTGGTTTCACTTCACTTACCTAACTCTACGCTTTTCACTTCACTTGGCTTGGATCCTCTTGCTTCACCCCACTCCCATCCCCTTGCCTCCTTAAAGCCTTTAACCTTGACAAAGTCAGTTCTTCGTTATCTAGACGGCTTCTTGTACAAACAACGACGCTATTAACAGTAACAACAAGGCGTTCTCTGTACACAGAAACGACTACATCATCAATTGCCTAACCAGTACTTGCCACAATTATCACCCACCTCATCATCAACTTGAAGAGGCTCCACGACTTTGAAGTCACCCTGACACTAGATGTAACAGGAGGAAGAATAATTGACGGATTGTAAGGTCTCACGAGGCGTCCCAGAAAACAAGGTATAGAAATCACAGAACATCAAAGACAGATACAGGATACAATTACACAGGATGTAGCGGGTCCGCGGGGCGGTGTGCTGCCCCATCATTAGCATCTACATACAGAGATCCTCTAAAATTATTCAACTCAGTCTGCTAATATTTCTACTTCTTTAGTATTATCTATAGAATAACTTTAAAAATATCCAAACGAGGTGGCTTATAGATAGTAACATTAACTAGGTGTAAGTTATTTACCTAGTCACAAAACTCTAGAACAGGTTGAATTAAAGATTGACGCCTTGCTTAAACTACAGAACCTAGGGTTCTAACACACTATATAGGGTTACTTAGGATTATCTACAGAATAAGTCTCTAAAACTCTGTCTAAGGCAGCCCTAGCTAAGGAGAAAACTTGATTGCTTGACGGGCTTGATCTAGAAGAGCCGAACGCGTAGGAAGCAGGCTTTAAGGATCATTTCGCCACGCTACAGCTTTGTCGTTTCTCCAATAGTTGTTTCATAGTCGTTTATCCTCATCTCGTTCAATCAAACCTCACCAGTTAATGAAAGTTAGTAAAAATCAGGCTATTTGCCGGGCTGCTCAATCTTGGTTTCCTATTAGAAATTCGAGATCTCAAACATAGTCATCAATTCACAAGGAGTTTCCAGCATCTAAATAACTCTACGAACTCCCGAAGCCCTTCTTTAAGAGTGCGTTTCTAAGGCCTAGTAGATTGGTAAGTCGGGGGGCTTGTCATTTCCAAATTACTGGGCCGTAGACACGGGTAAAAATCAAATAACAGAGGCGAAGGAAAGGTCTTAAAAACCTTCCCCCAGTCTACTTACTATAATAATGTTACGTAAAGACTTTGTACTTCACTATATATCTCACTACTTACACCCGTATATCCACCTGTCACCTCTTGTTTACAACTTAGATTTGAACCGGTTGAAAACGTGTCTGAATTCCCGGTTCCATCTGTACCAGTAGCTTCCTCCATTGCAGAAAAGCTAGGAAGAGTAAGATGGCTTACTCTGAGTACGGTAGTTTCCACTCCCTTCCCATCTTTCCATCTTCCCGCTGTGCGCATCATTTCAGCGTCAGCTTCGTAAAACCAGAAACACAAGGGTCGTTCTCCTCTAGAGCCGTGTCCGCCATTTTTAACCACTGCTGAACTTGCTCAAGCGCATGCACAAGGCACTTTCCTAAGGCAGCGTTGGTTCTGTCCGTCAAATACCACACAGTATAGTTGCCCCGCCTCATGGCCTCTACCCAGAGAGATCTTTCCATTCCCCAAAGCACCCAACTTATACGTGAGGCCTCAGTGACGCCTTTCTTGGCGTCGTTGTTGTATATGAGAAGGTTCTTCCCGCGGCCGCTCTTATTAGGAATCACCACGGCCGCGAAGCAATGCCAATCTCCGTTGATCCACTTCCTGCCACTGCCGACTCTTTTCTTTGCCGGTCCGCTGAAGAAGCCGATCCAGCACTGCCGTCCGTCATGAGTGTCGGTAAGGAAGTTGACAATCAGGTCGCGGTCGTCAGCGTCCTGGAGTACGCCTCTCCATGATTCCTTGACCTTTCCGGTGGGGAATGAAATCTCGAGAGGATGGACGTATGGGCCGCCCGGCAGTTGAAAAATCTTCAGGGTCGTGCTGATCTTTTTGCTGAGCACATTGGGGTCGTTGGGAAGGGGGGCCAATCTGGCAATGGAGCTCCTAGTAGACACCATCCGTATCAAGCCTGATTTAGCAATGACTTGATGACTTGGGTACCGAGGTTAGAAAACAATGGAAACTAAATTCAGGACTGCAGAGAGATTGATTCATTGCAGTGAACAGTCAAAGGAAGAGTGAGTGAAAATTTTGCTGCCGGGAAATAGGTCATTATTCCGTTTGCATGCAGACATCCGCAGGGCATCGATTTGATCTTGGCGATCTTGGCTACCACTGGCCGGGCTTGCTTCATAGGACTCTTTCTAAAATTGAATCTTATTATCATTTTGTGTGCATATAGTTCTATTAAAGATATATATTGAAGCTCGTCGAACCAGCAAGCTCCTAAATGCAGATTTGCTCCCATGTTCTCTTACAATTGATCGAACTATCATTCAGTTTATCAGTTGATCATGTTCATGCACAGACCAGAGAGCTCTCGATTCGTAATTGGATTTCGCATTTTGTTAAGCACAAAAGCGTATCCACAATTCCTGTGCTGCAATTGTGGCTTATCACCTTCACGTATCGTGACATATATCTAAGTAGAGTTAGGTAAGTTGCTGCTAGATGCTACGTAACTTTGATCGGGCTTGCTGGAATGCAATAAAAGAGCATTTATAAAATAGGTCAAAGGAGAAAAATATGCCAATGTCATTGATTTTGCTGTGTATTGTAAGTCACAAGTCTGGTCGAAGACTAGACTCGGGTGTCAGAACCACTTCATAGAGTATGTCAAGCATTATTATCAGCATTAATCGGGCTCGCTAGAATACCTCGAAATGACATTAATAGAGTAGGAAAAGGAGAGAAATACAGATGGTACGATTTCTTTTATTACTATGTAATTTCAATTATGTGCTGATCCCATATCAGTAGTCTGAACTGTCACAATAACTTTAAGGAAGTCGGTCTGACTGGCCTGTCTTAGAACTAGTTGTTTGCCTGTGACGCCTTTTTTGACGAGAGACTTGGAGAGACGCCTCTCGATAACTATTTCTTGGCGTGAAAAGACTTTTACGATGGTCTGTCTAGATCCATGTCGAGCTGACTTGTGCCGGTAGCCCAGCAGCCGCTGCATCTTTTGGGGTCAAGCATAGAAGCAAGTCCGTCCGTAATCAATCAATCCCTTCTGCTTCCCAATCCTAGAGAGTATAATTCACAGCGTCTCGCAGGCCTTAACACTCTCTACTCCTGTCGCCTTTTATTGCCGGCATGTCTTCATCGACAGTGTTGTAGACACAAACCTCTTCTTAGGCCAACTGATTCTTCTATTTATCGCTATCTTTTCCAATCCTCGCCCCATGAGTTACACTATAATCACGCGTTTGCTTTATTTCTATCGAGAATTGAGCCATCCATGTTCCATTGGGACCCCTATGGGCTTCATTGTTCATCCTAGGGATTCATGTAGACGTTTCGTCGGTCACTTAGTTCTGCGACTGCGAAGTCTATTTACAATGGATGCGTCCAGATGATGCTACTGGATCACTTGTGTCGCGATAGATTACTGATACGGACAAGGGGTAATAGTAGCGCCGTTCCCTCGGGTTTTCCGCTCGCAAACCATCTTAGTGTAGCTCCTGTTGCTCTCCGTTGAAAGCCTAACATTTTGACAATGTCTTTGTCAAATATGCATACATTTATGGGATATTACACGCTAGAAAGCTTCCGGTAAAGACTGTATGCAAGCCAAAACTTGGGAATATTGAAGCAGAGAAAGGCTCCGAACTCTGTAAGAAGGGAAACCCAAGGTAAAACTAGAGAAATTGGGGTTAGAAAGCCCAAGGTTGGAAAGCCCAAGGTCAGGCAACCTAGCGTAAGAACCCATAGTGAGAACCTAGGCCTAAACCCAGACCCAGACCTAACAACTTAGACCTAAACCTAAACCTAGACCTACGTCTTACTCTACAGGCTATATTTATATACTGAGCACTAAGGAGGCGGGAAGCAGCGAGGACTGACTTAAGTTGATGTTAACAAAAGGAAATATTATTAGGCGAGGGCTTAGTAGTACTTTACTGCCTTGTAGTTAGCCTTCTGGCGAGAACATGACTGACTGTGGTTGCAACGTTACCTGCTAGATGTGTAGTGTACGTAGGTACGGTACCACCCGCCTGGGAGCCATGGGCTGGCTATACCTCAGGGACAGGATCAACGTGACACTCCGAAGTGGATCACGGTCTGAATAACCTCACTCAACGGAATTGTCCACCAAGGTGGTTCGACCCACACATTGCCCAGGCTTCGACATCAGTCGCCTCACCTCACCACTGACTTCACTCACCCCTTCTTCACCACCATCTAAGTTAGTCTCTTCATTCTGCCAACATCTATTAGCAGCTGCCAATGGCTGACAGATTTAGGCCGTTTGGATCCTTCAAGACTAGCCAAAACTTCATTCCTAATGCTTTGCTTAGAACAGGCAGATAGTTGTAAGTCTGCTTACTAGTCTGCGCCGCACATTGCTAGCTCGCCGAGTGTAGGTAGTCAGGGCATAGAGCTGCTTTGCTTGAGCTGAGTACACCAGATGCCAAGAAGAAAGCAAAGGCAACCGAGCAGCCTGAAAAGGCAACCAATCAGACCGTCGCACTCGCAGCCACCATGTCCCATGAGGGCAGTGGCAGCGAGATGTCCGGATGAGCAAAGCAGGCTGCGGGAACTGCGGCAAACGCAGGCATGTTCGTCTTTAGCAGGGCAAGGGTTCCTTTGCATCAAGGCTTCGCCATGGTCCGGTTGCATTGCCAGCAGCGTTCCCTACGAATCCCTCTCCTTCAACCCGTCAGTCACGTCGACCAAGCATGCGCACTCCGCGGCCTTTATGCTCAGCAATCATACCTAGTACAATCGCACTTTAACATCCCATCCGACGTTTTGCCTTCTGATAACAATGTCAACGCAGTAGTAGGACAGCCAAGGACCCTCTCGAGAGCAATGCCAAGATACCGAAGATTCAAAAAGGACACCTGCAATGTTTCCAGGATCGAAGAAAGACTCCAGTCTTCCGGGGGTGCTTCTCCTTCTTATCCTTCTCTTGCCACTCACTTCGTCATTATTATCAAATCAGCTATCCACACCACCGTGTCGCTCTTTCGCATGTTCGAGATTCCGGTCAATCATGACACCATCATCAAATGCATCATCGTGCTCGTTCCCGATCTTGAAAATGGCTAACTTGGGGCCTAAATACATGTTGGCCCCCAGCGAGGAGCTGCAGCGTCAAGACATGACCGTTGCCGTGACCAAGATTTAGCAGTTGCTCTGCCAGGCCGCCGCCTACAAGTGATGGTTCGGGAAGCCCAATCAGGATACCACCAGCTGGACCTTTTTGTATAACACCCCAGAGCTGATGAAAAAGGACATGACCACCATGTTCTCTGACCAAGCCATGGTGGCGCCGACATTCAACTACATATATCCCTTGTCATGCCCATGGACATAAACGCCAGACGACGCGACATGGAGATCCTCTACTAGGCCAAAAGGTGAATGGATGGAGGGAACACGGCAGAAACACATCTAGACTAATTGGTTTTCTTTTAGGGGCTACCTGTCGCCTGTTGACGTCTAGAGTCTTGCTTGCCCTTGCCACATTCTTGTCGGCGCGGACATTCCTTGCTACACTAATGCAACCTCACTAAGTCGACAAGACTCGGGCTATTTGTATAGATGTAGAGGGTCGTCGACATGGCTGCTACTGCCTACCAGTAACGAGGCACGAACTTATTAGTACTACATCTAAAATACATAGAAAAACAGCCAACCATTTATATATAGAAAAGCTTAATATAGCAGCTATTATAATAAAAACATAATTACTATAATCACTGACAGACCTGTTATGTCAACTTATTTCTTTCAAAGGCACAACACTTCTTTCTTTTATTAAAATAAGGACACCTTTCTAAAAAGCAAAATTCTCCTTCTTTGCAAATTAACAACAAAAATATAGGGAAGTGGGCCAATAGTAGTAGTAGTAGTAGTAGTAGTAGTAGTAGCTGTGGTGGTGGTGGTGGTGGTGGTGGTAATTTACTCGTCGTCCTCCCCAGCCCCCTCCTCCCGAGGACGCCCTTCGGACATGGTGATGCCGGCGTCCTGGATCCAGAGGGTGGCCGAGAGGGCCACGGACCTCACAGTCATTGCGTGGACGCGGGCGTCGCCGGTGCGGAACATGGGGGGAGTGGGCACGGTGCAGAGGCGGGCGCACGCCAAGACCCACTCGGCCGTCTGGACATCCATGCCCTCGAACTCGGCGTCGGCGATGTCGACGGGGACGCCCGCCGCGTCCCTACGCCAAGTGATGGCGATGGAGGGGCGGGGCGCTTGTTGCTGCTCCTGCTGCTGCTGCTGCTGGGGGGGAGACGGGGGGAGGAGCTCTTCGTCGTCCATCTCCTCGTCGTCAAAACCGGGCAGCGGGCCCAGAGTGTGGTCGTCGTCGTCGCCGCCGCCGTGGGCCAGTGACATGCGGCCTACGCCGCGGGCGAGCTCGTCTTCCTCGTCGTCATCCTCCTCCTCCTCCTCCTCCTCCTGAGGAGCCGGGGTTGGTGCTGGTGCTGGAGCGGGAGCGGGAGCGGGAGCCGGGGAGGGGTCTGCCCAGAGGCCTATAAGTTTTGTTAGCCGTGCAAGTAAGCACTGTAAGAGGCCCTAAGTAGATTATTATAAGGCTAGAGGGGCTGTTTATATCTATATTGTAGAGATAACTTGTTATGGAGAATGTGTAGAGTGTTGTAGGGATTACTTACGGTTGGAGACGGTGGTGACGTCGGCGGAGGTGGGCTCGGGAGCGGTGGCAGCGCTCTGGTGGCGCGCGTACATGGCGGCGCGGACGGCGGCGATGACGTCGGCGGGGGGGAGGGTCCTCTTGGTGAGGGAGTTGACGAGGGCGGCGAGGGCCTTGGTCGAGGCCGTCTTGAGGGGCACGGCCCGCCCCAGGAACAGGAAGATGGTGGCGTCGGGGTCGAGGCCCAGGGAGACGCGGGCCCGGGAGAAGCGGGTGACGAGGTCGCGGGCGACCGGGGTGACTCCCGACGCCGGGAGCACAGGCACCAATTGGCCAAAGGCCGAATCAACGACGCGGGAGACGTCGGCGCCCAGTTCCCTAGACAGGAACTCAGGCCAGTCGGGGTCGGGGACGGCGGCGCGGTGGGGCTCAGTGGCCCGGTGGTGGGCCCACCATTCCTGGTGGAGGGCGAGGAGGGTGGTGGTGGTGGTGGTGGCGGCGGTGGTGGTCTCGGGCATCGCGGCCCAGGCCCGGAGCTCGCCCAGCAGACGGGCGACGTTGGTGGCGGCGGCGTTGGGGGCAGCCATTGAGTATGTGTGTGCGTGCGTGCGTGTGTATGTGTGTGTGTATGTGTGTGTGCGCGCGCGTGTGGATGGATGGATGGATGGATGGATGAGTCGGAGCAGAAGTAAAAGCAGACTTTTCAAGCTTCCAACATGTAGGGAGACAGAAGGACATGGACACGTGCAGTACACAATGTTCAATTTGGGGAGGAAGGGACCATGTACATGTCAGGGGTTACAGTTGCCATCATCATTATGGGCAAGAGCCTAGTTGTGTTCAGATGGTAGTTGCATTCGGCTGTTTACCAAGAAAGGAGTCTAGGAGTCTACTTGAGAGAAAAAAAGGAGCGAGCATCCTTAAGTTATGGACGGCGCTTCCACTGCTGCTAGTATTGCATCTGCTCCTGAATTAGACCGACAGATGGATTACCATGATACAGTCCAACCTTGACCCGGCAAGCAAGCCCTTCACTCTGTCAAAGGCAGTTCAGGTCATTCTATCCATAGAGGGGTCCTCCTCCTTCTCAAGGCTCATAACGAGGGTGTGACAAGCAAGGACGGCTGAGACCATGTGGATGGTGTGAGGATCTGTGTGATTGGAAAGTTGGAGCCTGTCTGCCTTGGCACTCTCAATAATAGAGGCACCAGCACGCACCAACGTACGGCTGAGTTGTGTGATTTCGTCGTCTTCCTGAGCCGTAAGGAGAGTCTGGTTACACTTGATTTCGTTATTGTGATCCCCTAGAGGCAGACTGACAGCAGTGGTGTTGGAGTGTAGCATATCGGGATGTCTGTCTGTAATATGCTCGGGTCGGTGGGTTGAGGAGGCGTTGGATGACGTGGTCATGGGTCGGATCTGACTTGGGCAATGGGATCGACTCGTACCCGCGACGACCGTGGGGCTATCAACATGGGCAAAAGTCAGAACAAGCAGGGGAAGAGGATGTGAAGCCACCGTACCTGGGCGATTCCGCGTCGGTATGTCGGCTTGCAATGAGCCCGGGTTGGCAGGTTGAGGAGGCGTTGGACGACATGGCCTTGGGTCGGATCTGTTCGGATATGATTGTGTGACGAAGGCAGACTCTGGTGTGGTGTGGTATGGCGTGGCTGTGGAATGCGGGAAAAGACGTTTGGTTGGCAAGACGTGACTCTCTCTCTTGATGGGGTTTGTTGGTGTTTGTTGGTGTTTGTTGGTGTTTGTTGGTGTTTTCGTTGGCGTCGTAACCTTGGGTAGTTTGATGGACAGATGTGACTTGAAAGAAGAGAAGCTGGAGGAGAAGGCGAGATGAGGGGCAGACAGAGTGAAGGGGAGAGAAAGAGAGAGAGAGAGAGAGACAGACGGTGGAGACACATACAGAAACCGACGCTTGCACGTACCTACCTGCCTTACTTAACTGCATGCCCAAGGTACGTACCTTTTACCCAGGGAAGGAACCTACCACAGGCATTGGAACGTACCAATGCGGAGGAAGGTACCTTTGGACGTAGCGGACGGAATGGAAAAGAAGACACGCAACAGTCGCTGGGATGGATGGATCGATCCTACCGTAGGCATGGCGGTGCGTGCGTCTCTGAGACTCGCTTGAGGAGTGGTCGCAAAGCCGGCTATCTCGTGAGAATGAGATGCGTCCATTGGTCGGTCTCGGGGATCGGCTGCGTCGGGGGACGGGACGGGACGGGACGGGACGTGTGGTTGCGGGCTGGTCGGAGCCTCAACCCTCGGATCAGCCAGAATAGACTAGTTATATGCTAGCCATCCATCGTCCACGGCCAGCGTCAGTGTGGCCTCGTGTGGTGGTAGTGTGGCTGGCTGGCTGAGGTTTTGTGGCTGTGAAATTGCGACCGTAGCTGTCTGCGGGTCTGGGTCTGTGTCTGTAAGACCTACAAATGTCATCTTGCAGGTACATACACAGATGGGTACGTACACCTTGTGGCCAGCCACATGGGGCGAACATGGGTCTTGATTGTGGAATTGTGGGCAAGTGCGGCTGTGCATGTCCCCTTTTACTGAAATCCTCCTCCTCCACACATCCATCCCTCTTCTCTTCCCACCAACCAGCCACCGCTTCACCTATTGCCGCTGTTCTGCTTCCATGAACTGTGGCCTACCATCATGGGCGTGCCCAGGTGAGGAACGGGATGAGTGACGATAGTGGATAGGCGTGTTGTTCAATAATAACAATCAATACCCATTTGCAATGAGTCGGCTCAGATACATGGCAGGTAGCCCAGGCAGACAGAGGCTTTGGCGACGAATTGAGACACGCAGTATGAAAAAGAGAAAAAAAGAAATCAAAAACAAAAAAAAAAAGAGGAAAGCTGAAAAGAAAAGCCATGTAGACCTTGTTGCAAACACACAGTCCAAAGCAAGCATGACTTGTCGTGCCATTAAGCTTTGCGATCCTGCGCCTACAGGTGGGCGGGGATGGGAGGAGTGGTGTGAGGGCACGCCTAGGGGTACGTTATGTAAGCTGCATGCATGATTGATGGATTATTCCATCTACTGCTGGGTGTGTGGCTAACTATGTATATGTGGCTTATGCCTGAGCCACACCTCACAAGTGGAATGGAACGGCCGCCGCAACCACGTGTGACACACAGGCACGACTGGCTACAGATCGGTGTGTGACGCGGAGAGTCTGGGAACCTGCAGCTTTTTGCAGACGCGACGTGGGAAAGCGACGTACAAGGGAGACTTATTCTATTACCCGGGTAGGCAGAGAGGTGGTAATTACCAAGCGGATTCGGTCAGTGGCGGGTCTTGGGGCGGGTGGGAGATAATTGTTGGGCAATGAAGAGGGTGGCGAACATTAGGACGCGTCACCATAAGGATGCGATGACCAGACACAGCGCAAGAAGCTCAAATGTGTACCAATGTTAGAACCATCTCTCTCGGTATTCTTAAGGTATAGGTAGATAGCAATAGTGTCAGACCGAGATGTTCCAGGCCTAGATAACCCACCCAGATGACCCAGACCCAGATAACCCAGACTAAAATAGCCCAGGCCTAAGATGACCCAGGCCTACCTAGATAACCCAGACCTAAGATAACCCAGGCCTAGAAACCCTAGACTTTAATAACCTAGGCCTAAATAACCTAGGCGTAAATAACCCAGACTTCGAAAACCTAGGCCTAGATAACCCAGACCTAAGATAACCCAGGCCTACCTAGAAAACCCAGACCTAGAAAACCCAGACCCAGATAGCCCAGACCTAGATAACCCAGACCTAGATAACCCAGACCTAGATAACCTAGACTAAAATAGCCTAGGCCTAAGATAACCCAGGCTTACCTAAAGAACCCAGACCTAAATAACCTAGACCTAGAAAACCTAGACCTTAATAACCCAGGCCTAGAAAACCTAGGCCTAGATAACCCAGACCTAAGATAACCCAGGCCTACCTAAAAAACCCAGACCTAAATAACCCAGACCTAAAAAACCTAGACCTTAATAACCTAGGCCTAGAAAACCTAGACTTTAATAACCTAGGCCTAAATAACCTAGGCGTAAATAACCTAGACTTAGAAAACCTAGACCTAGATAACCTAGACCTAAATAACCTAGACCTAAACAACCTAGACCTAGATAACCTAGGCCTAAGATAACCTAGGCCTAGCTAGATAACCTACCTAGATAACCTAGGCCTAGCTAAATAACCTAGACTTAGAAAACCTAGACCTAAATAACCTAGACTTAGCTAGATACCCTACCCAGATAACCTAGGCCTAGATAACCCACCTAGGTAACCCAGATCTTAATAACCCAGGCCTAGATAAACCAGGCTAAGATAACCCAGACCCAGACAATCCAGGCCTAAACGACCCAGACATATATACAAAACGGAGGCAGCAGCAGCTAATATTTAGACTTTTGGCTCGTTAGCATTATGTCTGGACAGATTCAAGCTCGGATTTGAGGCTCCTATGGTCGAGGTATTATCGGCGGCCACATCTGTCTCCGACGCAAACCGTCAGCAAGGAAGAGACACCAGGCCACAGAGGAGAACTAACCGTCGCCCATGGGTTGAGCTGGATGGTCAGCGACAACAGTTCCAGTCCTGTTGGTTGCAAGAGTACTTACAGGGAAGACTAGCGTATGTATTTCTTGAATAATTGATGTAATCACCAACTCCTTGACAGTGGGTGTGTCTCAGGTGGTGAAGGGTGCTTTCACGTTGCATGCATGAAATAAAGAGAGTTGAGTGCTTCTTTCAACAAGACGTACCACAGCTGCCGCTGGAGGGGCCAGCCGGGCGTTGCACGAGACATGTTCTGACAAGTCTGCGATTGATCAAGCCTGCTAAGCACATGACTATACTGTATGTGAGGTGGGGTTGGTGTGTCTGTGTTAGCAGCACGCTGGTAGAAAGCAATAGAGTAAACCTAAAAGTTGCCTTGTCTCTTAGGGGTTTTATATACGTGAACTAGCTATTTCTGGGGAAGGGAGGGGGTTCCTAGAATTCTATAAGCTACTGCTGTCCTTCCTCTATACTCCTTCCTGATGTGCTCACCTTCTGTATAGCCTACAGGTTGTGGTATGTACTGAACCTTGGACATCTCTATGTGGGTAGGATTCCTTGGTTAATGACGGTCGTACGGCTGGCGTCAGGCTCAACATAAATAAGGCGGCGGCGGCGGGGCTCTGTGGATGTATGTAATAGTGCTGGTGATTCCCTCTTGATCGTGGAGGACAGTGCCTTAATGAGCCAGGCGACGTTGGGGTCGGCCTGGTTGCTAGTAGGGTCGCGCTTGGCGGCGAGGATGGCTATTACTCTGCTGTGTAATGTGTTGTAGATGGCTCCCTTGGGTATGCGTGTGGTGGTATCTGATAGGAGTTTGATGATGCTTAGGCTGTCCTGGGTTGGGGAATGGGGGCAACTCCTTGCTGCGAGCTTTTGGTGGCGATTAAATGCGAACCTGATGACGATGCTGGTAAGGATGGGGTGATGATGGAAGACCTTCTGCCCTGGGAACCCTCGGCTAGGGTGTAGCCATTCGCCAAAGAGGCTTAGTGCATCACTTGTCGACGGATCACTGGCGGATTGCAGTTGTCGTTCCGGGGAAAAGGTGGTTTGCTAGAGGCATCTGGCGTCTGCACAGGTACGAGAGAGCACAGATTGGGTGCCGTAGATGTCGCAGAGAACGGCACACATGGCGGCGGTCGCCGTCGGCACCGATTCTGCGTTTCCTGAGAGACTGAAGCCGTACAGAAGAGGGCTGAGGTACGTGGCAGCCATGAGGCGGTTAGCGTAAGGGAACTAGTTCGCCTGCTAGACGAGACGGGCTATAACGTGGAAATTGTACAAAACGACAAACGGGCTAGCCGCTAACCCCTGAGGCCCCCAACCACCAGCCGGGGGAGGGAGTTGCTCTTGGTGTAGATGCGAGATCTGCGGGCATCCGGCCTAATCAAGACGCAAATGGTCTAAGATGTAGTCTTAAGGTGTGTTTGCACTAGAGTATCTCGTATTCAGTAGCAGTCCAGATGTCAGGTAGGGAAGCATGTGAAGGCCTGGCAGACAGAAGCAATAAAAAAGGGGGTGTTGCTGGCAGCCAGCATGGGAGATAGCAATGCCTCCTGGAGACAGCAGCCAAGGCAGCCGTTTACGCAGAAAAACAAAGACTGCATGGCGGGCGGTTCTATGGTAAACTTAGTTAGTCATCCGTCCTTTACATGTAGCTCCATAGTTACAGCAACCGGCAGAACACAGAGTATTATTTAGCGTCTAGGTATTATTATTTGACATAAACATCAGGCCCCCTACAGATACTTTATAGGGTTTAGAAGAAGAGGGCAGGAAGCCTTACTTGGATAATAAAGTGTTCAGCTTTGTTAACTTCCTCAACATGCTGGCTACCGTTAATAGTATCCGGAATCAGCTAGGGCAAGAGGCTGCTTTGAAACCGGTCTGGGCTGAGTGAGGGGCAAAACATGCCTGTTGATTAAAGGAGACGGCGGCATGTTAAGCTTAGGAGTAGAGTAGCACAAGCAAAGCTGATACATTAAGGCGTTTGTCGCGCCGGCAATAACAACAAACTATAGCTGTTAGTTGGTTAAACGCCAACCAGGACGGTACGATAGGAGGTGGACATGCTGGGCATCTTCAATGAGGCTGATGTTGCTTGCATCCAGCTAAGTTGAATAAGAAAAAAGATGTTCCGGATTGGACACTGTGACACCTATGTCCTCGGGCGTGGGCGGCGGACGCGTCAACTAACCAATCAATTAATTAATTAATATACCTTGCACGCGAATACTCTCTAGATGAACGTAGCTGGGTTGGTTTGTTGACTACCTACAGTCGCATTGGTGAACATCCACAGACCAGCAGCTCCAAGTCATCTTGTGCTGCGTCCATACCGATAAGATCAATATTTCAGCCAGATAAGGTGTATGCCATCTTAGCGTCCACCTCTGGATCCCATTCTTTCTACTTGTTATCTACTCTTGCCTTAGACTAAAGATGTAAGAGGATTAGTTTTCCATCTAGAACACTGCCACATAACAAGAATCTTTAGATCTCTGCTTAACGAGACTGTTCAAGAGTCTGTTACTGCACACGACTGGGCTTAAGGGGTTACGTTTGTTTGGCAAGCCCCTACGTCTTAATTAAGAAAGACGGCTGCATTCATCCTTGCTCTGCGTCCATTGCGTCAATTAGTTATGTCCCGTTATCACCTTGTCTCAATTTAACTCGACTTATGCATCTTAAACACCTCTAATTAGTCTATGTTCTATCCCATGGCGTCTTTTTGCCCTTGCCCTCGCTGGAGAATTTTCTACACACTCTGATTGCGCGTTATTGGTTACCATTATCTTAATAAAACGCGCCTGTGTCTTTGCAACCTGTCATGGCATCTTTTCCGAGCCAAGTTACTTATTATCGTTGGTGGCTGCAAAGGACATCACTCCGTCGGCGAGATGCATTTTTCAAGCACCCGCAGCAATACCCCGACTACGTGTTAGTCCCTCCCCAAGGCGACCAAACCTAACCCTAACTCGACCTAATTGATCCTTAACGCTGCAGGCAACGTGATACAATTTCTGTCCCTGTCGTCGGCAGGTAGCGAGCCCCCTGAGTCCCCTTAAGACCGCTCTACAACTGAAACGCTCAAGATGCACCAGATACAAGGAAGGCCACTAAAGACCGCAAGCTTAACACTATCGTCAGCTAGCAACAAGAATACAGCTGTGCTAATATCGTCCCCTGCAGACGCGTATTAGAGATTGCGTCTGGACGGCGCAGCTGGCGTTCCCTCCTACCCCCAAACACCCTTTACTGGTCCTCTACCTGACGGTTTACGCCCTTAACCCGACCCTAACCTCTACGTGGTCCCGCCCCTAGATCGCTGCCATTATAGCCCTATGACTAACGCCGCCCTGACCGCCTACGACGCTGCGAATCGCTTTTCCCTCCGTCTCGCCCAGCGTGTCATCATTAAACACGGCCCCAGCAGCCCTCATAGCCTCCGTCCTTAGTAGCGCTGACGCCTGCTATTGCCGTCTATTGTTAAATGTAATATCACTCTAAACATAGCAAATATAACGCAGTTAATAATATGACAGAGACTAAGCTTAAGGTAGAACTTAATAGGGAGTTAGCTAGAGAAGAATTTTCCCAGGAAGTGCCGGTTATGTTAATTAAGAAACCCAAAACAACAGGACCTACTGTGCAGCCTCCTAAGCCATGGCAGCTCTTTCCAGACCGGCCACAGGCTTCAGTCAACACCTTAACCTACGCAGAAAACAACTCTTACCAGACCATAATCAGTTTTAATTCATCCCACCTCCCAGTAGCCTTCTCTGTTTGCACCTTCTTTAGTCCCCGCAAAGGTACATCAGCCGCTTATGTGTGTATCTATCCCTAATGTCTTAGGCCAGATATAATCTTGTTAAACAGAAACATAATTGTCATCAACAGCACAGACATACAAGCACACTAGGACAATAAGGTGCAACTATAGGGTAACAAACTTAAGGGGAAAGCTGCCCTTCTACATCTGATTCTGCTGCCAACACGACCCATACACAGATAAAGCCGTCAAACCATGCCGCACCATATTCTGCTAACGCCTATCCTAACTAATTTAATATTAAATATATATAAGAGTATATCTACAATATTAATAAAAGTATGTTATAAGAACAACAACAAGATTCTAGTGTGAGGATACGCTAGTATTTATATGTCTTTTTATAAACACAAGGGACGTCTGCCTTTATCTTAGCATATTTACGACTTCTAATACCTTCCCAAGCTTAATAGACCCGTCCGAGGTCCTCCAGCAGGCCATCAAGAGCCTTACAGAAGCTAAACAAGGAACGAGGAACAAGACGACTTAATAGACCAGACGGCCCAGGCCCGTCTGAAGTTTCATGCGGGAGGATTGTAGATGTCGAGTCGTCAATCCTGTCGAACCCAGCAGAAGGGCACCTAATGCTTCCGCTTATAATCGTATGCCTTACATCCATCACCTCCTCGTGCAAGGCTTGAAACGGCTATAATAGCGAGAATACACCTACGTCAACAAGCTATACCGTCCTATTTATACGCCGCTAACGCTTTCTTTAAGATAATACTCTACCTACTATGCTAGAGCGCTAGAATGTCCTAACAATTAAGTAAATTACTACCCCTCCTAACCTACTTACTTTTGCTTGTTACTTCCTTATTTAGCTGCCGTGACATCTCGTCACCCTAGCTGCCGCAACAAGAGATCGACACATGCCAGAGGCTGGCTGCTAGATAAGACGCAGGAGGAGGACTGTCATGGCAATATAACGCAGGATAGCAGGTTCCAATAGTTCTAGTGTCGTGTTAATATTTAAGGAGGGGCTGAACCACATAATGCGATTTCCTTCTTCCCAAGTAGCTCCATACGTAACTCATTCTATCCTAGTAGAGCCTTCCTATAGGCTATAGTATCTAAGATGGCAGTAGAGCCCTCCCCCCTTCCAAGACTGGATTCTCTTATTCGTCCGTCCTTGCACTTGGGAAGGGAGATGCTTGCCGTTAACATTTTGGTACTAGCTTATCTCGGTGACGGTCTTAGTGACATTCCCGGCGTTATGAAAGCAGATCAAACCAAAATGCTCTCCCTGCATCCGTCCGTCCCCCGCCCCGACTATGGCTGGGGATACCCTGGCATGGTCATATGGACCCACTCGTCCCCGATCCCCCGGCCGGCTTGCTTCCGAGGCGAGAGCCCATCAATGGGAGGAAGCATGTTCCAGCCTATATGTAGTTAACTTGCCTGTCCTTACTCCTGGACATTTGACTCCTTTATCGTGGACGTGGGATTCGGCGCCTTCAAACCGACCTTGGAGGGGGATGGGACGGGAGCTGTATTCCTTGCATCACTCACCACCAACAATTCAGACGCCGTGGACGCCCGGGCCGCTCACATGCTACGGGAACAGTACGGAATCAAACGTCTCTTCTATTCTTCTCTCATCAAGGGTCTCGTGAGTACTCTGAGTTTGGAGCAGTCAAACAAATATGCACCACGCCTTCCTAGATCGCCTGAGAGTCTTAAGATGGCAAGCGACGTCTTCCAGCCCAGGGCTTAATTACACCCTTGTCGATATAATTGCCATAAAAGATCTTTTTATTGCATCTACGCGGCGCGATAGTTGTTGTATTTGCGGCCCTTATTAGTTAAAACATGCGTCCTCTTCTAGTGTACGCCGCTCAAAACTCTTAAGTATATAACGGCTTTTCTCTGCTCAAGATCAGTATAGACCTTGTTTTCCTTCTCCACCGTTTCTTCCTGTGGGCGTAATGCTTGTAGTGCGGTTATGATTCCTTGTACTTTCATCAATTCTCTTTACTATGACTCGAGTCCCGCGACGTTTGTCCTGGTCTGCTCCTCTTGCTGCTCCTAGACGCTTCCTACTAAACGGTCATGTTTTAAGGAGTTATTAGTTAGTTAGCTGAAGACTAAAGTAATACCTTATTAAGTATTATTGGTAGATATTATATTATTACTCACTACTAACAAGCTCTTCCAAAAGGCAGCCACATTAATCCTAGGGCTCAGTCTGCGCTTTCTGGGCAGGGTTACTAACGATGCTGAGTGCGATCCTGGAGTCCAGGTCTGCAATTTACTGTTAACATACTATTAGACTTAAGGGACTGCCTTCAAGCTGCTGCCTCCTGGCGGTTTTAACGACCAAGACTCTCTCAAGATCGTCGCAGGCCAGTATGTTCTAGGAGCTGTATCTAGGACAGTGTAACATGTTACTGTTGTGGACGGATACGGACAACAGGCAGTGCTTAGCTACGAACATCCCCTGCAGAATCACGTTAACGTACCATCAGCGTACGCCGTCCTAAGGCTCACACTAGGCGGGATAAGCACCGAGGACACTAGCTAGGATCTAATGCCGTCCTTCTCTAATGGGCAGATAACCGAAGTCAGGCTAAGGCAGAGCGAGGTCACAGTTAAGGATATTACCAACAAAATCTACACACCCCTCGTCAGCCTGGGCAAGGAGTTCATCGCGTATTACCCTATAGAGAAAGGGAGCTACACCAGCCTGGACCATTTCTACTCGGGCTTCAACCTTTCCACAGTCAGTAAGGTGGAATTCGCCAATTCCAAGTCGCCCGTAGTCCACAACACGCCTATGTTTGTCCGCCCGTTTGCCCTAAGCACAAGTTCCACCACCAGCAGCAGCTACACTAATGCCGCCCTTGACTGTCCGGCGCAGGGACTCATCGGCGCGGCAGAGTTTCGCGATGTCGAGACGCAGCCGGATGGCGGAACAGAGTGCGCCTGCAAGCGAGCGTACGCCACCATCTCGGTCGGTTCACCCCTTCTCACTCCCGGCTTTCGCATTGCCGCTGTCAATATGAAGTTTGTCTCGCAGGTTCAGACGGAGCCCTCCCTCGGGGGCTATATTTAGGGCCTGCCACCCTTGCCTGCTGTGAACTACTTTGACAAGGCCATAAGTAACGAGACCATTTCCCGCTCCACCATGGACGCGAGGGAGGTCTGCGCTGAGATCTCGGGCCAGTGGACTAGCAACGATAACTATGACTTTAACAACCTAGGCATCGCCGTCTTTAAATCCGCCACGGCTGACGTCTACGCTCTCCGTCTGCGTCTCTGTGGTTGGCGGCCCCTTCTCGTGTATTGCCTGCGGCCCTCCAACCTGCCATACGATCTCAGCATCATCACGTTGCCCATCAACAAGGCCTATACCAAGCAGGGCTGTCTTGATGGGCGTTGCGGTCTTGACGCGGATTCTGACATTTTAAGAGTGTAAGGGAGAGAGCAGAGCTACGATAAGGACGCATGAAGAAGCGCGTCGTTAAGGAGGGCGAAGCCCTCTAGGCCGGTCTAGATACGCACCAGACTGGCGCAGTTGACTGTCTGACTACCTTCGCCAGTTCGCTCGATCCCAGCTTATTGTAGGGTGATCTCCGTAAGACGGCGGCAGAATTGGCCCGAGATGATGCCAATTGCAAGTCCGACGTGGCCAATCGGTGTCTCATGAACCTTCTCTTACGCGCCGTGCGCAACTTGGTCAACTGGTACGTCTGGTCTGCCCAGGGCGGTCTCTACTCCCTCGCCTAGGAAGCCACCAGCTATCTATCACCAGCCCGAGCTGGGTGTCACTTTTTCGTACCGGGGTGCTATTAGTGGGGGCCTCAGCTACGACATCATCGTCGGTCTGGTCACCACGAGCCTGACGGCCGATCTCATAGGCGGTCTGCACATGAACCTGACAAACACCAAGGATTCGTCGGAGGAGACGACAGTGTCGCCCCTTTTCGACCTCAACCCGAGCATGTTTCTCTCTGTACGGAACACTAATGCAAAAAGTGTAAATACTAGAACGATTGAGAACGGATTTATAGGCCTGCGGCCGGTTGCCGTCAAGATAGGTACCCACTAGATGATATTTATGCTTGAACCTGATGCTAAGACCATATGCGTCTTTTTCTTCTTCCAACAAGTCATTGACCGCGTCTGGCTGCTGTCTTCTACTGACCCCGGCGTCGTCACCCTCCGATGCTGCGCAGACCGTGACACGCGCCGTTCCTGGCCAGTCATGCATCGCGTCACGTATGTTTCTTGCGTGCTACCATGACTCACATCCGTCCAGGACTAGTCGGTGGCTGCTGTAGACGACTGGCCCAGGGCGGATAGCATCACGACTGATGTCGTGGTGGCGAGCTTTCAGCTTCTGGAAGCTCCGGCGCTCATCGTCTCCACGACCAAGTCCAAAGCTAAGCTATCGTTGCCTGTACGTCAGGGTTCGTCCTGGCTGTTTTCTACATTGGCTGCTCGTGATCAGCTCGTTCCAAAGGGTATTGAGATAGTTGCCAAGTACTAAGATGTCCTAGCTTAGAAACTATCATAGGACAGAATCCTACATGAACTACACTTTGAGGTTGTAGCAATCAATATAAAATTGTTTCTGGGCTTGCTAATAAGATTCCTTTTTACTGTTATTGACCTTGTATGCTTGTAAGGGCCCAGTAATCCAATATTCTTGCCAGTATCCGCGATATCACTACCTCACTAGTTCCTCTCTTACATCGCTTAAGCTCTCAAATATCATCCCGTCAAGCCGCCAGGACATTTTTAGTGCATCATTGTCCTGTAAGGTCTTAATCTTAGCTATGCCTCTAAAACTCTACAAGCCTTCACTATCCCCAGAAAGCGGTAATGAGATCATGAAAGATAGAAACCATGACGCGGAGAAGGAAGAAGGGAATGAAGAGAAAGTTGGGGAAGGACTGTAAGAAAGCCAGGCTGGCATTGGGGAGGTTAGAGGCCAGGGGAGGCCTCGCTTGAGAGCCTGACGACGTCGATGCCAATAGTCCTAGCACAACTGTTAGTAACAATTCTAGCTTAGGTAGACTGCCAATAGCCAGTTAGGGAAGGGGAAACAGGGATAGTAAGTTACCAAGCGACACTCAAAGGTCGACAATGAGAGGACCAATGGCTATTGGGTTAACGCCATAGTGATTAAACACTGTGGCTATGTAATTGCTGTCCAGTTTGGGTTGATGCAGATCCCGGCCAGTCCAGGGGAACATGGACAAGCTAGGAGCGCGATAGCCGCGTCGCAGCAAGTGGGATTTGACCCAGCGGCGCACAGCCATGACGGAGTCAGTTGGAAAGGTGCGCTTGAGTTGTTGTAGAACATCGTTAGCGGCGGGATAAAGGTAGTAATCGTCCAATCGTGACAAGGACAACATGTCTGCTTGTCCTTGTTGGCCGGCATGCATTTTGGCTATTCTGACCTCTGAGATACTGGTGATGACGGTATCGGTTGAGGGATACTCTCTTAGAGGGACAGTCACCGTTGCGAGACCAATTATCGTTCAAATTGGAGAATATATGGCAAGATTAAATGGCTTGTTAGGGCTTTCTTGTGTTGCGTAGTTGCCAGAAGGCGATGGAGGGGAAAGGAGATGTAGCAATCCAAAGAGCAGAAAAGCAAGAGGAGAAAGGGAAGCAGTGGAAGGATGGTCTGGTGATAGCTCTTAGAATGTCTAAGGTGGCCCCTTCAATGAAGATACCGGGATGCCTGTTTTCCACCTTGAAGATCCGTGGCCTAGTTGTCTCAAGGTGATCTAAGACATAATTGCCGCATGGGAATTGCGTATCCACCTTTATCCCTCTGGTGCCTTATTCTTGTCTGCTACACCAAGATAGTCGCAAGATGAGGGCTTGGTAAGACAAGGCATTATGACTTCTGAAGGTATACGCACGCGGTTCTGCCTCAACCGGCTGGACGTGTTGTCCACGAGCCGGACTACCAGATGACACTTAAGACGTTTACTTGATCCTATTGATCACCAACAGGACTTTGAGAAATGAAACTGGTCTCAACAGCTTTAGAGGTGCATGGCTAGAGGGCAGGATTTGTGTGTGATACGCACTTTACTGCCGACCTGTGCTTTTCGAAGTGTTTAGGATGGCAATATAACATCGGCGCTTCAAGCTCTCATCCCGTGCTGTTGCAGCTGTTGCTAGACGTTGTGACTACCTGTCGCCCATCGCATGCACCTATGGCTACAGGATATCGGATTCCATACCACGTCTACTCTCCCCCCAAAACTAGCACCCTTGGAAGCAAGGAAGCGCACCAGAGCCAAGTCCTCTACCCCGCAGATTCTTAAGGTCGCAAAGCAAAACTCCATAATCTTATCTAGACCCTTAAGTACTAGGTACAAGATATCATGTGTCCCTATTAGCGCTAGGTAGGTATCTACTACCTATCTATAGTACTGTGCTAAAAGTCTGGATAAACACCCTATCAACCTCTGTCATATAAGCCAATAAAATGATGGAGGCTGTAGCGGGATTATTTGGTGATTGGGCTGCTTTTTTGGTGTAGGTACAGACTTTTGACCTAGTCCTGTAGCACTAGTAGCAAAAAGCGGACATTCACAACACCATCCTGTAAATTCCATCCACGCACCTAAACAAGCATACAGACAAGATAAGAAAAGACAAGACAAGACGGAACATCAAAGAGCACTTAATATAAGCTTCCGCCTCTCTCCTCGTTAGACTGCGCACGCCATGAAGGCGTTAGACAGCATTATGAAAACGCTAACAGTCAGTGGTTTTAAGTAGATCCTGTCGCCTTGCTTTACTGGTTTATAGGACCTTACGGTAGTAGGGGAAGTATTATATTATTAAGATCCATTAAGCAAGGCCTCTTGTAAGGTAGTTGTTAATCACTCAGAGCTGTGTAATAAGGGGGAGTTACGGTAGGTAGTTAGCGGTAGAGGCGTGATTATAGTGCAGGCCGGTAGTTCTGGTCTCTTGCGGAGGGACTTGGTTTCCTCAAGTGATCTCTTTGATTCTGCTTGAGAGTTGGATAAATTATTACTCCAGAGCGGTTAGTATGATTGATAGGAGTAAGACTTCTCGTTAGCGGCAGGAATCGCGATAGAGGAGAAACAAACTAAGAGTTAGTCAGTAGAGGCCTCGTTAGCAGCGCCGCCAAAGTGACATTATTAGGAGAGTCTTGTGCTTCTTTATACTAGGTGACCTGTTGAGACGCCTTGGTAATTGGGTGATGTGAAGAAGAGGCTGTTTGAGACGAAGAAATCGCGCGGTGCGTTGATGTATTAAACCAGTGTGGCGTAAGGCAATGCACCTTGCTTTGTGGCTTTCACCTCCTCCTCCTCTTCCTCCACCTTTTCCTCCTCCTCCTCCTCCTCCTCCTCCTCTTCCTCCTCCTCTTCCTCCTCCTCTTCCTCCTCCTCTTCCTCCTCCTCTTCCTCCTCCTCTTCCTCCTCCTCTTCCTCCTCCTCTTCCTCCTCCTCTTCCTCCTCCTCTTCCTCCTCCTCTTCCTCCTCCTCTTCCTCCTCCTCTTCCTCCTCCTCTTCCTCTTCCTCCTATACCCTCTTCTCTCTGACCTCAATCACACAAGCCGCCATCTGGCATATTTTTCCACCTTGCGTAAAGAAGAAGAATACACAAACCCCGCAGTTCCACCAACCGAAAAGATCTTCCCACACAAGCAGCCAGCTAGCCCTTTTACCACCGTTGCCAGCACACACCAGACACACACACACGAGTCTGCAGATGACAGTATTGGGACTAGCTCTATGTCCGTCTGTCATGGTCAATCAATAATGACAGGGAGTCCCTATCCTGGGCCAAGCAAGGTGGAACTGCATCTGCATGTTTGATTGTATTTGTTCCCTAACGACATACAACGACAACGACAACGACGACATACCAACAACGAGAAGATACACATCGCCACCATCACCACACTGTCTTTTTGTTTCGTCTTTTAGTTGTTGTTTTCCTCCTTTTACCTCTTTTCTTTGCTTCGTTGTGTTCAATCTGTGTTTAGCCACTCGCTGCCACCGCCATCATGTCTCACTCTAAGAGTAGCCTGCTCGTGAGCGCCCCAGCACGCCCACTGCGTCCACGCCTGCGCCTGGTCCTGCTGGTAGTGGCCTATTTAGAAGAGCGTCAAGCAAGTTAGGCCGCACAGTAGGGCATTGGAGAATTGATATAAAAAAGACTCTATTCTATGAACGTAAAGACGTAGAAAGCGAAGCTCCTTACATATAAATATATAGTGAATAGAATGTGAAACACCATGCAGTCACAGAGGGTGGAATGAACGAAGCTATCGTGACAAAATCCTCAACGGCTCTAGGAAGGGTTGGCAGGCGCCCAAAGCACTTAAGTTAAACACACAGGAGGAATGAAGAAATAGGAAAATGAAGAATGAAAGAATGAAGAATGGAAAAATGAAAAAGAAATGATTTGAAAAGAAGACTACCCTAAAGAGAAATCTTGACTAATTTAGAACTGCTCTAGACACCTACACATTATTCAACGCCACCCTAACCATAAACCCTGTCCCATTCAAAAAAGAAAAAAAGGAAAAAAGAAAAAGAAAAGAAGAAAGAAAAGACACCGCCGTCGCCACCGCCGCCGCACATCAAACCCCTCTTCACGCTCTTCTAGAACGACCGAACATGGTGCCTCCTGACCCTGCTACTACTGGCAACCAGGTAAGCAGCCGTCAAGGCATCGCTCCTCCCTTCCCAGTACTCCAGCAAAAGCTTACAAGATTGCTCTCTCGTCCAGGATCCCGGCGAATCGACGTCCTCCAAGTCCCCCGATGATGACGCCAGCAGCCTGATCCAATGCCATAATGATGCGCAAACGAAGTGGGAAATTAAGAGGATGAAGAACTACTGGGTTGACCATAACGAATCCACGAGACTCCGGTTTTAGATGAACTGAGCCCTTGCACAATTGCATATGGAAGGACAAATGGGAGCCTAAGAGTGTCATCTAGGAGGACGCCCCTATTATCTGGGAAGCTTTACATTGGGGGGCTAGTTGAGTCTGCTAATGCGGGACAACAGAGAGACCTTTATAGCCATTTTATGTTGTTTGCTAGAAGAGTAAGGATGGAAGCAGACTGTAGATGCCAGACAGCATTCAACTAGTTAAGCCATTGGGACATCATTGTTGAATCTGTTTACGCCGTGGATCAGGCATTAGCAGCATCTCTGGAAACATATGTGTTTTCTGTTGCTGCTGCCTACCTTGACCGAAACGCCAGCGTCTTACATACCCACCTCCAAGCCACCAGATCTCGTCCAAAAGGCCGACAAAGCCAGACGGCAGAGAACGCGCGGCACTGTTGCCTGTAGACTTCCGGCCTAGGACACCCTATGTACGATCTATATCATTTATTATTCCTCCCCTCGCCTCACTAAGCTATCGCCACCATCTGTCTTGCTAGTTGCGCTAACACAGATCAATTAAAATCAACAATAGTAGTAATCCAAAATTTCCCTATAAACTTGACGTATAGAGACCCTCTTGCCGCCCAAAGTTATTAACGTGTTTGATGGGATGCGCAGTGAGTACTCTACTGTTGTCAAACTGCCTTGATGACTGCTGCAACGGGCCAGCTGCGGCCGTGGAGCCGCTGCCGGCCCGAATCGTCGCCAATTCAGCCTTCCGGCCCAGGCGGTCCGTCCTTAACAGATACAGAGACGAAAAAGGGTCCAAAATGCAAAGGTAGTATATGAGTAAGTAAGCCTCGGTCTTGGCCCACAACCCTCCCTCAGCGCGTATTACCTTTAAATCTCCATCTCGTAACGCGGAACCGTCTGTAGCGCCATCGGCCAAGCACTGATAAACTCCAAGAATATATAAAGCTGATTTTTACTAGCCTTCCTGCAACGTCCTGTGCATAGCATACGCTGACGATCCCTCTGGTGAACCGCCAACTACGTCCCTGGGCCAGCACGGGATACCTGATAGGCGGTGGGGTAGAGTTGCCAACGCCCAGCCAACTGAATCAGTTGACATAAAGTGCTCTTGATGTTGCAGAGGTTAGACTAAAGTCTGGCGTGTTGGCCACAGATTGCACAGGCTCAACATCCGGGCCTGGAGCGCGCACGGTTATGTTAGGTCTCAAGTATTCCTCGTTGGCAATATCATAAGGGCTCGGTTTGTGGTGACATGAAGCCTGTCGTCAGTAAAGCTGGTTAAGGCTGCTATCGTTCTGGCAGGGTTACTCGGGTATGAGACGTAGCTTGAACAGAGCCCCTTGTTTTCAGGTGTAGCTGCTGCTTTGCAATATGCAATAGATAACAATGAGGGATCCCAACCCTACTGTTGGCCATGGCAACAAGATGAACGTGGCCGTGGCAGAGAGACGAGCTAATGCACAATGCACTCGACTTTTCCTGATCTACTGTGTCACAAGGGCCCTTTGGAAGGCCAGATTACAGAGGACAACAAGGACAGCATATACTAGAAGACAAGGTTCAGAGCCGCGAGGCAAGGTACTTGGTGTAGACGCAGGTAAGCTCCAGGATGTGTTGTTCTTGTTGCTGTTAGGGTAACACTATTGTCAGAAATTAGATGGGTCCCATTGAATTGACAAGCCCTATCAAAGCTGCCATACTAATGGTGTTTCGGCCTGATGCTGGCGGCCACAAAGGCTGGCGAGCGCAATAGAGTCAGTGTGGTTAGCGGCAGTATTGCCCCAAGTACGCCTAAGCCCCTTGTGCCCACAATTCACCAGGGATCATAATACGCATCGTAAGAGTACTTGGTGTTTCCTAGCCAGAGGGAGCTAATAGTCCGTAATAATAATGACTGGGATTATCCTGCAGTCCAGGTAGTAGAGGGCAGGCAGGGGCCATAAGGGAGAACAGACGTGTTGGACCCCGCCTCGTGAATTAGTGGCTGCTGCGGTGCGTGTCTGTATCCCGGGGCGTGAGGCGAATCGTTGGTTTGTGCCACCTGAGGTGACGGCAGCGCTGAGACTGGACGCCGTCGACCCGATCGTTGCGTAGCTCGAGGGCGAGGGGGTAAGTCGATCTTGATTCGCGGCATGTCGTTAATCCGGTAGCTGAGGATCATTCTGGCCGGGGCGCTGTTCTTCACACAATGTCTTGGTTATTGTAGGCACGGATAGATGGAGGGAGCTGTCTTTGGCGGAAACAAGCATTCCGGAAGACGGAAGCAATGAGGCCGTCGGTACAAATGGCGGCGATGAGACGCGGTGGTGTTGGGACGAGGGCTGAAGATATGCGACAATTTGGGGATAGTATTCAAGGTATAGGCGCTTCAGCAGCTGAGGCAGTCGCCAGAACCGTCTCTTGTGGTACAGGCCTTATAAACGGCGGGGTTGAACAGAGAATGGATAGTACGTCCCTTGCGAGGGGGAGATTCCGGGCTGTAGATGTAGTTACTAGTCAGCTTCTTTACCGGCTATAGCTCTATCTTAGTGATAAACCTGACGAGAGTAAGGGAGGGGCATGTCTAGGTCGAGATGGTTATTATAGGTAGCAATAGCAGAATGGAAGTAAGGTACTCTTGGCGGTCCCCTTGTTAAGGAGTCTCTACAGCTTTGTCTTGTTAGTAGGGGTGATGATGGCGGCTGTGGCGTTGGATGTTGTCTTTCTTAGTTGTTTGTTAACTCATGTAACGGATAGCACTGCGACGCTCAGCGTGGATTAGACAGTCTCTTATCGGCCTTGACGTAACGTAGCCGTGTAAGTAGAAGTGAAGTGCTATGCCTCTTGGCAAGCCTGGGAACACTGGAGGTAATGTAATTCTTTTGTTGCACTTGTTGGCGCAATCCAGTCATCTTCTTTCTCATCCTTCGCTCCCCCGTCTTGCCTTTGGTGAATGCTCTAAGGGGTAAGGCGCGCTTTACTTGCCGTCTTAGGCAAGCTGCGGGGTGACCGACCGTTAGTTAAGATTGGGAGGCCATGGTGATGAGGCACCGAATGGACCAACCCATAAGTGCCGTGCGGTGCTGCCATAGTAATAGTAGTGGTGTTAATGCTTGGAAGCTGCGAGAAAGAAGGGCATGAAAGGGTCAGCAAGGTGGTTTATGTGATGTTCTGCGTCGAGCTGTTATGGGATTCGAATGGGGACGGATGGCTGGTGTTGTGTTGAAGAGGTGGGTGAGGGCATAAGAGTGGCTGGCTAGCTATCCTCAACAAGACCAAGAAGAATCAGGATCAGGATCAGGATCAGGGGGGGCCATTACACCTACACGTCTAGACGTAACTTCTACTCAGAGATATCCTTCCTTCTTTACTCATTCAAAAATAGGGAGGGACAACATAATCAAGTTTCTTGGCTGGGAAACACGCAGCTCGGCTCTGCTGATCGCAGCCAAGGTCGCAGCGCCGGATTACAACAATAACACACAACAGCCACAGCAAAGCTCCTATTAGTATGCACTACACATCAGCTATATCAGAGGGAGAAACAAGTTCTCTATAGTTATAACATAAAGTATATTACAAGGTTGCGGCTAGTATTGAAAATCCAGATACGCGCCCACTCAAGCAGATTGGTGGCGGCAATTTAGATGAGGTTGTGGCGATGATGGTTCTGGCGGGTCAAAATCCGTATAATGAAATGGTATTGATCGCGAGAGGTCGAAGAGTGACTTGCAGCGATATTGATGACATCTCTGTAGTTGATTGCAAGAGGTAGGCATTCTCTACGTGTAGCTGGGGCACGATTCGACCTCTCTACACGTGGCTACGCGACTAATCAATCCAGTTTCTCTGCCTTGTCCTCCTTGCGCCTGCTTGCTCCTTTTTAATGACAATAGTCCGTACGTTATCTACATAACTGCAGAGCCATTTCTCTAGGTATCACTCTTGCACAGCTTAATAGTCTGGCGACTAATGAGAAAAGCCTAGCAGGGCTATAGAAGGCGCTCTAAGACAACTAGACTTCGCACGTGAGAACCAGGGGTCTAGCGAATCCTTTCCTTTGCTAGCGCTCACAAACACTAATCGCGAGATCCCTAACATCTGCACTAATATCCAGTTCCCAGGGTTAATAGCCTTGCAGACTGTTGCCAAGTTTCGGCATGCCATCGGTGCATTGATCTCACGCAGACGGGGCAGGGTGGGCTATAAACGCAATCGGACTCGTTAGGTGGAAGCGCGGCGGGTTAATCCAACATGTGGGCACGCAAGCTTCAGACTATAGACTTTCATTAGGACCATAACCTGCTACTACCTCGTTTAAATCTCAGGTGGGCGGGTGGTTATCTGCTCCTTTAGCTGTTAACCTCGACATTGTGTGGAACCAGGCTATGACTTATAAGTAAAGATAGATTTAATCCTGTCGGCTGAATGGGCTCTTTGTCTAACGGTTTATTCCTGGCGCTTCCTATCCTGATTCTTAAGACCTCGACAGATATTGAATAACCTCTTACTATGGAGAAATCGCTCCTGTAGAACTTCTTCATTTAGATATCTAGGTATATGTACCTGGGTACCTAGGGAAAGAGAGACTAATGGCTTCTTAGCTGCTCTCTATACTTTTCTCTCATCTCAGCCCGTCTCTCTATATCGACATACTCCCATCATCATCGTCATTATCATGTCCTACCAAACAAAAATTCGCTCCTACAGAGCTTCTTCCTTCAGATATCTAGATAACTTCATTACTAGCAACCCCAATAGTCGCCCGATAGCCAGCATATCTGCCAAATACGACAACGTAGAGTAGAACCGCCCGAAACACATCGATCGCGTCGTGTTCCAGTCCCAAATCCCACTACACATCTCAAAGCATATCGTATAAGAGTAACCGCACTAAGCCCAGCTGCTGGAAGATTTATAAAGCATTCCCAAGCTGGAACAGGCATACAAGACCTGGTATCTCAATCCGAGCCTTTGTGTCTGGTTGCTTGACGCCGACCAACTCTTTATTTCTCTTGTCGAAGATTCCAAACAACAGAGACCTCACATGGGACGTTAGCCAAGACTTCTCATCCCCTGCAACCCTCTATCCGGAGACAGAGCTCGCACGCACACAAGTCTTTTTAAAGCTCCTATATCACCCTTGGCCCCAGCAATTTCGTCACTGGATGCGCCATCTTTACAACACTGCGCGCAGTGTGTAACATAATGTAAGGCCGGGCAGTCATGGCCAACACTTCCGCCAGGGACATGAAGGCGCCAACCGATCAGGTCTGCGCCTGGCTTGCGGACGTACTTGCAGCCTAAGGCTATAGAATCCTTTATTGTGGTTTTAGTTGAGGAGTACGCGCATTGGATGGTCGCAATTGCATACCTATTATTTATATGCGTTAGCAGTGGAATGTATAGTTTGCTCCCTTCTGATTAATAAGGCTGGTGAGCCCTCTTGAAAGAAGCTTGCGCACGGCTGGAGATTTTCCTCTCTATAACAGCAGCTAAGCACCCTACTATTACAGCGCAACTTAGAAAACTTAGTCCAGTCGTCTCTTAGAATGCTTAAGAGAGCTATAACATAATGCAGACAGACGTATTCGACTGTAAGGCTACACATCACACACCAACTGGCTGGGCATTACGGCCCAGCCTATTATTGAGGCGTCTAGATTCCAGCGGATTTAAGGTCACGGCTTACTGCCGTACTACATTCCGACGTAAGCGGGACTGCTTTTGGAGACATAGCCTTAGTTACACAGTTCTCTAATAAGTTGCAAGCTTAGTCTAACTTGTTGGCTTGGCAGCCATGGTGGCAGTTAACTAAGTTCAGGAAAGGCAGAACATTTTCTTAACAATAGTAACTAACATTAGTAATAATCACTTATATACTCTAGGGCGCCATAAGAAAGACTATAGGTATCTTACGTAGAGCGGTAATGCTTTAGTAGCCAGTATTGTGGGCTGGGTTAAGGCCGTGTGGGACACGCTTGCTCTTCACAAGGGCCCTCATGGGGGCGCTAAAATTGCTAATATAATTACTAAGCGTACTGCTAAACTTAAAAGAGAGGAAGAAACGTCTGTATACGTTTAGGGGTTCGCGTTTGAGCATGTTGATAGTATGAACATATATATGAATGTCTGATAGAGGACGCTTTGGATTGTAGATAAATATCATTTAGGTGGATGGGATGGGCCTAGGAAAGATTTACATAAGGCGGGGGGGATTATACTTGGATTAGAAGAGAGCCGGTTTACCTACTTTTGTAGCCTCTGAAATGACATGGCTGTAGTACTAAAGTGGTAGTGAGACGGTTGGTGGCATTATAGCCCGTTCTAATAGTAGGGCATGGCGCCGTGTAAACATAGGAGCAAGACTATTTTGTCCGTAATTAAAAGGTCAGGCGTGTTTGAAGGGATTCTGCAGACGTGTGATGGTAACGTTTCGGGGATGGCGGTAAGGAGAGCAGTAAGTAGTCGTTCTGGGCGTTCTGTAGATAGCAATACGATATTGAAGCTTTGTATGACTCTGGAACAAAACTACCTATTTAACAAGCCACTAAAGTTAGCCTTCTTCTACTGACAGTGGTCTGGGCGGATGCAAAGCTGGTATTGGCCGTCCATCATAATGGAGGAGAAGGCGTATTGAACTTCTATTTCTATTTCTTAGGATTAGGTTAATGGTGAAGTATTGACCTGGCTTAGTAGGCGGTGTGGGTGATAGACGTATCTCGCAGGTGTTATTTTTGACGGCTATGCCATCTAGTAACGTACGTAACTTTCTTGTATGGGCAGTCTTTCGGCGGTTGCTCCTACTAATCTAAACTTGAATTACTAGTACGGATCGCATTAGGTAGATACATACCCCCTTCGTTATGCGGTTGGTCATAAGTAATAGTAGGAGTGTGATAGTACTTGGTGATGGTGAAAGTCTAAGTGGTGACTATGCTATATCTTTTCTTGGCCCTTAACACACTGCTTTGTCCTAAACTCTTTTTCTTTATAATACTAAGGTGTAACAGAGTGTATGACAGTGTACACTATGCCCATAGATCAAGCAATACTCCTACCAACTGAGCCAAAAGATCCATCAATGTGTGCACTCGTGCACACACTGCTGTCAACATCACCTATCAACCCCTTATACACATTACCCTCTGACATTAGGTCGTTAACAGTAGACCTGGCCTTGGTTATTTGGCCATTTAACTTAACTCTAATGGAAATGAATTTAATCTGAAGCTGTGGCCAGAAGCGGGATGGAAACTAGCTACACCTACGCGTTGCGTTGCGCTGTGCTGCGCTGGATTTTGATAATGACTACTGAAGCATCGGACTTTATCACACTGTAAAGTTCTTCGTCGTTATTATCATCATCACCATCACTATTACTTAACGCTTATTGTTAATTTCCTTGTTCCTCATGCGTTTCCTTTCTTTGCCTTAACAATACTACTACTACTTCTACCTTACTAGATTACTGATAGGTACCCTCTATGTCTTGCTATAGCTTACTAACGCAATCCTGGGCCTAACCCTTTACAACATCCCTGCTAAGGAGCTCTTCTGCTTCATTAACCAGACCTGCCTTAAGAATCTCCTGCTTATGTGTGTGTGTGTGTGTGTGTGTGTTAAATCCTACTACAATCACTCGCCTAGCTAACTGTTTTCCAGTACCCCTTTAGTTACAGTGAAATCGTCCGCTATACACCTGAACCGTAAGTCACAGTCTTCCTTAATCCCTCCCTGTGCTTCTGATTCCTTGCTCTCCCTGGTGCGCAAAACAGATACAGAGCAGCGCCGAGAAGATTTTATTGACAGCCTCAAGACAGGCTGAATTTGCCCTTGCAAGATCAATCAAACTTGAATCTGTAGTTCGGCCAGTGCGCAGCGGCTTACCCACCTAAAGATACATATCCGATTCTGAGGCCCTCAATGCTGCTCTATACTTAGTGGACTATGCTGCTGTTACGACTCTTAGACAATCTACAGAGAAGAGGCGATTTTAATATAGAAACCGCTATATAGACAACAGAGTTGAGAGTTTCTATAAAACTTTTCACGCTACTACTTCCTTCTCTTATATACCTTATTAGCAGGCCCCTGGCCTTGTATTGTGTTTTTAGAGCCTCTACTGTTAACGACTTTTAGTTTAACCTACGCGCGCAAACAACCCTACTTTAACCTATTAGCACTTCGGTCAATTAGGCTGTAGCCCATGCCATCCATAAGGACGGCAAGCATCAGGACACACGACTTCATCATATCCTGAATTGGCCGTTGTTCCTTCGCAAAGTCTGCTCCCGCGATCGGAACTAAGACTCCTCCACATTGCATTCTAAGACAAATAGGCGCGCGCCAGGAAGAAGAGTTCCGCCAAGCTCCTTAAAGACCAAAGGGCTATAGAGCTCGACGAGGCCGTCCAACTTGTGCTAGAGGTAGGCCCTGCTCCAGGGCATCTCCGGCATACGTCGGTCCCTAGAGCACAAAAGATGATTAATCCAGACAATGTTTTAAGTGCACTCCTGGATGTAGTTCTGCAACGACACAGTGACGAGTACAAGGCCCCAATGCCCACTTTTCAATATGTAGATAGTCAAGGCCAACAGACGTAATACACAATAGCTCTTTCCCCATGCGAGAGCCCTTTCAACACGCCAAGCTATGAGGATAGGCAACTCGCTAACATCACTTGGAGCTTGTAGGGCTCAAGAACGAAGCCCCCGCCAAGCGCCCAGATGCGGCCTCAAACGAGAAGGCCAAGAAGCGTCAGCAACACCTTGTCAAAGAGCAGGAGGAGGATGTCAGGAAGGAAGATGATCAGTACTGTGACACTGATGTCTACCCACAAAGCCAAATACGTCACCTAAAGCTGGGCAAGGGCATCGATCCAAGAACTTCAAAGTCGCCGAACCTGCGAGTCTCTTAGAAGACGGTACCATCAACCTTGATCAATCCTTAATCAACAACAACTCCAATCTCCAGCCCCAGGCTGCAAAAAAGATCACCTCCCGCTCCAGTAGCCCCTACTTTTTCAGCCAAGAAAGCAATAACCTAGTCGACAGGGCTGGACAATTTACCATTGCTGAGATGAAAAGCAAGCTCGTCAGCAACGACCTTACTCCTAGAGCCCGCGACAAGGCCAAGCTCAAGCTCAAGCTTAATACCATGCTCTGACAATATCAAGGAAAAAGCGAGAAGCTGCGGTAGCAGCTACATCTTCTCTCGCAGTTACAAGCACAGGATGTAAGCCCCAAAGGTAAGATAACCAATCCGCTCCTAGCAGCGGCTACGCGTGCCGCGCAGAGACGTTAGCCGCGGCCAGGAATGGAAACCTACAGGAGTACTTTACGAAGCGCAAAATGATGAGGGATTAAATAGCCTTCCGGGCTGTTCTAATAGTAAGGAGCATAACAAGGCTTAAAGACTGACTACCTGCTTCCCTTCTCCACTAAGGTTAGGCTCCCCTCTTTATTCCATAATAACTGCGTTAATATGCTAACGATTTCTGCTGCGGATTTTAAATGAATATAAATATAGTATACTTGATCCTGATAAAAGTATCTGTTGAGCTTGTGATAACTACTACTAACTACCTAGCATCTACGACTACATCTAGGCGGTTGTGAACAAGGATAGCCCTCACTCCTACTAATCTCTATCCTAGTACCTTACAGCTTACAACTATACGCTTCTTCTTAACTCTCCCTAGAGAGGCCTTTACGTTAATATAAGAGGATAAACCGTATTGATGCCCTATAGCTGTGCTCACACCACAGGATAGACTGAGTTCCTTGCAGATGGCTACCCTAGGTTACAGGTACTTTCTAATCGGTTCGAACTTATCCTTACATCAACTTTAGTGATAGTTGCCTCTTTTTCCTAGATTAACTGTTCATCTAGCCTTAAGGAACATCGTTCTAGGTCTGTTTTATCTAATATCTTGTATCCTCCTGGACCACACGTGGATTACAGCTTTCATATTAATCCGCATAACGCGATTTTAAGCCAGACTGTTCATCAAAATCACGAATCCATAGGAAAACCTATTCACTAAGATCCTTAATTCTCTTCTCAAGCTAAGAACTAATTAGCTAAGACGGAGTATTAATGCATTGTTGGCCTATGTCCTTAATGCCATCCTGTGCATTATGGCTCCTGTCGTATTGTAAACACATGTCGAGCATATCAGCTCTTAGAATAATACTAAGGCATATAGGGGCAGAAGACTCACCTTTATATTTACCTTTAGCTGCCTCCCCTTTCCTCTCTCTATTACTAACTACCGCCCTAGCCTGTAGATTATATAACTAAGGCTTATTAAGGCTGCTGCTTAATAACTGGGATTGTGAACCTAATTATCCTAGGTATAAACCTTGTCCTAGGCCTGGTTCCCTTTATATCTGCTATCGACAGAGCAGACATATACTACCCCTTGATTGATAGCTCCACTAGCGCCCTCTACCTAAGCATATCTAATACGCCCTTTGCCTCTACTATGGTTATTCTGAATCTTTATCCTGCACCTCTCTTGTTTCTAGAGCTAATAACAACAACAATAACGACGACAGCAATATTATCTACTCCTACGACTGAACGACTTACTAAGTCCCGTTTAATTAAGTCTGAAAGAAAAGAGGCATAGGCGTGTAGATAACCAGATCGAGGCTAATAACAAGCTATAGGGTTAGCTAGGTTAGGCCCACGACGTGATGGCGCGCTAGATACTTAGCATCCAAGCGGTTCTGCAAATAGACGTTACCCAGCTTTGATCGAACCTCACCACCAAGCGTCTCATAGAAAGCAGACGCACTAAGCACCTATCTCGATTAAGACAGGTAATAAAGTAAAAGCCCTAGCAAAGCAGACAGCAGCACTAGTAGTAACACCAATAGGAACCAATAGTATTTCGCATGATAATCCAGAAGAGACTAAGACGACTACTCTAGTATTAGAACTTATGGGCGAGCTTATCGGTCTAGAAGCTAACTTATATAAAGCCTTTCCGGCTTAGATTGAGCATGAGAAACAGGTATAACTCGCACACGTTACATACACAGATGACTTGTAGCTAAGCATGAGTGTTGGCGCGAAGGGGGTGGACAAGTACGGAGGCGAGTAACAGTAGGTGGTTGACGCGATTAGCAAGTGGGAGGCGGTCATGGGGAATGCCCGTACGAAGCGAGCGGTTGCCATACACGTTACGATCCTACAGGGCTGTATGTGGGGTGCCTAAACAGAGCCGTCTTACGCTACACACAGCTGCAACCTACCAAATATACCCATTTGGTTACAACCTAAGGATATCCTACCGTTTGCCTAGTAAAGAAACTAACATACACATATAGAGACAATAATGCTAATGCCACTAAGAGAAACAACAGCCAGACAAGACGACTATTTACACAATCGCTCTACAACCCGCTTACACCGGTCGTAGCTATATAGATCTCCCACGCCGTCTCCCGCAGATCTATATAGGAGCAGAGATACTTAAAGATCTAGATAAGAGGACCTACGACTATAGTAGTTATAGTATGATATAGGAGGAGACAGGGGGGGCTTTGGACTAGCCGAGACAGCAGCATTAATAAGGCCGCTAGCTTTATTAAAAAAACTATTTAATAGTGCTTAGAGAAACTACGAAAGGGGTCGTTTGCCTGTTGTTGCCGGCGTATTTGCTGTCCTATACCCGTATTTGTATCTACGTAATGTGGGTTCTTAAGCTTTGTATTATGCTATTTAGGGAGATGGCCGAAGCGGTTTACCCTCTTCGACTCGTCAACACACACAGAGTTCGTCTAGAACTGACTATAGGGGGCACCCAGGCTTCCGTTGAGTCCCTTCGGATGATGACCATCCCTACCACGGGTGTCAATAGCTCAGCTGTCTTGTGGCCAGCTGTCTGGCATTGGGCAGCCATCTCGTACCAGGAAGCAGCCTACACCCCCGTCACTTTGGTCTATATACACTTAAACATGACGATAACAGCCCGCCATCCGGCCTTACAAATAGACCAAGAAATCCTGTCGCTTCTTTTGTGTAACTCGTTATCTCTGGCCTATAGCGCGCCTATGCGTTGTCCTGCCCTACTTCTTGACCTAGATGGTATCGATATAGACGGCCATCGTCAGCCTCATGCTTCAACTCAAAGGCTGCTTTTAAGATCACGCATAAGTCAGGTCTATGCAGTCTAGTAAAAGCAAGCGCCGCCTTGGTGTAACTCTGCAACGAGTTATTCCGGTAGTGGGTGCGCGCCTTCAGCGAGCTGTGGAAGGACAATCATTTGGTAGAGCCGACTAAATCCTCGTCTCTGAGTGCATGGCCGCAATGGTTTTCATACACGCGGCAATATCCCTCGACCGAACGATTGGCTATCTTCAGTACCCAGGTCAGAAGCGTAGAACAGCCAAACTTGGTGCTTTAAGGGTTTGACAAAGAGGGGAGGCTTAGGCGGAGGCGGTGAGACTGTGTTTTGGGTACTATATTAGAATGCTGCGTGTAGATACTACCAGGGGCTGGGTGACAGCTGTCACTTTGTAAAAACTACCGTCAAGGTAGAGACAGCAAACTGAGAACAGTGACCCCAACTGATCAAGAATCCCGTCAAGGAAGGATTCTGAATGCATCTGGCCCTCGTAATGTAACGATGTTCAAATCAGTCTGTCGTCCACCCAATCCGGCATCCTGTATTCGTTCGGTCGGGCATCCTGTATCTCGGGAATCGTCATGTCCAAGGCGACTCAGGCCACATATCTTCTGCAGTATTCGTGGACGTATAATGACGAGTGTTGGGACAGCTAGACACGCCTATGGCGAGGAGGGTTAGTTAAGCAATCACGACTGAATTAGGTGGAAGAAGGATTGCTCGCAAGGCTAGCAATGTGAAAAGGTTAGATGGTTGCGGTCAGAGGTTAGTAAAAGCAATTAATCCAAAAGAGAAGAGAAACTAGTGGTTCGGAAAAGCAAGGGCTCCTTCCATGCAAGCCTGCCATCCGCTCTACAACAGCCGTCAGGGCTGCAGGCAAAAGGCGGAAGATCGCTTTCTCCTGGTAGTAAGAGAGGGGGATAGGAGGAGAGAGGGAGAGTCTTACATCTGTAGTCCAATGCTTCTACAAGCGTGGCTTTACGCGCTTCCTAGTGCTAATAGACCCGTGGTGGTGCTCGGGGAGACATTTTTAGTGCTGATGGCGTTGAGTATATATAGCGTAGTTACTGACACTCTTGTTTCGCCTCTTGGTTCCTAGCGCTTAGGACTTTCCCCACGTCAGCCAGAGACGGCGTCTTACATCGCAACCCATAGACCGGGGGAGCCTAAAAGACATCAGCCGCCTACCTTACGACAGGCGAATACAATACTTAGCGGCGTCAAGAACAAACCTCACAGCCTGGGTACAAGTATAAGGAGGCCTCCTCAATACATGCCTAAGACGGGGTCAGGAGTAGACTACGCCAGACCGCAGGATGTTATGTTGGAAAACTGACGCTTTAGTCAATTAAAGATAAGAATAGTGATGTTAATCCATAGGGGTGCGGCGCGGCCATGTCCAAGTCCCCAAATCCTGGCACACAGCATCTACTCATAAACGATCAGACTAACAGCCCGGGCCGCGAATCGTAAAGAGGCTCGCCACCTGTATCGAGATAAGGTCCCTGATGGAGGAGAGGAGCTGGTGGCTGCCGCGTATCTGGGGTCCGTGTGCTCATATAGAAGGACAGGGGGGTGGTCCAACGTGTTCATTCTGGTTCGAAAGCCGCATCTCGATGAGTATCACTCGCGGTCATGGTGGCCAGCTGACCTTGAGCGCTGTTACAGTGCAATATGCCATTGCAAAACCGTCAAGATGCTTACGGATCACGTCTGCGATGCTTAGCAGGATGAAACGTACATAATAGTAATGTTGTCAAGAGGTCGCAACGTTGTTTGTTTCGGTTATCATTCAGACGCGGACCTAAGAGGTGTTTGGTGCGGGTCGTTCAAGCAAAAAGAATGAGTGGAAAGGAGATTACATTTGACTCTGACTGCGGTGGGGTGGAAGTAAGGAGAGGTGTGCAGAACGGGTTGCTGATAGAAACGATGATTGACCTTAGACTGAGAGGGTCTTCTCCTTTTGCGACCCTGCATTCTGTTAGCTACGATTGTTTCTTGGCTGTAGAGTATGCCTTTAACGAGATAGAACCTGCTTGAATTATTGAGTTACTTGTACTGTAACTACCACGACAGCCTTATAAGGCAGCAGAAGTCTTCCCTAACCTAAGCTGGCCATAATCAGAGCGTTACTGTTTGGCATCTCCTCTTAGGGGGAAGGCTTAGTACATGCTTTGCTATTTGAGGGCAGTGATGGCTCGTGTGGGGACAATGGCCAAGGCGTGGAGACGCATGGGTGACGGAGAGTTTAGTGGTCATTAGGGTATTCACAGAGAATAGAGAGCGCGGGATATGTCAAAAAGCTCGTCAGAGGGCTGGCAGGTAAGTGGGGGGAGAGGAAACCGGAATTTGTGCTTCTCTATTGGGGCCGTATATAATCCCCCCTCTCTCCCCTATTCTGCTCTCTCTCTCTCTCCTCACCATTTATAGCATAGCAAGCGTCTGTTCTTTGGCGTACGCCTGTGACATACTTAGCCACCCCATCAACGATGGAGGAATACAACACCATTTCCACCTACACCATATGGTAGGCAAGCAAGTCCGACTTCCACAGTGCCCTTTTCGAGATAACACTTGTATTGCACTGAGAGAGCCGAGAAAAAAACAACCGCCGTCGGGAAGCACTCCGCTGTAGGGCGGCGGAACGCCGGGACGAGTTTAAGGCCTCAAAGCAGGGCCGGGGACAGCAACGGCCACAGTCACTGGGTCCATACCGGGGCGGGTCGGAGCGCCGATAGCGACCGGTCGGAAGCAGTGGCTTTTCCAAAGGCTCCGTCCCGACGACAGCGGGAAGCCCAGAAGAGGTGGCCAGGGAGGATGTAAGAACAAGCCGTGCCATGAATGCCTCCGGGAAGCCCGAGCCTCGGATGAAGACGAGTAGGTGTCGGGAAGTGTTACGTGGAGTGGATAGAGAAGAGGGGCTTTGGCACAAGCCTCACACCACACTTGACAAGGTGACAAGCTGACTGACACGTCACACCCGTGGACTCTTGTGTCCACTTATTTCCGACAGGATATTGCCTATAGTGGGCGCACCCACTTAAATGAGTTAATAATATAGCCAATGCTGGTAGATCATGGTGGCATTGGTTGGTGATGGTGACGACGTTGAAGATGGCTTGGAGGGCGACGACGCCCCCAAGAAGCAGACAGCTTCATACAAACTGCCATGCTATTCTTTCGTCATTACGGATGAACCATCGACTTCACCTCAACTGAATATCGCCCACCAGGTTGCATTTACAACATGACAGAATCCACGTATATCAAACCTGAACCATACATCAAGCCCGACCCTGAAGCTGTGATGGCCTCCCCTCTTGACGACGACGACGACGACCTGTACGAAGATGCCGGCGATCTCGAGTTCTTCGACCAGTACAGTGACCAGGGCTCCTTTGGCCAAGCATACTTAGCCCGTGTCCCAAGGGACTTGTGGGAAGTATGGGACAGCCTGCCAGACGACGCTGAGATCGAAGTTGGCACGATGCGACAGTGGGACGTCGTGCGCCCAGATGGCAGCGTTGAGGTATATTGTTTGACGAGCTGCGAAGAACTGGACAGCTGCTGGCCAATGCCATCAAGCCTTTTTATTCTAGCCTTCCCGGCCACTCGTGTGACCTATTAGTTAACATTGGGATGCTTGTGATGCGGGTGCTTCTATTCAGCATTGACTGGGAAGTATTTTTTGTCAGATGCTACGATCCTACGGAGTAAAGGAGTCAACAGTGGTTAATAATAGGGTTAATTGTGACGGTTATTCCAATCTGCCTCCTCTAATCCCATGTTCTTTACGAAAACCCCTTTTTATGTGACCCCCCCGGTGTTACTGTACGTTGGTCTGTTCCGACCCCGCCGGCGGTGCCGCTCCGGTGTCCCCCCTGGGCGCCTTACATAATGAGTAAGCCCCAGGCTTCACTAATGGTGGGACCTGAACAAGATCAATCACCAAGGTACAGGTATAAGGCAGGCAGTCTTGTATCTTTATCGTTAACATATCGCTTGACCCGGGATTGCCTTGGCCTCTCCCTATGTGCGTAGCTGAAGATGAAATAAGAACACCTCTCTTCTCCACTGCATCTACCCTACGCTGTATTAGTACGTGAAATGATTTATGACACACCTCTATACCGAGAATGTATTGTAACTGTGAGACGCCTACTCTATTGAGATGGGTTGAAATGTAGAGGTTCGGTTAACATTTTAACATATGTTGGGGAGGATGTGTTAAAATCCTCACTACCTCAGCGATAAACCGTTCAAGTGAGATAATCCACCAAGTGAGCGTAACGGACTAGTGCTGTGACCTATCCGTCGCATTGCCCCGTCGCTTCTACCTATTCTTCTGTCGTCGCAGTCTTGAACAAGCCTCCTATAATCCGACATGGCATGGGAGCAGATGATGACCCCTATTGAAAGCAAGATAGAAGCAAGCACAACATTAAGCCGAGGCCTGAGCGTCCAAGTGTGTGGCTGGGACCTTCTCCGAAACCATAAAGCGCCATAACCAGCTTGTTGCCGTTGTTGGCACTTGGCAAGATGCCGGGGGCGAACGGCCGAGTGCAAACACATCTTCCGTGTAGGACTTGGAAGACAGGTTCCGGCTTATGCCTATTATTGCGGCTACAAGAGGTAATCGGGTCTAGAGGTATGTATCAATTGTTATAGATGGTCGATTGTGGGAAACAACTTGAACGACACGCATCGTCCCTCTTTTTCGCGTCCTTCTTCTCCTCTTTCTTCTCCTCTTTCTTCTCCTCTTTCTTCTCCTCTTTCTTCCCCTTCTTCTTGCGTTGGTTGTTTCCATTTTCCCTATGAGGATTGATGTTGAGCCTGGACGATGGATGCATCCTAGAGTCGCATATGTGCCAATCTCTTGCCTCGTAAATGCTTCCCCACACCTATCTGGGCGGTATTCATTCGCAGCAAAAAAAAAAAAAAAAGACCAGAAGTCCATGCCAGTCTCCCGTTGACTTCTCGCTGCCGCTCTCTCTCGCCCTCCTCCGTCAACCACAGTCACATCTAATCCGAACGGTGACGGGAACGTCTCTGTTGATCATGGTGGCCTTGACGATTGGCTCCCTCGGCCTTCACGATAGTCAGTCCGAATTCATTCCCTTCTGGAGGGCTTTTTGCCGACAGACGCCACGCCTCTTTAGAACCCTCTTTTCAATCACGTTGTGACTGTCTTTTGGCCGTGCACGTTCAGAATCCTGGACAATCCCCTTGCTGGATTGACTCTTGTTCTGCGGAGCTCTGGAGACGGTGCTTACCTGAATTATGTTTGTATTGAAACAGGTTGTAAGGATGATGATACCTCTGTAGTCGCTACAGTCTCTTCTCTTCCATTCTCGGCTCAAGTGGTGGCTGATCACTGCAACTCAAAGTGTGATGCAGACATAAGGGACACGTTGAGTTGAAGCCCTGGCTTGATAGTTATCTGTCGCTTCCGCGTGGACCTGCCTGCCTGGACCCTTGATCTCGCCTAATAACCGCCTTCACATTTCAATCCGCTTCGGCTTCCAGTGCGCCTGTCACGGAATTAACTTGACTGAAGCTACAGACGAGTGTGAAATGCGGCTAGAGTTATAACCGCACCTTGAATTTGATTGTTGCCTGCTTTTCCTACCGTCAAAAGTGCTGCACACGACCGTAACAAGCAAGTTTGCATCCCAATGAATGATAAGCCGGTGCCTCTCCCTGGTCACGAACTGGCTGCTTAACCTCAAGCGAGCGTGAACCTGCAAGCATGTCCTTCGTGGCTCCAGTCCCGTTCCCGCTCGTGTGACCCGGTCAAATTGATCATACTCTCAAAACCTACTGCCAATCACTTCCCCAATCCCCCGTCTCTCTTGCGGTTTCAACTCGACCAACTCCTGCTCCACGAGGCAGAGCTCGTTCTCCAAAGCCTGCAGATCAGTCCTTCCACGAAGCCGCCTGTCATTTTCTTTTCTCACGCGCTCCTTTTCGACCGTGAGCTCTGACTCGATTGTTTCCATCCTCTTCCGAAGCAGCGCTGTCGTGTCCTCGTCCTCGAAAACCGTCTCCAACGCCTTTCCCACATTTTCAAGCTTCCGCGCAAGCGTCCCAACCAAGCTGGCCGTGGTGGTCTCGGTCATCACCTGAAGCTGGCGCAAGATCTTTCTGGCGTCATGCACGGCTGCCTGCGTAGTGGCCCGGGCAGTCTTCAACCTTTCATCTGCAGCCTTCTGGGATGACCTGATTGAATCAAGAAGCTGCATAAGGCTGTCTCTGTACTCCTTGGCTCTGCTGTACTCGAGATTCACAATCTCTGACAAATTTTCTGGCGCGCAGAGATCTCTCACGGTCTTGGGGATATGGATGACGATATCGGGCTTTGAGTTGAACCCAATCGACTTTTGATGAGCTACTCTAATTGTTTCCAACGCGCTTGACGGCCGATTCGAGTCTATTCTCGCCATCAGAAAAGCAGCTAGCAGCCGGCGCCACAACAGGAAATCCGTCTCAGATGGTAGCAGCACCTGGCTGAGGTCGTAAAAGGCGTGAACAGCAACGGCCACCCCACAGTCCGTACTATTCTTCTGCTGGATGCTTTGTCTTAAGGAGCAACAAAAAGACCGGGGGGATATGGCTTCTCGAGTGAGGGCTGATGAGAGGGGGCGAATTCTAAGGAGATGTGCGACGCGAGACTGGGCCTCACTCTGCAATGACCTGACTGCATGCGTATTACTACTGCTGATTGAGTCATACATCCCAATCGTGATACTTATGTCGTCTGACCTAGGGCTTGCAACTGCCAGACTCCAATGGTTGCAAGAGTTGAACGGCATGTATATCTTGACATTATTCTCCGCCAGTCGGAGCATCTTATCAAGCTTCCCCGCGATGCGCTCATGTCCGTGTGCTAACTCTTGTGCGGTGCACTCAGCGACGAGAGTGGCGTGGGGTAGCAGATCGCTGAGCCCGCAGAGGGTTGATGATATGACGGAGCCAATGACACAAGAGCCGGGAAGCAGGCTGCTGAGAGGGTCCTCGTTACTGGAGGTGTTGGGCCGCTTCGACAACGATGGCTCTGGAGATCTCGTGGCCCTCTCCTTTCGCTTTCTGTTGATTTCAACGTGCATGTTTAGAGGTGCGAGCTGTTCCGGTTCGAGTACGATCTGGTCGAGAGTGGAAGAGAAAAAGGGCTTGAACCCGTTTGAAGCGAAACCGTCCCCCGGCACGGCTTCGGCCATCTTTAGAGCAGAAGCATCCTGGGCTGTGTTGATGGTGGGAGTAACTAAAGCGCTAGGGGTCTGTGGGCTAGTGGGTGTAGTACTACCAGTAGGTTGTTGGAGGAGCCTACTGCTGCCGGTGTGATGTAGGTTGGAAGTTCCGTGCATGCCTGCGAGATGGACGCTGAAATCTGGCTGATAAGCGTCAAGTCTATCATCCAAGTCGGTGGAATTGTCGTCTTGCGGGTCAAATAGAGTGTCGGAGGGGTGGAAAGGATCTTCAGGCTCGGGAGTCTGTTCGAAGTGTGTTAATAGGGTCAGATTTTGGGCGGAGGGAAGAATTCTCTATACCTGCTGTGTCCTTGCTTCTTCGAGCGCCGAAAAGTCAGCCGCAATACTGTGTTGGGAACCTTTTGTGCCCTGATCGGAATTGACGTCAAGCTCGGTCAACTCGTTAATGGTACTTAGATGGAGATGGCTCGACTCTAACGGTGCGACGATCTCGATGTCCTGGTCGGAATCAATGTCAAGCTCGGTCACTTTGTGGTCGGAAATGTCTGCGGTTGGACGATCTGAAGAATCACAAGGGTTGCCGCTGTCTTGCTCAACACACTCGACGACGTGGCCAAGAAAGTCCCCGCATTCGTCGTGGCTATGGGAACTATTAAAGGCGTCGTCGATCTTGTCAACGGCACTCGAATGGTTCCGGCTTGGCTCCGGCGATGCGTCGAGAGCCGGGTCCTGTCGCTTGGGTCGGGTAGAGTCTACGAAGCAGCAAGTATTAGCGAAACAAACGAATCGGGGGGAGAGAGTGAGGTCGGTCCTGCAATGACGTCCAACTCACTCTTGACGCGTTTTGATTTTCGGTTGCCGTGCAAGGACCGCTTTGTGCGAAGCTTGTTGACCAGTTCCAGTACGTCAGCGCGGACCAAACCGTTGGCGGTCATGTAGACACCAGGTAATCGTGCGATGGAATTGCGGCGATGACGAGCCTGTTGAAGAAGAGCGTCATGTACAAATTCCTAATCCTGACACAGCTGAGCCAGAGTCTTGAGGCAGTCGAAGAAGGGACGGCCCTGTCTCGAGATGCATAACAAGAAGAGACAAAGCGAAGAGTCGATGTTCCAGGTATTGCAGGCCTTTTCCAGTTTCGGGATGCACTGCGGATCCTTGGGGTACCTGAGGGAGTCGGAATCGCAGCCGCTGATGATGTATTGGGCAACGGGGCGGGGAAGCGTGGCACGAAGATCGAGGGGGTCAACTTGGCCGTTGGCGGTGATTCGGGATTCGAGACCAAAGAAGCGGTCGGAGACGGCGGCGCTCGGGCAGGAATCGGAACACAAGCGGATGAAATCTTCAAACTCAGCGGACCAATGGTCCATTTTCCTTCAGTCAAGGCCGCGCAGAAAGTAGAGTGTTGGGCCTTCGTGGAGTGACTGCAAACAAATGCAACGAGAGTGGGTAGTTGGGAGGCCAAAAAAAACAAAACAGGAAAAATGGCATAGGCTGCGTGAGTTGGGTGTTGCATGATGGATGCATCAAGCTTGGGTGCGAAGTCGACGGACGATTGTACATGTGGGAAAGATACATGGTGGGTGATGGGTTAGTTGCCTAGGTTACCTGTAAAAGGGAGGCAGGTAACGTAACCTTTAGGTCGTGGAAGATGATTGAACGTGGTTGAAGATGGATGATGCATCAAGGAAGATGCCGCGTTTCTCTTCCTTCCCTCTTTCCCAACGACAAGCCGGGAAAAACAAGGCGCGAGCGGGCGTTGAAGAGGCAGGAACTGGAGTGTTCGCCCTTGCCTGCCTTGCCTCCCTCTTCTTCACTCTCTGCACACGCTACTCTGCTTCCCGCGGAAGGAGATACGGATACATCTCTTTCTCCTCCCCTCTACGGCCACATCCGGTTCGATCCCGTGGAGAAGGTGGCTGACAAGTTCACAGCCGCCAGTGCTCTCTGCGCATCCTCCACAGCTGCTGCAACGCCGAGTAAAGGACATGAGCAAAAAAAAAAAAAAGGGATGTACGACTGGCAAATGTCGCTCGCCACGGTCGTGGAGGTGCCTACCAGACTATTATTGGCAGTGAGATGACGCATGTGCTAAACAAAACTGGGTGGTGTTTTTTAGTCAGAGGAAGGCGTAAATGGGGGGGGGGGGGGGGGTAGTGTTAAAAGCACCACCGAATTTTAACACCTCTCTTAGAGGAAGGAACAAATCGGTAGAGGAACTAGGCAACGTCAACCTCAGTCACGCCAGTAAACGTCAGTCAAGGTGGCTCAGTCGGTTTTAGACAGCAGGTGCAGCCATTCAAAAGTCCCAAGATACGTATCATGCATGTCACAAAGGCACTTACGACCTCGCCACAATGCATTTTTCCAACTTATCTAGGACCCAGGACGCGTGCTTGACTTGCAATGTTTCCCCCTACAAAAGAGGAATTACGCCATAAAGTCTCCTTCCTGTTGTTGTTGCTGCTGATGCTGTCCATGTTGATGTGATAGGCCGCGGGCCTGCCGTGGGGGGGAAGAAGAAAAGAGAGATAGAGAGCAGGGCGGGCACATGTCTTCTCCCTCCCTGCCCTTGATAGCTCGGGACGCAGCTCCGGCCATTAAAACCCGCGGCCTTCGGTTGGCGGCGAGCTAGTGAAATCGAATACAGTTCGACCCATTCCAATGGCCCAACAGATGGATAAATGAATGCACGCCTCCTCCGTGTACATCTAATTAATTCTAGAGGCAGTTGGGTTGGGCTGCATTATTGGCTGCACTTAAGTCCCCCCCCCCTGCGCAACGCAAGCTACTGTGGCGCCCACTCTAAATCGACGACGTTGGAACGCCGTGACGCCCACCACACACATCTGCACTCGCTCAGGCCTGACTTATCGTCCTTAACTCATCGTCGGAGGCCTTGCGCGGCGTTGGGGCAGCCTATAAACGACGCGTCCCCTAAAGGCTGCCGCCCTCCTCTGCTACGAGCACCTCGGTAAGAAATGACGGGGGCGGCTGCGTGGCTGGCTCGATTGAGGTATTAGTGGGGGGCGGCTGGCTTTCAGACTGTTGTTTGTGAGAAGTTGCGCTGCGTGAGCTGGGTTGGCAGTGAGGTAATGGGAGAGGTGAGAGCGGGGGTATTAATTAAGCGGGAGGTAAAAAGTGAGGTGATGGGTGCAATTTAATTGAGGCGACAAGCCGCTGGAGATCTTGATGCGCTGCAGCTTGGGCAATGTGTATTAGACAGCCTTGTCTAGGTGGCGAGCACACACTCATCCACGCATGCGTGAAAGCACCGGTCGCTAGTGATAGACCTACAGAAGGAAAAGTAGGGTGTTGACGTCGGGCGCCTACCCGACCCAGACCAGCAGCTATGAAAATGTACCACAAATTGTGGTACATTTTGCCGCCGACTTACCTAAGCCTACCCCTAACCAACACCACTACCCACCACTTGTGTTAAAACACCACCTCCTGAATAACACCACTACTATGAAAATGTACCACAAATTGTGGTACATTTTGCCGCCGGCTTACCTAAGCCTACCTCTGACCAACACCACTACCCACCACTTGCGTTAAAACACCACCTCCCAAATAACACCACCTGCGGGTGTCTTACCTGCACTGTTGACATGGAAGGGCACTTGGTCTGCAGCGCGATGCTCGTCCACCTGTGTCCTGTATATCGGGCTTGCACGCGCGTGTGTAGTGCTCTTTCCCTGCACGCGTGTCTTGGCCAAACTAAAAAAGTTTTGGAGAAATTCGATTGACGTGTTTGTAAGTGATTGAGGCAGATTCGCCAACGGAGGCGCAGACAAGAAAGAGGCTGGCTGTGATGCTGAATTGACGCACTCACTTACCCCTCGCTCGCCCATATCTTATCTCCAGAGGCCGACCCACACAGTGTGCACAGCACCTACGCAGGTAGGTACCACCCATTCCCTTCATCGTCCTGCTCCATCATCACCCAACCCAACCATGGCTGTCAACGACGTCTCAACTCAATCAGCTCCACACTCCAGGCCGAGGTGACGAGACGATGAAATGAAGACACTGTCTCCTGATCCTACGTTCCGCTCCTGCTGTCCCTTGGCTTTCCAAGCTGCAGCGAGATAGTAACCTCGTCCGCCTCTTCAGCTCCACGTCAAGGTATCACGATATAACCCCTCGACAGTCCCCCCGCCGCCGCAGCCAACGAACACAACAAACATGAGGGACCGACCAACCAATTGCCCCCCACCCTCCAGGCTCAATGCATCGTGGCAGTGCAAATAGGATCATGCATGCATGCATACATACATAGGGCGTCCCTGGTGCAGTCAGTCGTATCAGCAACAAGTGACCAGGCTATCGCTCCGAATGGTGTCTTTCTTCTCTTCCCTCCACCACTAAGATAAGATAGCACGATAAGTAGCGCTCAGGCCTAAAGGGATAAGCGTCCGTCCGTGCGCGCTTCGCACAGCTGGCCCCCCACACGTTAGCGCCATTGTCAATTGGTTAACCAGTAATGTGGGGGCTCCATTTTTGATTGGGTGCATCACCCCATAAATAAATGAGAAGTGGAACCCTGAAGCGCAGTCGCTTCGCTCCAAGGAGTGGAAAATCAATCCAGCGGCTCGTTCCCCTGTTGTCGCTGCCGATGGATGGATGGATGGAACGTAATGGACGCTTTGAAAAACGAAACGGCAGCACATCGGGACTTGTCTAATTCGACGTAAAAAAAAAAAAAAAACCACGACAACGGGTTTCTATCTCGTCACTATACTATCTATCTGTAGCCAGCCTAAGCTCTATAACACTCCCTCTTAATATCCATGAGAAGCTCCATAACATGCTGCTGATACGGGCTGAATCGGATGGGATCTGTAGCCATCTTTTGTTTTCCCTTGTTTTTGCTCTTCTTCTCTCCCTTCTTCTCTCCCTTTTTCTGCGTTCCCTTTTGCTGTTGTGTCCTCCAACTAGCGTTGTCGCCACCTGCTTGGGAAGCCCCAGCGACCGACGATGTCTTGGGCGGATTTTAGTCCTGCTGAGGGATAGATCGAAGATGTGATTTCGAGGGGGCTGTGGCGCGTACAGTAGAAATCAGGCTGGGTACCTTCTCAGACGACAGACAAGCCGCCGGCGACCTAGAGGTGATGTCGGGAGCAGAAGCAGCAGAATGCCATTCCTTTTCTGTGTAATACTAGGGGTCTTGTCGAATTACTAAAGGGTCCCCTGTCGAATTGGATTGATTGATAGTTGGAGGCTGTGGGGGATTCAAGCAACCCAGAGTGCTGCTAATGGCTGGTGCAGGCTCGAATGGTTGAGCAACGTTGCCAGGGGCGCCTTCGGGGGCAACCAGGTACATCAGAGGGAGGTACCCAAGCGGTTGTGCAGTTTCAGAGGTCTGGGGCAAGTCGCACTGCTCTGAAATGTGGAAGCCGTCGGTGGTCATGTCTGTGCACCACAAGCCGAACCCGGCCATCTGGTCGAGAGGTATCAAAGGCGAGACGTTGTCCTCCATGCTGTGCAAGGTACGATTCCGACAGAATGGCCGTTGAGTTCTGCGGGATGTGCAATTGTTGGTGTTGGGGTTGGGGGGTGGCCACATCCCAGGGATATGAGGGATCAGATTCTGGCCAGAGGGGCTGTTGTTCTGGCAGCTGAAGCAGACACAGGGCCTCTTGCTCCATGGTCGTATTTGCTTTTTCCACTCACGGAAGTAAAGAGGCCAACAAGCTAATACGATCCTTTTTTTTTTTTTTTTTTTTTTTTTTACAAACCCAGACGCCTCGGTATCGTTGTTGTGGTTGTTGTCTTACTGAGGACGGCATTAAATAAAAGACGAGAGAGAGCGCCTAATGATAAAAGTCGCCCTCTACTAACTTTAATCTCTCCGTTTGTCACTTAAGAAAACCAGACGGGACACCAAAGCAAATCTAGGTTGTCCCTTCAGGACATAACCAGGGTTCTGCCGTTTGCTCTCGCTCAAAGCCATGGCGTAGAGAAGATAAGACTGTCTTACTACCCCCGTATGCAGGCTTCTTCTGAGCAGACGTGAATGCGTACGCAGCGGAAGTGGGATTTCCGAATGCACAAAGGCCACCTGCATGACATCCCCTCGCCCTTATTTGCTAGGTGTGTTGGAGCCGCCCCGCAGCCAAGACATGATAAGGCACAAGCCCGCTAGACACGGGAGGGAGGGAGGGGTGCAAAAATTAAGGCTGCTGCCGTTGTGGACAAGAGTTGACTTGCAGAATCACTGGCCCGGGTGTAACTCTGATTGGACTAGGGAAGCGCAGCCCAGGTGATGGTGGGTGGGGGTGAGGGGGGAAGAGGCGGAAGGGAGGAGGAAACAACGGCGCTGGAGAAGATGACGGGCGGCGCAAACAAGATAAACCCTGTTATCTTGCACGATTGATTGGAAAGTGCCTCCGGATTAAGTCTGCCGCGCTCGTCGGATCACGAACCAGAACCGTCTCATGTGGCATAATATGATTGAAGAAATGCCTCCCCGGGCAACGATTTTGGTGCCCGATCAGGGAGGGATTGGTTGGGCCCGATGACGCCGACAGGCTTGGATAAGAGGACGGATGGCGGGAGTCCTTCCAAAACTTGATGTCCGGCCATCTATCTATCTGGTAGGCACAGGAGAACGACGAACGTCTGGCCGGACTCTCACAGGGCCGATGACCACATCTCGGGGTGACAGATTATTAATGGTCCTTTTCTTCGTGATGAAATCACAGGTATCCATCCGTATGAGAAGTGCAATTGCAGCTCGTGATTCCCACTTTTCGCGACATCCTCATCTTATCTTCCGCTATGACCCGCACTCACTTGCATTCGTCCCGCATGTCGCGCCGCGCAGGGGACTTGGACGGGCATGTTCTACCTGTAAGCGCCATGTTTAGAAGCAAAGGCTGATCATGTGACTGGCGATGGTGAACGGAAGCAAAGATTACCCGTGTCAGTGATAGGTCACAAGTCTTATTGCAACAAAGAACAAGTCATTCAGTAGCCGGTCCTGTCCCAGCCAGCATTACCCCATTGGCTCACCCCAACACCAAGAGACAAAGATTGGTGGGAATATTTATATTGCTGTAACCAGACTTTTGACCTGCTGGGCGCACATTCGCCAATTACCATTCACTGCCTTGACTCTGTCAGCCACCAAGACGTGATGTTATAATCGTTGGAGACTCTGGAACAAGTTAGTGGTATGTATGACTGTGTCCTCCCATCTATGCCTGGGCCATGTCGCAGCAAAATAGCGAGCAGGCTTGCACAACTTGCCGCCCTTTCCGATTTTAGCCCCAGGCCTCAGTCCTTGTTCATATTGCCGAGCACCAGCTGTGCTGCCCTGACGACGTCGACGAGGTTCAGGTCGAGGGGGTCAGATAGACTCGTGACCAGTAGCGGTAGGTAGCCTGCGCCCCTTATTGGCCTTTTTTGTAAGGCTGCAGATGTCGTTTCAGATAGCATGTCGACGTCGTGTTTGGAGCTAGGGGCGGCTGAAGCGCTCTGGACGGCAGATAACAAGCAATGCTGCGGCATGAAGTCTGGCAGTGTGGCGTGGCGAACTCTGGCTGTTTAATAGCCAGGTACTTGAAGAGGTGGGTAGACAGCTGCGTTGACGGGAGCGTGGCACTAAGTTGAGAGACGCGATTGAGAAAAGGCCCGTAGCGAGTATAGCGGTTATTTGACTTTTGAGAATCAATCTGAGGGTTGACGAGGGAGGTTATTGTTTGGTTTGTGCGATGGTGGAGGAGTGAAAGAAAGAATTCTTATCATCTGGTTAGTCATTGCACGCAGCAACGATAAGACATGCGCCGCCGCCACTCACCACCAATCTGGGAGGAAGGCGTAGTGTGGGGCGAACGATCAAGCGCAGCGACGCTAGGAACCTCGTCGTTCTCTGCCACCGCTGTAAGAAAGATTTGTGGGAGCGGACTTGGTAGTGTAAGAGCCGCCACTATGAAGACGGTTGTCAAGGCCAGGTAGGCTATTACGCACACGGTTGGTGCGGTCCTGAAGAGCCGCATTACCACTGACAGCATGGCCGGGGGTGAATAGCATCATTTGGTAAGGGACGTAAGGGCTGAATTGTCCAGGGGCCCAGGGGGCCGCCGGGAGTGGGTCCAACATGGACGACGAGGGATTTGATTCATTCCCATGGCAGAGGGAGGAAGCATGTATGCGTGGGCAACAGCTCGAGGAGGCCGACGACAACGACAACGTCAACGGCAGCGGCGGCGGCGGCGGCGGCGGCGAGGGTGAGTTAAAACCCTCTTAGCTGCGATGTTTTCGGCGGGTTGTAGGGAACAGGTAGTGTAGTCAAGGATGGCAAAGATAGCGCAGCGACTGTCAAGTAGACAACGTCAGGGGATCCTTTGTATATAGGCAGGCGGAGAGGGTGTTAGGACGACGAGGGTTGGGGGCATACTGTAGGATGGGTTCGGGGCCGGCTGATGGGGTCAAAGTGCAGGGAGATTGGATTGCAATTCGTCAGGGCCGATAGGTTCGTCATGGAAGTAATGTTTGACAAGCTTAATCTAAGAAAAGCCGTCAGTAGTGTCGTTACGGTGTTTGGTGTCGTCGACATAGTCAGGTTCGCCTTTACCCTCAATTAGCCGTAAGAGCTTAACGGTAAAGCAAATCGTTATAAAGCCATCGTAAGGATGCTAGTGAGGATGCTACCAGCTGTAGGAGGTTAGCTATAGGAACAGCATAATAGAAAAAGAAGGGGAGGGGGAGATATTAGGTGCTGTTGTTAGGAGGACTAGCTTAGGTGCAACATTTTGTACTCCTATCAACGCAGCTGTCTACCAACCTCTTTAAGTACCTAGTTATTAAACTCAAAACACGTTTTCTCTTAATCCAGCCCTAGTAAGGAGCAATTATGTGACTCAGGGGGCGTCGTGTATGCTTTAGACGTTGGCCGCTAGACCAGACACGGTGCGGGTTCCTAAGGCAATTCTATCATGTCAGACTGCGCCTTTTGTCACAAGGGAGAAAAGGCTTGCCATTGTCAGAAGGCATCGAGACGAAAGCACTGCATTCGAGAGAACCGATTGAATCAAGTCACTTCACTCATTGCATGAGGCAAAAAAAGTATTATGTTGTACCTGCACGGATCTGTACTATCTAATCAATCGTACCTACCTTCCCTATGTAGGAGGAGAGGAGAGGGGTAAGCAGCACAAAAGGCAGGGAGTCCAAATAACTAAAAAAAAAAGAAGGAAGTCGCAACTAGTGCACCTCTTGTCTGGTCTACAACCATCCACCCGTGAATTCAACAAATAAACCAAATTCTTTCTTCGACTCTAACGCAATCGCTGGAGCTGGAAACACTTGACGACCGGCCGGCAGCGCTTGATGCATCCTCCGTTCAATCAACTCGAATGAAGCCCATCGTCCATTTGTGGGCAGCTGGATTGCCTGGTATAAGTACGTGTATCCGCCTGACGAAACCTAACCGACTCGTAGTCATTGACTAACCTCAAAGAAAACCGCTCAATAGACCAGCACCAGTCAGTATCTGAAGAAGATGACCATGTGGAAATCTCGACACCAATGGAAGTGGAGAGGCAACGGACGCCACGCGTCATGGGCGAGCCAGTCGAATCCGAGAAAACAACACTTCCTGTCATTGACAGCAATACGCCCGTCATCGACACAAACAAGGAGATGGATGCAGGAGAAGAGAGACGGCAACCGGCGGGGCAGCACAGGCGGTAGTGGAGCAAGTTCCCTGATTGAAAGCGGCCACAACGCCATTCTCCTTCGCCAGCTCCATATATCGGAATTCTACAAGCGCGTCGAGTCTCGATGCCTCATAGAACAGATGCGGATAGAGCAGCCGTTAGCCTGATGCGGCGAACGAGCACTGCACCACCACGTCGTATAACGATTCCGCTTCTTACCGTCTTTACCAACCCTTACTTCTGTTGCTATGATGCCGCCATGACACCACCTCCCTCAGACCAGGCAATAGCTTCTTCTCGGCGCATACATATGTTGCACATGCTGGAAGATGTAGGCATAACATTCTCTCTTTCCAGTTCGGGCTTAGTAAGCAAGTCCATTCTGTTTCTAGCGGACTCCTCGCGCAGGTCGCTCACCAACTGCTAGGCATCGTTGCTGAGGTGGCGTCACTCGGGAGAGAAGAAGTCTTGTCGCATTGACGGCTGAAAGTGACAGCAGCTGGTGTAGCTTTGGCGTTTCGCTACAGATAAAGCAAACACGTATCAGTCAGGTTCTTCCTGTTTGGGTATGTGAAGATGGGGTTAAACAAACTGCTTCCTTGGGCAAGATAGGCTCGAGCAAGTTTCTACTTGTCTACCTGTTTGTCCAGTTAGGGTGCCCAAGGCAGATAGTTACCAACAAACACTACATCTCAAGGCAGGAATACAGCTCAATTATGATCACTGAAGCCTATAAGGCACGACACCCGCGTCTTCAGTGGTGTTCTGCGACTATATCAAACATGCTGAAAATACCATCGCCCTCGTCAAGAACCAGGCAAGTGGCTCGTCAGCCTCGCCTCGAGCACGTCGACGAGACTCCGGGGGTTGCAATGCAGACCCCGGCCCGACTGGCAGAGTTTCCAAATCTCGGGGTGTCAGATACGGGCTTCGCACCAAGTACTAGGGTCAACGTATAGCGTAGTTAGGGGTGGTTGTTGACGATTATTCCAATCTGCCCTTCTATATCCCTAGTGTGATCGCGAAAACTCCTTAAATGTCCCTCCCTTATTACGTTATTCCGGCTCCGCTCCTCATCCGGTGCCCCGCCGGGGCCGCCCCTCCTCCGGCCCCTGACACGGGGCCCCAAATTCGCAGTCCTGTTGGCCGTAAATCAGTTGAGGGAGTTCCGCTATATTAGTGCGCCACACACCCTGCAAATATCTGAGGCGCCTTGATACCTATCCATGATTTCCCGGCGGCTGCCAACTCACGCCCTATCACTGCCTGCAGGCCGGATTTTCTCCAGCCCCGTTGCCTCCTGTTGAAGCCGGGGTGGTCGCTGAATCCTGAGTTTTAGAACCCCTTCTAAAGTGGTTGGCTGGCTGCATCTTGTAGTCAGCCCATCCGGCCAGAGGAAAACGTGCAAACACTGGCACAGAAGTGGCAGGGAGCAAACAAGACGATGAAGGTCGTCAGCGACGCTAGACAGCCCGACGAAAAAGCATAGGTCAAGGAACAGCAGGAGAGAGTTTACAAGCAGACCGGATTGGGTTAGATAAGCCTTGCCAGCGAACTCACCCACGTCAAGACGCTACGGTTGCAGTTGGAGAATGTTATAGCCAACAGGGGCGGAGGAAAGTGGCCCAAAAGAAGAGTAATTCCAAGAACAAGGCCAGAGCAGAAGATGGTCGACTTTGTACAAATCTCAAGCGCAAAAATAACAAGTCTTCTACCGTATCGGCGAAGTGTTCAGTTTAACAAACAAGCAACAAACACGCCCGCTTCGCCTAGGGTGCTCTGGAGGACAGCGTCCCGGGAACCTCATGAACCCAAATACCGCCAATCAGAAGCGAGCCGACGATAATTGAGGTTGAATGATTCGGGTGGACCAGTTCTGTGAACAAACATGGGGGAGCGGAAAGGAGTAGTAGATGCTCGGGTAAATAGGGATCCTTCTGGGGGTGTGTTGGAGGTGCAGCGCCGGAAAAGGTGAAAAGGAAGGGAAGGGCAGGCGGGGGGGGGGAATGCGTTTAACCCTTGGCCTCAGACTTTCCAGGCTCATGTACAGGATACTTAACACTAAGGGGCTCTTTGGACAAGGGCAAGGTCAAATTAAAGAAAAGGCGTGTGTTGCATGTAACCTCTTACCACACTTGTTTGAGTCCTTCTATATCTTTCTGTGGCGGCAAGTGAGTGAGTATTGTAATGAATGGAGAGGTGCCCGGTTGTTGGTTGCTGCTAAAATCAAAGAGAAGATAGGCGTATTTAAGTACTTGGAGTTAGTTGTTAGCTGTTATATACGACTATTACTCTCTCTCTTATTCTATCTCACTCTTACTATTCACCACCCTAAAACGATACTTATAGCTTATTAAACGTAGCCTCCACTAGTAAGCCCCCGGTATCACTAGCGAATAGTCATTATGTGTCATCTGGCATCACGGGTAGGTTCCTGTAACGTCACAAGGCTTTGTAGCCTACATGCTAGAGTTAAGTAAGTTTCCAAGATATCTTGGAGTTAGAGTCAGCCGGCGTAGGCGTATACTTAGGCAGCATTCGACTTGGTAGATCGAGAACTAGACATAGCAGCTTATAACACCTGATTGTACGTAGGGACGGCCTTGGCATTGCTAAAAATTACGGGAAAGACGTTGTTAAAGGAACGTAGTTAGAGGCTTGCAGAAATATTTAAGAAGAGAGGCTGTGTCGGCGTAAGCTATATATAGCCGGTTGCCCTCTTGATAAATACTAGTATTTACTTTATGCTTTTACGCTAATACTGCTATTAACAACCTGCGGATTAAATGCATGTTTATTACGTAACCTGCCGATACGGAGTCTTCCTACTAACGTCTTATCCCCTTACTTGCCGGCCTTATGCTTTTTATGATTCGCCTTAAACTGCCTACCCGTCCCTCCAGCGCCCCTAGAACCAGGATTAGACAAGTAAGTAGTGTACTTATGTCTTTCTAGAGCTTCATGTCCTATGAAAGTCTCTATCCTTACATACCCCACCACGCGGCTTGCTTTCTGCATCTCTTGTGCCGTCTTACGAGAGGCCGCTTGCGCCTCTAATAGAAAAAGCTTACCTTTCTACACATTGCTTCCCAAGTAGTCAGTCCTCTAGAGTTGTAATATACCCTTAGATCTTTGGATGAGGAACTGGTGGCGTAGGAACTGTGTTCTGATGCCTGGAGTCAATTTCAATAATATTGCGATTAGCAGCAGTAATGCTAGCCTGACCAGATCTGTAAGGTCCCTCACGCGGCTTGCCTAGCAGGATGGGGCCGTGATAAAAGCGATTTCGCTTGCAGGGCGGCTTGCCGTTGGCAGCAGTCAGTCATGGGCTTGGTGGAGAGAATCGTAAATCGTTAAGTTAATACTAGCACAATGATTATCGCTAGTTAGTTCAATTACCGTCTCTGGTGGGCTTCGGCGGTCTAATGACGTGTAATGTCAGAGCCGCTCGCTTTTAACAACTTAATTGCCTAACTTGAGCCTTGCTATTTTCCATAGTGACTAGGTATAATTGACGAGTGGGGGCCATGATGTATGATGGGAGCCGCCCGCCTTTGTCTATTATGTATGAACCTATGAGGTTAATTAATGTGTTGACTCGAACGTAAGTCCTGAAAGATTTAAAGTTCCATCGAGTTGCAAGTCTCCTATGGCCAAACCACCCGGTACCAGCTTTTAAGAACTCGCAGCACTAAGTCATTGATGATGATTTGACCTATCACATTTGCGGCAAAGCTCGGACAGTCATCAAATGATCAGAGAGGTTGTGCAGGTCTGTTTTTCTGTCTTTCTGCTTCCTCGCGCCCCAGGTCATTTCATAGTATATGAACCCACTAAGCCATGCGTTTGCCACCTGATGGGAGACACAAGACATATACACGCACATCTTTTGTTGAGGTGAGGTGTGGGCACGTGACCCCACCTCACCTCTAGTGGGGCAGCCTCGGAGCCCACATCTGGCTCCCGCCAGCCCATAGTAGGCTTAGTGGTTTCTCTTTTCCTTACCTACGTTAGTTAGTAATAATATAATATTATTACCTTACTTCGTTACGTCTCTTTGCTCTATAGGTTATAAGCTCTAGGCTATAATTTTTCTTTTAAATTAAGCTAGTAGTATCTACCTCTCTTTTTAACCTCTTAATTACTTTATAATAGCTATAAGAATTACCCTTATTACCCTTATTAATTACCCTATAATTAACGTGTTAAGTAATAGTAACTTTACCTCTAACTAACTCTAATAGTTACCTTAGATCCCTATATATTAATATATATCTAACCTCTTTAATTAATATAAATTTCTTACTAACGTAATTATTAATTAATTAAGTATTTATTAAAGAGTAGTAATCTATAAAACGTCTATATACGCCTTTTATCCTATAGAAGAAATACCTAGGTTTATTATATTATTAAGCTACTTATAGCTTAATTAATTCTTTATATTTTTAGTAATATCTTAGTACTACCCTTACGTAAGGCACCCTAACTTTATTATAGTAGACGCCTATAATTACTAATTAGTATTATTAAAGATCTTAACCCTTAAGGGTAAATCTAACTAGTTTTTATAGTTAGTACTTATTAACTCTATTCTCTATATAAACTATATTAAGAAATATATTAATAGTAATATCCCTAAGCCTATTAATCTAGCTAAGAGAGTATTATAGAAAAATAATTATAATATTATATATAACCTCCTTATCTTATTATATAATATATTAATTAATAAGCTTCTTAATATAGGTTAGGAAGATAATTATAACCTATTTATACTTATAAGAGCCCTTAAGAGATATATCCCTAAAGTCTCTAAGGATACTATTAGAGCTCTTATTACTAAATTTAGTAAGGGTAATACTTATAACTATAAGACTCTTTATAATACCCTTAAATACGTCTAATACCTCTACACCTATATTACTAGTCTTTATAGTAAAAACTCTAATTATTATTAAGCTATTCTTCTACTTAACTACTTTAAGGTATACTTACCTAATATATATAAAAGATATACTAATAACTCTAAGAAACCTACTTAGACTAACGTTATTAAGACTATTTATACCCTTACTTAAGATAAAGAGTAGAAGATAGGCCTTACCTTATACTATAAATCTACTATTTCTAACGTAGCTACTTCCTCTAGTACTAATTTAGTACTAACTAATCCTACTAAGAAGAAGGATTACCTTACTTACCCTTATTATAGTAAGGGTTATACTACTATAAAGTATTAGACTACTTATTTAGATCTAATCCCTATAGATTATATATACTATAATAACCTTCTTACCTATACTATAAAGTATATTTATAATAAAGATTATAAAGAGACTTTAACTAATAGTAATAGTAATAGTAATAGATCTTCTATATTTATTAAAGGCACCTTTAGTATAATTAGTAGTTTTTTAGTTAGTAGACTTACCTTAAAGAAATCTATAATAATACTTAATAAGGCTATTTATATAGTAGTTAATAATAATACTATTATAAGCTTTAATATTATTATAGATTTAAGTTACTCTAACCCTATTTTTAATAATCTTATCTTTTTTATATCTTATACTATTTATAATAATCTTTAACCCTTTATAGCTACTAATAGTAAGGAAGTTAAGCTCCTTAGATCTAGTATAGTTTTCTTTTAGGTTAAGGATCTAAATAACTCCTTACGTACTATTAACTAGACTATTAAAGACGTTAAGTATAGCCCCCTTAGCCCTATAAATCTCCTTAGCCTTAGTAAGCTTTATAAGAGCTATATTAAATATAACTATACTACTATAAGCCTTATTAATACTTAGTTATATAAGGGACTTACTAAAGTCTACTAGATATCTAATATATATATTATTAATACTATTAATAGTACTATAATCCCTATAGATATAGCGCTTAGCCTAGTAAGTATTAAGATAAAGTTATACCCTATACTAAATCTTATATATTACTACCTTATTTATACCTATCCTTCTTATATTATTAAGGCCTACTATTAAGTAGGTATTTAATTTACTTAGGATAAAATTAACTCTTTTTATTATAAGGTATATTATTTTATAAAATCTATAGAGATAATTAGTTATAATACTCCCCTTCTACTTACCCTTATAGGTAAAGAGATATATCTTAATCTTATTAAAGTTAAGTTACTCTTAATCCTTAGTAACTAATACGCCCTTTACTTTCTTAACTATTATAGTAGATATTACTAGCTTACTCTACTTAAGACCTATTACTATAATAATATTCTTACTATAATTAAGTAATTTAGTATTACCTTTATAAATATAACTACTCTAAATATTAAGAGTTAGTTATATAATAATACGCCTAAGTTAAAGAAGGTTTTTTATAATCCTTTCTTTAAAGGTACTTAACTTAACCTTACTATACTATATACTCCTTCTATAAATAGTGCTATTAAATATATAGGCTATACTATTATTAAGGCTATACGTACTATACTTATTAACAACAGTCTGCTAGAGGAGCTTTAGGACTATACTATTAATACTATAATCTAAGTACTTAATCTCCTCCCTTAACCTAATAAGGGTAAGATAAGTACCTATAAGATTATTATATAGGAGCTTAACCTTACTAAAGATTATAAGCTACCCTATATTAAGTATATCTATACCTTTAGTTATATAGTATATATATATAAGAAAGGTAGTAAGCACCTACCTTATTCTACTAAGATAAAGCCTTATACTATAAAAGGTATCTTAGTTAAATATAACTCTCTATATGGCTATATCTACTATATATATATCCCTAATTAGAAGAAAGTTCTTTACTACTAAGATATTTATTTCTATAAGGGCCTAAAGAAGATAGTCTTCTACCCCTTAGATAAAAATACTATCCCTACTAAGATTAATTATAATATACTCTTTAATAAACCTAACTAATAGATTTAGTATCCTAACTAGATCCCTTCTTCTAACTAACCTAGTATAAATAATATATCTACTAAGGATACCTAGCTAGCTTAACCTAAAAATACTTATAATTAGGGTATAAATACTATAGATTATATAACTCCTCTACCTAATAGTTATACTACTATATATATATCTTTCCTAACTAATAATACTAATTTAGGTAATAATAATAATAACTTTACTAATACTATTTAACGCTAGGAAGCTAATTACCTTAATTTTAATCTAGATCCTCTTTCTATTAATACCCTAGATATAGAGGATTCTTTTATTACTATAAGTAGCTGCCTATATTAATCTATTACTATTAAACTGCCTAGTTACTACTAAGAAATAGCTAGTACTTAATAATATAATAAGAAGGCTAGGTCTAGCCTAAATTATAAGATTATTAATAATCTTTATCCTTAATATACTACTACTAATAAGAAGGCTAGGAAGGCCTACCTTATAGCTAATATCTATATTAATAAGGATACCTTATATATTATTAGTACTCTAGCTACTATAGCTATATCTAAGATCTTTTTACCTAGATACTCTATCCTACGTACTATTAACTAGGCTAAATAAAGCCCTTATTAGTAATAGTATTAAAAACCTACCTATAATATAGAGATCTAGTAGATAGTTAATAAACACACCTTTAATCTAGTTAATCTACCTACTAGTATAAAGTTACTATTAGGTATATAGGTATTTAATATTAAAACTAACTCTACTAATAAAGTTATTTAATTTAAGGCCTAATAGGTAGTCTATAGTAACTATAAAAAGGGTAAATAGTCCTCTTAAGAGGTATATACTACTATTACTACTACTATTATAATCTACCTTTTCTTTATAATTATTACCCTCTATAGACTTTACTATAAGATATATAACTTTAATACTACCTTTCTTACTACCTTAGTCCCTAACGGAGTATATATATACGTCTACTAGCCTACTAAATACTCTAATAGTACTAGTAAGGTCTAGTTATTATATAAGTGTAACAATATCCCTAGGCTAAGGGGCGGGATGCCTATAGATTGATTGGCGGGCCCTCAGTAAGACGTCAGCCCGGCCGGATTAGTCATACACATCTAGAAAACCCCTTACGCTAGAGCAACTGGCTAGGAGTAGGTAAGTTAAATTCTATATTATGGCTGACCCCTATTATTACCCTCTATTATTATGATATTTATCTATTGCTTTCCTAGGCTCTACCCCCTAGGTATTCCCCTTATAATTATTTAACTTTAACCCTCCTAGAGGAAGCCTAACTAAGTAATAGATAAATTATTATAACTACTATTATTATAATTAATAAGAGCCTTAGTGACTACTTACTAACTAGTAGTAGATTTATTATTAAACCTAACCCTAGCTAACCTACTAGAGATCTCTATATTAATAATTAAGCTAATACAGATAATATAGGAGTAAAATATATTACTTTTATAGCTACTTACTAACTGCCTAGTAACTAGTAAGAAGTAATATAAGTAACCTCTAGTATATATATATAGTATCTTACTAGAAAATAGCATACTAGAGTAAGTATTAAACTAGCTAGTAGTAATATAGGCTAGTAATTAGCTATAGCCTACTACCTTAGAAAGCTACTATATTAAATAGGCTCTTATAAAGGTAACCCTATTACTATAGATATAGTAATATAACTACTAATTTATACTTAATATAATAGGTAATAATATAAGCCTATAGGCTATATTTAAAGCGTTTATTTACTAATTATATATTAACCTAGAGCTTTAGGAGTGTTATTTTTATAGCTAGCTTTATAAGGCCTGTTAGGCTAAGACTAGGTAATTACCCCTATAATTCTTTACTAAATAGTTAGTAATATATTATACCTTAAGTACTAAAGACTTTAAAGATAGTAGGCTACTAGCCTTCTTATTTTTCTACTATTTATAACTAAGGTTATAGAGGGTATTAATACGTTAAAAGTATAGCCTTTAGAGGCTATAAGATATTACCCTTACTACTAAACGCCTATAGGAAACCTAGGTATCTAACTAGACTATAGTAGTAGACTAGCTTTTAGATTAGACTTCTAATTAGGTATTATAGTAAGTATTAGAGATACTAAATTATAGTATTATTACTAAGCTACTAGTAAAGAAGCCTTATATTAAGAATATAAAGTATTACCTAACTTATTTTAAAAAGGGGTATAAGGCTAAAGACTACTATAGTAAAAAAGTCTATAGTAAGTATAATAAGAAGAGGTATATTATATTAATTTACTAAGTACTAACTACTATAACTATTAATACTATATAGGCTAAGTATCTATTATACTTATAAGTAGACTTAGACTCCTCTAATAAAGGATAGTAAATCTATTAGTAATAGCTTACTAAGCACCTAGTAATTATAGATAATAATAGTAGTTAGTAATAGTATTAGAAAATAGGCACCTAATAGTTAGTAATAGCTAAAGAGTACCTAACTAGGTAGTAATAGCTTACTAAGCGCCTAGTAAATATAACCTTATTAATTTATATCTAAAGTAAAAGAAGCTCTATATCTATAAAGTTAGTAGTATATATCTAGTAGTATTATATAGTAACCTATTATTATTATTAAACCTATACTAGTAATAGTAGCTAGTAATAGTATTAGAGGTACCTAAATACTTAGTAAGTACTTAGTAATAGCTTACTAAGCGCCTAGTAAATATAACCTTATTAAGTTATATTATAGTTTAAATCTAAAGTTATAATACCTAGTAACAGCCTAGAAGCACCTAGTAAAGTATAGTTTAAATCTAATAGTAAGCATAAATAATAAAATCTATTTATACCTATAATTAGTAATAGCTTATAGAGTACCTAGTAATAGGAGTACAGCCTAGAGGACTAGACCTTCTAGGAAGGGGGGTAATTATAATAATATCCCTAGGCTAAAGGGTAGGATGCCTATAGATTAATTAGTAGGCCCTTAGCGAGACGTCAGCCCGGCTAGATTAGTTATATATATCTAAAAAACCCCTTATGCTAGAGTAACCAGCTAGGAGTAGGTAAGTTAAATTCTATATTGTGGCTGACCCCTATTATTACCCTCTATTATTGTGATATTTATCTATTGTTTTCCTAGGCTCTACCCCCTAGGTATTCCCCTTATAATAAGGTACTCTATAAATTACATAAGTCCCCTTTATAGTAGTTTTAGCTTATTAAGTTAGAGATAGAGAAGCTTAGATTTATACTAGTTAAGGGAGAGATTTACCTCTTTATTAACACCTTATTAGATATATATACCCTTATATATATTAATAATAATATAGTAGCTACTACTAATAAGGAGACTATTAAGAAGGTCTATAATATACTAAAGTTAGTATACCTACTAAAAGACCTTAGTATTACTACCTAATTTCTTAGCTTTTAGATATACTAATCTATTACTAAGATCTTCCTCTTATAGTATAAGTATACTAAGAGTATCCTCTAGTAATTTAGATAAATAATCTTTACCCTATTAAGACCTTATTACCTACTTATAAGGATCTACTTATTACTTAGGTAAAAGATAAGTACTCTACTAATAATTATTAGACTTATATTAAATAGACTAGTTACCTTAATTAGCTTACTACTAGTATTAGACTAAATAGTACCTTTACTATAAGTAAGCTTTACTATACTAACTTAGGCCCCTTAATTACCTATTAGTACGTAATTAAGTATTACTTTTAATACCTTAAAGGTACTACTAGTTATAGTATTATATTTAAAGGTATAAATCCTTATATAGATAAGTAACTTTTACTTTATACTATAGCTAATACTATATTTATAGATAACTATCCCTTATATATATCTACTACTAGATATATTATCTTTTTTACTAGTACTCTAATTATATAGAAGTTAAAGAAATAAACCTTTATTACTCTAAGCTTTATAGAGGTAGAGTTTATTAACCTTACTCTTACTAGGATTACCCTTATATAGATTTAATAATATATTAAATAGCTCCTCTAATAATAGATTAGTATACCTATAATCCTCTTTACTAATAGTATAAATACCTTTATTAATATAATAAATCCTCTTAATAAGGTATATACCTATAGTATTAATATTAGATATAAGTAAATTATATAGGAGGTTAATACTAATAATACTATTACCTTAAAGCTTATTAAAGGTACTAAAATAGCTAACATACTTATATAGTAAGCAGGCTAACATAGTAAGTAGGCTATCTTCCTCTACCCTTCTACCTTATATATAAGTAAATTTAGCTATAATATATAAAATTAATTAAAACTACTTATTATTCTCTTCCTTATTAGTATCCTAAACTACTTTATAGGTTTATATATTATATCTAGCCTTTCTATAATTACTATATTATTACGTATGTAGTTTAGTACCTTCTATATAACCCTCCTTCTAAGGGTTATTCTCTCCCTTAGTACTAATACCTTCCTTTTCTCCTTATAGTACCTCTACTTTAGTAGTATTAAGTAACCCTCTAAGATATAGTTTAGTCTTTTTAGCCCTCTAGTACTTACTTAGTACCTTTATCTTTATACAAAGCTTATAGTTCTTAGCCTTAATAATAGTAAGCCTATAGGCTAACTTACTAATACCTTTAGCCTAAAAGTTAATTACTTTATATATTACTATTAGGGAGCTACCTTAATATATTTAGATCTTCTTTTTAAGGGAAGTAGTACTTTATATACCCTTTAGTATTATAGTTAGTATCTTTAGGTCCTAAGAGCCTTAGCTACTTAGCCTTAAGTTTAATAGTGTTAGTATCTTTAGCTTAAAATCTAGGTAAGAAATAACTACTTTAGGGTTAAAAGGTATAAAGCCTACCTATCTAAAACTAGCTTATATGTTACTTTTACCTATTAAGGTAAAGAATACTACTTTAAAGGTAGGAAAGAAGTTATCCTTTATAATATATAAAATCTATATCTATATTATCTTCTTAATTTCCTTACTATATAAGTATTTTAATAGGCTAAAACACCTAATATTAAGAGGCTAAAGCTTATATAATAAATAGGGAGGTATATAAAAAGTAATAATATTCTCTTTTTTATAGTATTTATTAAAGTTAGTTAATTTATAGCTATTATAGCTATTAAGGATTAAGAGGTAATAAGTACCCTTTATATAGGACTTTATATATTAATTAAAATAATTTAACTAATTTAGGCTAATATTATTTATTATCTATTTATTTTTACTTAAGTAGATATACTATATAGCTAGGAATTAGCTATTAGTATACTAAGAGAGGAGGTAATATTTACCTTTTATAATAATATATAGAGGTATTACCTAGCTATTTATATATATACCCTAAATAATAGAAACCTATTTATAATTACTAGACTGCTTTATATAAGGCCTTCCCTTATAGTTAGAAGTTATAATAACCTTAGTATATAATAGTATTCCTATTAGAAAGCTAGTCTTATTAAAATTATAGATTTTATTATCCTATATCTTATACTTTATAATTATATTTTATATAAGTATAAACTAGCCTTATATAATTATAGGATTTTTAGCTAAGGCCTTCTAATAGTTAATTTAACATTAAAATTATATTTTTAATTTAGGGATATATTATATAAAGTTCTCTACCTATTAGGGTTTAGTATACGTCCTATTATATATATTTAGGAGTTAGTTAGCTATTTCTTATATATCTTCTTATTATAAAGGGAACCCTTAATTAATTAGGTTAATAACTTATTTAAAAATTACCTCCTCTTTAGATATAGTTATCTTTATTAAATTTAGTTATCTTTTAGGTTATATATGTAAGGGGAATGCCTAGGGGGCAGAGCCTAGGAAAGCAATAGATAAATATCACAATAATAGAGGGCGATAATAGGGGTCAGCCACAATGTAGAATTCAACTTGCCTACTCCTGGCTGGTTGCTCCAGCGTGAGGGGTTTTCTAGATGTGTATGACTAATCCGGCCGGGCCGACGTCTCGCCGAGGGCCTGCCGATCGATCCATGGGCATCCCGCCCCTTAGCCTAGGGATATTGTTATAATTACCCCCCTTCCTAGAAGGTCTGGTCCCCCAGGCCGTACTCCTATTGCTAGGTGCTCTATAAGCTATTGCCGATTGTGGGTATGGATAGATTTTGTTATTTGTGCTTGCTGTTGGATTTAAACTATACTTTGCTAGGTGCTTCTAGGCTGTTGCCGGGTATTGTGACTTCAGATTTAAACTATAATATAACTTAATAAGGTTATGTTTGCTAGGCGCTTAGTAAGCTATTGCTAAGTACTTACTAAGTATTTAGGTGCCTTTAATACTATTACTAGCTACTATTACTAGTATAGGTTTGATAATAATAATAGGTTACTATATAATACT